>CAJQZJ010000104.1:0-11882 GCA_907164525.1 Lophiomys imhausi | reverse complement strand
GATAGATAGATAGATAGATAGATAGATAGATAGATAGATAGATAGATGATACACATACACAGAGATCCATGATGGATCCTTCATTAATAAAACAAAACAAGCCCCTTGCCTCATCTCTGCCAGCAACCTGCTCTAAATGAAGGAAGCAAGGAGGAGTCTACAATCAAACTAAAGGCAGAGGAGACCTCTGTGGGCAGAGTGGGCAATGGCGAGTTCAGTCCTGTCAGTTGGTTCAACCTTTCTATCCTTACAGCTAATAACAAACTGTCACTTGGAAAAGGAAGTGTAAATACTACCTGTTAAACAAAGAAGAAAAACTCAGATGATGTGATGTAGCTTCATATCTTAAGCCAACTTTTACCTTCATTAATTAAATCAAAAGAAAAGAGAGTCATATTCTTACCCAATCAAGAAGAATCAAGATTTTCTTTCACAAATGTGAAGTTAAATTAAAAAAACAATTATGTTGGCATGGTTTTTTTGTTTGTTTTTTATTGTTCTTGGGAGGGATGAGGTAGGGGAAGGACTTAGGGAAAGACAAATGGATTTTAGAGGTAGAGGAGGCATCTCTGAGACAAGCTAGAAACCTAGGACAATGGAAACTCCGAGGAATCTATGAGGATGATCCTAGCTAAGACTCCTAGCAATGGGGAATATGGAGCCTGAGCCGGCCTTCTCCTGTAATCAGGCAAGACTTCCAATGGAGGAATTGGGACACCAACCCAGCCACAAAACCTCAGACTCACAGTTTTTCCTTCCTACAAGATGTCCAGGGGTAAAAGATGGAACAGAATTTGAGGGAAGGGCCAACCAATGACTGGTCCAGCTGGAGACCCTGCCGTAAGAGGGAGCTCATGCCTGACACTAATAATAAATATTCTGCTAAACTTGTAGATAGGAGCCTAGCATGACTATCATGTGAGAGGCTTCATCTGCCAATGGATAGAAACTGATGGGGAGACCCACAGCCAAACATTAGGTGGAACTTGGGGAATCCTGTGGAAGAGGGGAAGGAAGGATCGAGGGAGCCAGAAGGGTCAAAGACACCACAAGAAAACCCACACAATCAACTGTTCTGGGGCCATAGGGGCTCATAGAGACTGAACCGCCAACCAGAGAGCATGCACAGGACCGACCTAGGCCCTCTGCACGTATGTAACAGTTGTGGAACTCCTAAAGCTGGAGCAGGGGCTGTCTCTGACTATAGTGCCTGCCTTTGGATCCCTTTCCCCTAACTGGGCTGCCTTCTCTAGCCTCAATAGAAGAAGATTCACCTTAGTCCTGCTGCAACTTGATATGCCAAGGGTAGTTTATATCCATGGGAGGTCTCCTCTTTTCTGAGGAAAAGGGAAGGAGGGGTGGATAGGGAGAGATGAGGGGAGAGGGTGGGACTGGGAGGAGAGGAGGGAGGGAAAGCTGTGATGGGGATGTAAAGCAAATAAATAATTAAATAAAAAGTAAACAAAATTGTTCTTGAATATTTTTAAAGAGTTTTAAATTTTACTAATTTTTTCATTATGTTTATTACATTGCCTAATATGGACCTCACTCAGACTAAGATAAATGGGTTAGTCATAAGTGAAGTATTAAAAAACTGCTAAGTATCTCTCATCCAGTCCTACCTAGAGCCTGTACAGCAAGCTAAAAGTTCCCCACATGGAAAACAGTAGGCAGCACCCCTACTCCCATCTGTGGTCCTTGGACAGTTGATGCTGGTGAGCCGCCTGCCTCAGATCACAGCAAAAAGGCCCCTGGACATGACACATTCAGTGACAAAGTAGAGTCTCTAATTAGTGAAAGTTTCTGGTTTGAAAGTAAAGGGCTTAACCTTTCTCAAGAAATAATAAGCCAGGCAATATTTAAAGCCTCCATGGAAGGTTTCAAGCATAACGAGGTTGCTGAGACCTTCCTTACATCTGCAAACTGACAGACACAGGTGACCGAACACTGAACTGTACACTTGGCAGTGAATAAAAAACATTTGACATTTTCTAGCAACCTCTAAAGAACCATTCCTTTTTTGTACCTGAAATAAGATGAAGCAGTTTCATAGGCGATATTATTTAGTTGAGTTGCTTTAATTAAAAAAAAAATCTGAAAAGGTTTTGGTTCAGTTATTTTCTGAAAACTTTCTTATGTAACAGTTTTTGTGTTAAGGAGACATCTGGGAACTTAAGTGGACATCAGAGACAAAACTCACATTAAAGTTTAATAGCAAACACATTCAGTGGTGAGAATTATCTAGAATTATATCTAAAGCAAGAATCTAAAAATGAAACAAATGAGGACCTAGCTTTTTATCTTCTGATGAAAAGGAGTTACAAATGCCCCCAAGTTGTTTGCATGCATACAAACTTTTCTTTCTGCCTCTTTACTTTTTCTCTTTCTTTCTTTTAATGTAACAAACTCCGAAGAGTAAAAAGGGAAATCAACTCTTACACATTCTTAAACAAATAAAGCAGATAAATGTTAAATTAATTGTTCGTCTTTCTACTTCACCCCTTCAATATGTTTGTTACATCACAATAGCTATTTTCCACTGTATTTATAAGTAAACTGACATATATACTGTTTCTGAAAATACTGATGCTTTTTACACATTCTGATGAACTGCCAACCAATATTTGCTTAGGAGACATAAAACTTCTTGGCTCAACAATATAATACTAGTTGTGTTTGTTGAACTATTCATATTCAAAATGATAAACCTCAAGTCAAACAAGCTAGTAGGTCACCAATAATAATCTTTAAGTGTAAGAATTGGAGTTCAAAATTCAAGTGAGGAATACTGTAAAACAAACATCTGTTTTGGGTACATCAAGCATTACCCATACAAATTCTAAAGACTCCTGAATTATGAATTGTGTCTGTTCTCTGGGATTTCATCTTAGTAGAGTGGAGTGGATGTTAAGTTGTTTATTCATTTTGACAATCAGGCTTATTCTTTTCTCTCAGATTTGTAGCATAATGCCCACTGCAAAAATACACTGCTTCCTTTCCTTCCCTTATTGTAGCAGGAAACACTCTCCTCTTGTGGTAGAATAGTGAAGCTCTGTTTTACTGAACTCCAGAAAAAGCAAAGGCACTTTATCTGCCACATCTCTTGTAAGATGGTGGGTAAATCACACCCTGGCACGTGTTCAGCAGTACCCTGACATCCATCAGGAAAGCATGTTCACCATGGAACATGGGTTCGCATTAACCAATGTGTGGGTAAATAACCTGGTAATTTAAAAAATAAGCTAATGGATGTGAAGCTATATTATTAAGGGAAAAATTACTGAATTTGAAACCTAATTGTTTATAGATTGTAAATATATGGATTGAAGAGCATCACCAAGCTTCAGTTTTTCATGGATATACAAATGGCTGCTAAATCTTATTTCATGCACCTTATTTGATAACACTGTCCTCCAAAACAAGTTATATATCTGAAAAATAATAAGTGCACCTTACTGTGATCAAAGAATGGTACTAGTCTTTATTATTTAGTGAATCTTTTTATTTTTCTATCTAGTCATTTCTGTTTTCATACCCACCTTAGTAAACTAGATTTGTAAAAAAAACTCAAAGGAAATATACATTATGCGCATCTTCAAAAGTTAAATGTTGAAGTTCTAACCCTAATACCTCTTAAAAGGTACTGAAATGGAAGTAGAGTCAGTATGGTAGACCTTAACCAATATAAACTATAAGAAGAAATGAAAACACAGTCATACATAGATGGAAGAATGTTGGGATGATCTTCTTATGCACTGTGCAAAGATTGTCCTTGGATTGTTCAAATATTGATTCTGCACCCAGAGAGTGGAGTATATGCACAAACTTTGGTATCATCATTTTATGAAGCATCTCCTGCCTCAGTATTTTGTAAATATTGTTCTCCATCGCCTTCTTATTGGTTGAATAAAGAGTTGAATGGCCAATAGCAAAGGCAGGAGAGAACAGGCAGGACTTCTGGAGAGACAGGAACTCTGGAAAAGAAACAGAGGTTGGTGAATTCACCTACCAGACATGAAGGAAATAGGACGTATGAAACTGAGGAGAGGTAATGAGCCATGTAACAGAACAAAGATTAATATAAATGTGTTAACATAGGTTATAAAAGCTAGTTGGGAATAAGAGTAAGATAAGGCCTAAAGTTATTATAAATAAATATGTCTCCATGTCATTATTGAGAGCTGGGGCAGGCACAGAAGGTCCTTATGGTTTTAAAAGAAAATGTATGTGTAAACAAAGTGACAAACCCTCAGAGAAAAAACAACTTTGGGAATTCCTTGATCCTGATATATTATGGATTTCTAGCTCCTAGAACTAGTAAGAAACTCATTTTGTTTCTTAACCAATATAGTCTAAGTCTATGTCTTGGTGTTATAGTAACCTTTACAAATTATAATTAATACCATATCAATACCATTATTTGATCCATTTGGTTTAACCAATGATCTTGACCTCTGGCTATAATAAATATCATTTTCTCTTTTGTGGGGATTTGTATTAGTTACTTATCTTGTTGCTATGGCCTTATAAGAAACATTTAAGGAAAGGTATGTTCTAGCTTACAGATTAAAGCAATGCAACCTGCTATGGCTTCAGGAGCTTGAAGCAGCTGTCTGCAGTCAGGAATGTAGGATCCTTATGTGAAATCCAAAGACCTTCCACTTCTTCCAGTTAGACTCTACCTCCTAAAGGTACAAGAGTCTTTTCTGAGATTTAAAGTAACTTCTTAATGATTCCCTGTAAAATTAAAAACATGCACAGGTGAAAACTTCTTGAACAGAACACCAATAGCTCAGGCCCTAAGACCAACAATCAATAAATGGGACCTCATGAAAATGAAAAGCTTCTGTAAGGCAAAGGACACTGTCATTAATACAAAATGGCAGCCTACAGATTGTGAAAAGATCTTCACCAACCCCACATTCAACAGAGAGCTAATATTCATAATTTACAAAAAACTCAAGAAATTAAATGCCAAGAAACCAAATAATCCAATCAAAAAATGGGGAACAGAGCTAAACAGAGAATTCACAAAGGAGACACTTGAAGAAATGCCCAGCATCCTTAATCATCAGAGAAATCCAACTCAAGATGACTCTGAGATTCCACACATTCTCACACACGTCAGAATGGCTAAGATCAAAAACTCAAATGACAGAACAAGCTGGCAAGGCTGTGGAGAAAAGGGAACACTCCCACATTGCTGGTGGGATTGCAAGCTTGTACAACCACTGTGGAAATCAGTCTAGTGATACCTTAGAAAATTTGAAATAGCTCTACCTCATGACCCAGCCATACCTCTCCTGGGCATATATCCAAAAGATTCCTCACCAATCCACAAGGACATCTTCTCAAGTATGATCATAGCAGCTTTATTTGTAATAGCTAGAAACTGGAAACAACTCAGATGTCCTTCAACTGAAGAATGGATACAAAAAAAAAAAAAAAACTGGTACATTTACACAATGGAATACTACTCAGCTATCAAAAACAAGGAAATCATGCAATTTGCTATCAAATGGATGGAACTAGAAAAGCTCATCATGAGTGAGCTAGCTCATACTCAGAAAGATACACATGGCATATATTCACTTGTAACTGGATTTTAGCCATTATAGTATAGGATAACCATACTACAATCAATAAACCCAAAAGAACAGGAATATGGACTTGGTTACCGGTTAGTGGGACACTCCACCTACAGGAACTGCCGTGTATGCCTCCTGTGCAAGAGGAAGTTGTTAGATCTCATATGACTAACAAACTGAGGGGGGCTGATACATGGAGACACCCCACACCAGAAGTATGGGAGGGGTGAGAAAGGGGGTAGAAGGTAGGAGGGAGGGGCCAGGAGGGGGTGGAGGGAAGGAGTGGTAATGGAGATATAACTTGAAGTAATAAATAAATGTTAAAAAATTAAAACATAACTTCTAAGACACAATGACATAAAATGACATCTCTATTTGAAAAATGAGCAATAAGATGAAGCAAGGAATGGTTGAGCCATAGAAGGAGTGATGACTCAGAAGTTAAAAGAGTTTGCTATACCCTGGCATGGTAGTGCACACCTTTAATCCCAGTACTTGAGAGTCAGAGGCAGGAGGATCTCTGTGAGTTCAAGGCCAGCCTGGTCTACAAAGCAAGTTAAAAGAGTTTGCTATACCCTGGCATGGTAGTGCACACCTTTAATCCCAGTACTTGGGAGTCAGAGGCAGGAGGATCTCTGTGAGTTCAAGGCCAGCCTGGTCTACAAAGCAAGTCTAGGACACCCAGGTTTATTACACAAAGAAACCCTATCTCTAAGAAAAGAGCTTGCTATGCTTCTAGAGTTCAAGTTCAATTCCTAGCACCCATATTGGGTGACTCTCAACCATCTGCTACTCCAACTCCAAAGAATCTAACACTCTTTTCTGGGTTCTGCAGGTACCCTCACACATATGGCATTCACTAACAAAGACACACATGCACACACATAAATAAATTTTTAAAGAAAGACTGTCCAAAGTAAGACAAAAACCTAGCAGAGGAAGCATCAAATGCTGCCTCTTGTCTCAAGTATCTGTAGCTCATGCTGGAATCACCTGGGTCTAGGTAACCTTGGGTAGTTTCAGGTCTTCATCTCTCTGCCATAAAACATGAGGCCTCTCAATGACATCTTTGCAGGTTCTTTTTCTCATAATGTCGTGACAGGGCATTTTTTTTATTTTGCAGTTCCTTCATCTGTATATTATGCCTTCCAGTTGTGTTTTTATGGAATTCTTGTGTGTGAACATGTCTCTGCATCTGTATGTGTTTCTTGTGCTTTTTCTCTTTTTCTTCTGTTCATTTGTTTTGTCATATTCTCATTTGTTTTTTATGTTTTCTCTTATTTTACTATTACTTTTTTTCTTTTGGGAGATTTTTTTTTTTTTTGAGACAGAATTCCTTGGTGTAACAGAGCCCTGGCTGTCCTGGACTCCCTTTGTAGACCAGGTTGGCCTTGAACTCACAGAGCTCCACCTGCCTCTGCCTCTGGAGTGCTAGGATTAAAGGAATATGCCACCACACCCAGCTATTTTACTATTATTTCTTAAATGCCTGTATGTTTTCTAACTAGAGACAGAAAAGGTATGAATCCAGATGGGAGGGGAAGAAGGGAGTAACTGGGAGAAGTTGGGGGAGGAGTAGATATAATCAGAATATATTGTATGAAAAAAGTAGTTTTTATTATATTTTTATTTTGTGAATTTCACATCACATTCACAATTTCACAACCTGTTTCCTTTCCTCTTCCACCTCCCCTCAGACCCACACTCTACCCTTGTAACCTCCCCCCCACATAAAAACAAATCTCATGTGGATGCTGTAGTGTGTCTCAGTGTATCCCACAATATTCCCTTTGTCCACATATTTTTGCTTACAAATGTTTATTAAAATGACTCCTTGGTCTGGTATGAAGCCTCTGGCTTCTATTACTTTTTCAACACTGGAACCTCACTGGAACTCCTCTCAGATATGTCCTGTGTCATGGAGATCCTGTAGTTTTGGGTCTGCGCACAAAGCAGACAAAAGGCAGGTCTAGTTTTCCCACATTCACTCTTTAAGGGCTGGCTCGTCCACAGCCCCCACATCCAGTTGTAGTGTGCTTCCCAGGCAAGGTGCAGAGCCAGCTCTCCTGAGTGCTGTAGCATGTGAGGGTCAGGGACAGCTCTCCTGCTCTTGTGACCCCATCTGGGCCAGATCTCCTGTTGGCCAATTGTGGTGAGGGTGAAAGGGAGGGAAGGGCATCTCTCCCTAGCCAACACCGCCACATAGCAGACAAAATGCAGGGCTGGCTCACCCACAACCCCCTCGACTAGGGCCAGGCAGGGCTCCCCTAGTGTCTGGATGCTTCCTGGCCTGGGTGCCCATCTGGTGTTTCCCTGGTGCTGGACTGGTGGTCAGCACAGGCTCGCTCCCTTTCTGGGTCCCATGGTGCCAAAGTTGTGTTGGTATCTGACTCACTTCCTTCCCCCAGGAATGTTAGGCTACTATTCATTCAGATGATATTCATAGGTCAGAACACTGAATGTAGACATAGCCTCTCTCCTCTCTGCCACCTACTGATCTACATGTGACACAGCAGCCACATCTCCAATGCCTCTAGGGGCAGAAAAAAAGTATTTTTTTTACATTTATTTATTTCTTCAAATTACATCTCAATCATACTCCCCTTCTTCCTTCCCCCTCCCCATCACACCCTACTACCCTAGTCCCTCTCACTCTCCTATCTGCTTTTATTATATTATTTTTTATGTTTATTTATTACTTCAAGTTGCATCTCCATCACAGTACCCTCTCTCCACCCCTCCTGGTCCCAACCTCTCACCCTCTCCCCCATCTCCCTCCTATCCTACTCCTCCAGAATGGGGTGCCCCTACATATCAACCCCCTCAGTTCAACAGTCATATGAGGGTTAAGAACTTCTTTTTGCACTGGGGGCCTATATGGCAACTCCATTAGGGCAAAGTGTCCCACTAACTGGTAACAATGTCTATGTTCCTGTTCCTTTTGGTGTGTTGGTTGTAGGATAGTTATCCTGTACTACATGGCTAAAATCCAATTATAAGTTAATATATGCCATGTGCATCTTTCTGTGTCTGGGTTAGCTCACTCAGGATGAGCTTTTCTAGTTCCATCCATTTGGCTGAAAATTGCATGATTTCATTGTTTCTGATAGCTGAGTAGTATTCCAGTGTGTAGATTACCACAGGTCTTTTTTTTCCCCATTCTTCAGTTGAGGGACATCAAATTGACCCATATTTATCACCTTTCACAAAACTTAAGTCCTAGTGGATCAAAGACCTTAACATAAAGCCTAACACATTAATTCTAATAGAAGAGAAAGTGGAGAAAAGTCTCAAACTCATTGGCACAGGTGACAACTTCCTGAACAGAACACCAATAGCTCAGGCTCTAAGACCAACAATCAATAAATGGGACCTCATGAAACTGAAAAGCTTCTGTAAGGCAAAGGACACTGTCATTAGAACAAAATGGCAGCCTACAGATTGGGAAAAGATCTTTACCAACTCGACATCTGACAGAGGGCTAATATCCAAAATATAGAACTCAAGAAATTAAACACAAAAAATTCGAATAGCCCAATCAAAAAATGGGGTACAGAGCTAAACCAAGAATTCACAAAAGAGGAATCTAAAATGCCTGAGAGACACTTGAAGAAATGTTCAATATCTTTGATCATCAGGGAAATGCAATTCAAAACAACTCTGAGATTCCATTTCACACCCATCAGAATGGCTAAGATCAAAATTCAAATGATAGCACATACTGTCAAGGTTGTGGACATTGCTGGTGGGAGTGCAAACTTGTTCAACCACTTTGGAAATCAGTCTGTCAATATCTTAGAAAACTGGAAATAGTTCTACCTCAAGACCCAGCCATCCCACTCCTGGGCATACATCCAAAATATTCTCCACCAAACCACAAGGACATTTCCTCAACAATGTTCATAGCAGCTTTATTTGTAATAGACAAAAACTGGAAACAACCCAGATGTCCCTCAACTGAAGAAGGATTAAAAAAAAAAAACTATGGTACATTTACACAATGGAATACTACACAGCTATCAGAAACAAGTAAATCATGCATTCACAATCAAATGGATGGAACTAGAAAAGCTTATCCTAAGTGAGCTGACTCAGTCCCAGAAAGATAAACATGGTATGTACTCTCTTATAAGTGGATATTAACCATATAGGACAGGACAACCATCCTACAACCCACAGACCCAAACAGATAGGAACCTAGCATAACTATTCTAGGAAAAAACTCCATCCAGCAGTGAGTCATGGAATCTGCTGCAGGTTAGTGAAACACCTTACCCCAGATGAGGCACCATATCACACCCCAGTGCAAAAGGAAGCTCTTGGACCTCACAAGACTGATGAACTGAGAGAGTATGATATGTGAGGACCCACCTTATCTGAGGAGAAGTACAGAGAAGAGGAATAATGAGGGAGGGAGGGAGGGAGGGAGGGAGGGAAGAAACTATGTTGGAGAAGTAACTTGAAAAAACAAATTAATTTTTTAAAAAGGTAACTAAGCTTTAAAAAGATATAATAAAAATAAAACATAATTTTCCAATGATAATTTACCAAAGGTATACTTGTGCCTTACTGGCATGAAAGGAAAAATGTATTAATTTCAGGTTAGAATGTTAGAATGCAGGTTACCACATAGCTCACACACTCTTGAATATCAGCTTGTAAGTGTTTTCCCTATATATAAAGAATATTTTTCTTGTTTGGTGTTAAAAAGGCAGTTGAGAGGTTTAAAATGTTGTAAGAAAATTAAGGGTTACTACAGTTCAATCTGGTTTTCTAAACTTCTAAGAGCTGAAGTAATTTTAAACTAAGGTAAAATATTTGAGAAGGGCACTGTTAGCCCATGCCTTTAACTCCAGCAGAGACAGGAGGATCACTATAGAGTTAGTTGTCTTTCAAATTCTAGAGTTACAATGAACAGGGTAGTGATGGTTCACACCTTTAATCCCAACACACTGGAGACAGAAACCTGCAGATCTCTGAGTTCACCGCCAGCCTGACACAGAACAAGCTCCAAATACAGAAAAACTTAGATCCAGGGGTGGTGGTGCACACCTTTAATCCCATAAAATTGGGATGCACACGCCTTTGATCCCAATACTTGGAAGGCAGAGGCAGGCACACAGGATTTGCAATGATTTAAGTTTAAAAACTGCTCAAAAAGGCATGCTGAAATTCAGAGTGAATTGTCCTTTGTGATCTCAAAATATATATACTTAAAAATATGTTTAGTTCCAAAATATCAAAAGAAGTTTTTTTAATCTCAATTGAAAGATAATACTTTTTATATTGTCAGAAAACAAACAAACAAACCAATTTGCTCTAAGAAAGATATTACCTGTCCCCCCCCCCCAAGAAAAATGGTAGTGTTCCAGAATTAGGATTAGGGTAGGGCTCTGTTCTTATCTTTCCAGGATATTAAAAGCATCCATTTTAGGAGTCCAGGGACAACTGGACAACTGAAACTTCTGAAGAAAAGGGACCAGACACCAAAGAAGACAAGTGGCCCAGACGATCCAGTCTTGCAGACTTCCTCAATAGCTGTTTCCTCAAAAATCTACAACCAGAACAATTCAAAATGTCTAACTAAGATGGTTCAGCCCCACAACCTGTTCCAGCCAGCACTTCAGTAAAGTCTTGAAATTCAGCCTCTGACTACAAACTACTTGGGATATTTAATAGCTGAGTACAAAAGGACTAAACGTCAAATGTTACTATTAACTTGCTTAACCATTTTCCATTCTTATTTGGGCCCCCAAACAGGTTTCCTACATTCCAAATCACCAGGAAGTAATTTTAAGAGAGTGATGCCCTATGCCCAGAAGGTGGGGTTGGGTGATTTTTTTTCATTTTTTTCCTCCTTTGGTCATTTGATGGGTTATAGATAATTGTTGTTATTTAAGAGGATTGGTTACAAGCTGTTAAATGGTCTTGTTAAATAAGGTTTTGGAGCTTAGACCCCGGGATTTCTCTCTTTTTCTTTTCTCAATCCTTCTTTGTCTTCTATGTAGGGGGGGAAAGACTTGAAAAAAATGGGATATAGAAATAATATAGGAATGATAAAGAAAAAGGGATAGATTATTGAATGTGTTCTCATATCTTTGTATATTAATACAAAATTAAGATTATGTTTGGCTAACTCAGTATTTATCTTTGTATATTCATACAAAATTAAGGTTAACTCTTTTTTTTTATAATTTATTTTTTATTTCTTCAAGTTACATCTCAATCACAATCCCCTCCCTACTCCCCCCTCCAGTCCCACCCTTCCACCCTCCTCCCCCTCAGCCCCACCAT
>CAJQZJ010000103.1:2283741-2368214 GCA_907164525.1 Lophiomys imhausi | reverse complement strand
TGGGAATACGTTTTTACTTACATTTCGTGGCCGAAAAGGGATGCGCTCATGATTCATATTCATCCCAGGAATGATCACAGACGTTTTCCTAGCCCATGTGTTGCCATGTGAAGGAGGAGTCGGGCACCCTGAACTGCATAGGTGGTTTCTGTGTGAACCTATTGCGATCTTGGCCTCCTGCACTGGCTTCTGGACACACACACACACACACACACACACACACACACACACACACACACACGAAGGGATGCTATGAGCATTTCACCGGCTCACAGAGTCTGGTACCTGCTTCTCCCAAGTCTTAAGGAGGCAGCATTTTGACAGGAAATCTAGGCTATGGCTCTTGAGACAGAATCCAATCTCGCTAAAGCAGACAACTTCAGTCTCCATTTTGACTAGTCCTAGACAGGGAGACCCTGGCTCATGCTGGCAGGGTGATGAGGCAGCAAAAGTGGGATGCTGAGGGCATCAGCCAGCCTCTTCTGCCGGCTGACTGTAGATTCCTTTGAAGCTGTGTAGTTTTTGAGGCTGCCACTGTTGGAGGATGCGGGGTGGAGTTCAATGTTTCCCAGCCCTACAGCTTACAGCTCCTGACCATGGGGACCCCACTTAACCTCGTCCCTCATACAAGTCCTACCTTTCCCCTTCCCTTCTCAGCACAGCTTCCCCGAGACTTGCTCAAGGTGCCTCCTGTCTCCATCATGCTCCCCTCTAACCACCATCATCTGTCTCTTGCACCCTTGACAATGCCAGCCCAGTAGCTTGTCCCAGTCCTTCCTGTCCAGGATCTCTGTCCTGGAGTTCCAAGCTACCTCCTTCTAGAACCTTGCTGCTTTCTCAAGACTCCTCAATTCAGATCCAGACCTCCCAACTTCACCGCAAAGCCTTCCAGACTTTTCTGCCTCACCCTTTCACTCTGGTCACCTAAGCAGGCCTGTCCAATGGTGTGGTGGTCCCTGCAAATGCTACAGCCAGCAGAGGACTAATCCACACAAGGCAAGAAAGAAGTCCAGCTCAACATGACTCAGTTAGCCGAAGGAAGTCCAACTTCTAGAGTCTGATCCAACCAGTTTATTTTTTGAGGTGGTTAAGCACATGATGTTAATGTGCAGGCTATCCCGCTGGCTTGCCCTATGAAATTACATCATGAAATGCCACGTGTGTGACCCCATAAAAGGACCATGCTGCCACCCCAGCTCTCTCTTTCTTTCTGATCCCAGTGGTCGTTCCCCTTTTTCTCTCCTTTTGTGCAACCCCCCTTCTCTGTTCTCATGGCTCTGCTCTGGTCTGTCTGTCTGCCTGTCTACATGTCCACTTGTCTGCCTCTGCCCCTTCTCCAAGTCTTCACTCCTCTTCCTTCCTCCAGTAAACCTCCTTATTCTGGATCTGTTGCGTGTTGTAATTCCTTAGCGGCATACCTTGGCATGGGCCCCACCATAGTACCCCCTGGCCGCATTTTATTTCATAACACAGTATAACTTTGGAAAGTTTCCTCGTGACAACTATCCCAACAAAGCTTAAGGCGGGACTACATCAAAGCTCCTTTGCAAAGTACATGTACTTTTTGCAAAGTGCCTGTGACCTCTTCCATAAGAATGGAGTCTACTGACTGAGAAACAATGCTCAGGAAAAGAACCTTGGGAAGAAGGGTCTGGAATAAGCATAATAGTGGACTCTTTTGTATATGGAACCTCTTCCATAAGAATGGGTGATTCAGGTGAAGCCTGGCTCTCAGATAGAAAAAGACCACCAGGTTACTAACTACATCCAATCCCAGCATTCCAGATGGAACACAGGTGTAAATTCCTTCTGCTGAAGAGAAGAAGAAGCCGGGCGGTGGTGGCGCACGCCTTTAATCCCAGCACTTGGGAGGCAGAGGCAGGCGGATCTTTGTGAGTTCGAGGCCAGCCTGGTCTACAAAGCGAGTCCAGGACAGCCAGAGATATTCAGAGAAACCCTGTCTCGAAAAACCAAAAAAAAAAAAAAAAAAAAAAGAGAAGAAGAGCCTTTGAGTTTCTGTTCCTGGTTTCCCTAGTGCTGAGAGTACAAGCCCCTCAGGCCCTCTACGTTATGGACCACTTTCCATCGGTACCTCACTCAGTAGCTGTCAGATGACTCAAAGGTATTCCTCTTGAAGGCTGGAAATACCCTGAGCCTGACATTTCACAAATCCATCTGATCATCACCTCAGGGCAGAGTTCCCAATCTTCTCTGAAAGCCTGCTCTGCCTCCCAATTGTGGCCGTGGCCGTGAGCAGCTCTGTAAACCACATGGTGGTCTCATCCTGCCTCCCCGCTGCCTTGCCGCTCTAAAGCCAAGGCTAGCTTATTTCCTCTTTGTTGCTTTTGAGACAAGGTCTCACTTGTAGCCCAGGCTGGCATTGGATCCTCTTGCACCAGAGTACTTGGTTTGTAGGAATCACCTCTATGCTATGACTGATTTTTACCATATTTCATCTCCCCTCCAGCCCCATCCCTTGCCAGTACTTATGCGTGCTAGACAGGTTCTCTGCCACTGAATTATATCCCTAGCCACATTACTTCTTTTTTTCTTTCTTTGTTTGTTTCCTTGTTTTTTGTTTTTGTTTTTTTTTTTGAGACAAGGTCTCACTATATATAACTCTAGCTGATCTGAAACTCATTAACCAGTCCAGGCTGGACCCAAACCCAAAGCCACAGAGATAAGCCTCCTTCTGCCTCCCAAGCACTGGGATTCGAGGTGTGTACCACTATGCCTGGCTAACTCTTCATTACGCTATTTTGTTTATGCACTTGTTTGTGTGTGCACATGCATGCATGTTCCATGATATATGAGTGGGGATGAGAAGACACAGAAGACAACTTACAGGAGCCGGTTCTTTCCTTCCACTAGATGAGTCCCAGGGATCAAGGCGGGCCTCTGAGGAATAATGCCACACAACAGATCTGATATAAGGAGGCTTACTGGGGGAGGGAGAGGAGAGAGGACCTGGAGAAGGGGTAGGGGGAGGTGAGTGGACAGGCAGACATACAGACAGGAGCAGAGCCATGAGGGTGGAGAAGAGGGGGACACAGTGGATGAGAGAGAACTCTGAACAGAGACAGAGACAGAGGCAGAGAGCTGGGGTGGTAGGCAGGTCCTTTATCTGGACCCCACACACCTGTCCCACCTGGCCATTGTTAGGTGTCTGAGGGGGCCAGCTGAATTGCCTGTATGCTAACAGCAGGCACCTTCACGGGCTGAGCCTTCTCACTGGCTCTTGACTCTTCTTAAGGCTGCCTGAATTGTTTTTCTACCTTCCTTCCCACTTAGGTCTCCTGCAGAGATCAACCAGTCTCTTTCCTCCTTCCGGAACATTTTCTCACTCAGAGGACCTCAGTAGCTCCCCATCAGTCCAAATTCCTCAGACTGCCACCAAATCACCACTAGACCTGGCCCTGTTCCTTCCCTTCTTCTCATGAGTATTTACTGGAATCCAAGTTAGTCTCCCACTCCTTACACCCCGCACCCCCCACCCCTGCCTTTGCCACAGCTGTTTCTGCTCTTCATAATCTCTCCCCAGCTCTTCCACCCGACAGTCTACACCCTGTCCAGACTTTGGGGCTCAATTCAAGTGCTATCATGGTTAGGACTCTCTTGGGATTTTTCCAGAGCCCTAATTCCTGCTGAGTGCTCCTGAACAATTCTTTCTTTCCTTCCTTCTTTCTTTCTTTCTTTCTTTCCTTCCTTCCTTCCTTCCTTCCTTCCTTCCTTCTCTCTCTCTCTCTTTCTTTCTTTCTCTCTCTCTCTCTCTTTCTTTCTTTTTTCTGAGATAGGATTTCTCTGTGTACCTCTGGCTGTCCTGGACCTTGGCTTGGAACTCACAGATCCACCTGCCTCTGCCTCTGTAGTGCTGGGATTAAATGCATGTGCCACCACTACATTTTTTTTAAAACCAGTGATTCTTTTTTTTTAATATTTTTTTTTGTTTTGTTTTTCGAGACAGGGTTTCTCTGTGTAACAGCCCTGGCTGTCCTGGACTTGATTTGTAGACCAGGCTGGCCTCGAACTCACAGAGATCCGCCTGCCTCTGCCTCCCAAGTGCTGGGATTAAAGGCGTGCGCCACCACGCCCGGCTTTTTTTTTAATATTTTTTTAAAGATTTATTTATTATGTATACAATGTTCTGTCTGCAGGTATATCTGCAGGCCAGAAGAGGGAACCAGATTTCATTATGGATGGTTGTGAGCCACCATGTGGTTGCTGGGAATTGAACTCATGAAGGCATGACCTCTGGAAGAGCAGCCAGTGCTCTTAACCGCTGAGCCATCTCTCCAGCCCAAACCAGTGATTCTTTTTTAGGTTTATTCTATTTTAATTTTTTCTCTCTCTCCCGTGTGTGGTGTGTGTGTGTGTGTGTGTGTGTGTGTGTGTGTGTGTGTGTGTGCAGGTACCCAAGAAAGCCAGCGGAGAGCATCAGATTCCCTGGAGCGTAAGCTGCTGCACGTGGAGGATAGGAACTGAACCTGGGTCCTAGTAGCAAGTACTCTTAGTTCTTGAACCATCTCTCCAGCCCTTCTTGGTGATTCCTTCTAGAAATTCACACTGGGGCTACCTGGTGAGGAAGCAGGAGGGGCAAATGTTGAGCCAGGATGAGATTGCATTTGATGTTTTCGGAGACCCTTATAGGAATCCTCCATACCTCCTCCACCACACACATAAAACTGTCAGTCTCTTGCTTCAGGTAGGATGACATTCCTGCCCCAGGGAAGGAACACCCAGTCTTGTCTTCACCTTAGCCCATCTGTGATCACCTTCATGCGTCACAGAGATGGGCCAGTCAGAACCAAGACCTCTGGGGACTTTGGTTGGAATGTTAGGAACTCAGGACTTTGAACATGAGGCCTCCTAGCTTTCTTGAAAGCACAAAGGAGAAGGCTTCCTGAGGAAGGGGAGCAGGAGGAGGAGATGGAAAAGCTGGGTCCTGGGTGAAAAGGTCCAAGAATCACTGAAGGAAGACCCCAGACTCATATAACATGCAAAAGCAAAGAGCGTTTTTTTCTGCAGAAACAACCAGCATGCCAGGGTCGACCATTTACACAAGATAGTATTGACCCTGAGAGAAGTTCGCAGGCTCCTTTTAAGGCACTTAGGGGAATTCTAGTCGTGGCTATGTGACCCTCATTGGGATTGGCTGGTGTTCATGACACGAGACACCTGTATAATTCTGATTGGTCCCTATCTTGAAGGAGGAAGAATTACCTTATAGGCCACACCTTTTTTTCTTTTGTCCAACTTTAGCCTCTGAACAAACTCAAGATGGAGGCTTTATCTAAAATGGAGTGAGTCAGGTCCTTTCACTGGGGATGTCCTATCCTGGCCTTTTCATTTCTGGTGATCTGGTAATCCCATTTGCCTCACTGGGATGGTTGGGCTTGCTTCCTGTTGCAACACAAAGAATCCTGGCTATTTTGCCCAGATTGAGGAGAAGAAAGCTCCTTGAGGCTGACTTCTGGGCTCTGTCTGGGGACCCCAAGAGGTCATGGCATGGCCTTCTGCTCCATCACTGATGAGTGATGGCACCTGAATTGCCCCGTCCCTGGCCTGCACATCCTGGCATCCACAGTCTGGGGAGTAGAATGAGAACCATCTGGACTGCTGATGGAAGCCTTAGCCCTGGGGTAGGGCTAGGTCTCTGGGGTGGACATTGAGCCCCAGGCCAAGGTTTCTGGGGTGAGGCTTCAGACTCCAGCTGAATGACTCCAAGAGGCCCTGATATTCTGAGTCACTAGGCTATGGGGTAGAGGAGGACATTCCTAGATTTTTTTTCCCCTAAGGGAGTAATCCCAGTTTAGGTAAGAGACCCAAACTCACCTTTCTATGAGCCCTTTGGGAATGTTGCTGGAAACATTTGAAGCAGTGATTAGGGAGTGGTGGGTGGGCAGGGATTTCAGGGAAGGAGTACCACAGGGTCTGGGAAGTGCCCGGATGTGGTCTGAAGGGCCACCATTGAGTGCCCTGGGAAGGATGAAGGATGAGAACTAGAATGTTGCAATGTGTTCTTCTATCTATGATGGCGCCTTTGGGAAATGTTCCTGGCCAGGAACAAGCTGAAAAAGTTTGATGCCTAGGTGGAGCATGCTGGGAAATGGGGATTACTTCCTGGACCTGGGAGTTCTCACCCTGCATTTGGAGCTGGTGATAAGGGCCTGAGTTGGGGCGGTGTTCCAGGAATACTCCAGGGCATGTGCTGGGGATGCCTGCCCACTTTGAAGGAGCTGATCTGAGACCTGGAGCTTAGGCAGGGGCCAGGCAGGATAGCAGAGGGGTCAGTGGGAGGATGAGAAGACTGAAGCAGGCAACTGAAAGGGATAGGAGGCTGAAGAAAGTCCTCCTTGCCTCTGTTCTTCTGTCTCACTATGCCTCGGGGCCCAGCCTTCTGCCCACCAGCTGCCACAAAGCTGAAGTGGGTCTGCTTTGTATTATAGGAGAAGCTGGGTCTTCTAGCCATATGGTCAGCAGACCCTCAGCTGGAGGATCATGGAAAATGTCTTCTGTTGACCCCAGCTCTGGTCCAGCCCCCTTTTCCTCTAGAGCTCAAACACAGGCCCAGGGTCCCCCATGGTTCTCTCTGTTGGATGCAGAGGCCTTATACACGTTTCAAGTCTTGTCTCACATTGCCATTGACTGACAGAGGGGAGGGAGGCATGAGGGGGAGGGGTGGGGAAGCTGGGCCTTCAAAGATGAAGGAAAGAGACAGAATGAAATAGACAGACTCTTGGGTCTGAGTTTAGAGGAGAGACGCCTTGGGAGTGGAGGGAAGCATGTAGGAAGTGAAGACTACAGGCGACGTCCAAGGATGCCTAGGACATGGACAGAAGCTAAGTCCCTGAGGACTTGGAATGAGTCCTTACTCTGGGAGTCCAAATCCCTACAGCTGAACTCTGTGCTGCAGCGACCCTGTGCGGTAGTCACTAGTCATTTGTGATCACTGACATTTGACATGTGGCTGGTATAAAATGAGATGGAGAGGAAGAATAAAGACACACAGGAGCTGGGTGTGGCATGCACACCTTTAATCCCAGCACTTGGGAGGCAGAGTCAGGAGGATCTATCTCTGTGAGTTCAAGGCCAGCCTGTTCTACACAACAAGCTCCAGGACAGCCGGAAGTACATGGAGAGACCCTGTCTTTAAAAACTTTACAAACTTTTCAGGATTCTGAGGCTGTTTTGGAGGCACACAGAGAGTAAGGTCTGGGAGACTTGGGAGGGGAGGGGCCTTACACAGCCCTGCAGGAGCACAGTAGGCAGGAGAAAACTGACTGTGGAAATTTAACTCTTGAGGTGGAGGCGGGAGGGATGGAGAAGGGCAGAGGTTACACCAAGCCTCCCCTCCCCCACAGAGCTGGGAAGGGACGGGAGGGTTTCAAGTCCTCTACAGCTTTTCCTAAGAATATAGTCCAGACCACTTGAACAGACTTCACCCGAGCCCTGGCCCCTGTCTGGCCCTCCCTCCTTCCCTCCCTTCTTTGCTTTCTTCCCTTTCTTTTCTGGGCTCCATGCTCCAGTGTTTCTCCAGGCTGGGCTCTGTTCTCTCTCCTCCAGGGCCTGCTACCTCATGCACCCTTAAGGGCCAGCTTCCATATCCCTTCCCTGACCTCTCTGGGGCTGGTTGGGCTTGATTAGGTCCCCTGCTTACACTTTATATACCAGCTAGGGCAGCTCTCTGAAGAATGCAGTCACAAAGAAACCCTGTCTTGAAAAACAAAACAAACAAACAAAAAAATATAGATAGATAGATAGATAGATAGATAGATAGATAGATAGATAGAACAGATATGCTTTCCTCCTCAGTGTAGGAATCTATCCCTACTATAGACAGTGGGCCCAAAGTAGGAAGATGGCCCCCAAGCCTAAGCCCATCTTCTCCACCAGACAGGGACTGTCTCCTCCATTACTTTCCCAGCACCAAGATCACTCCTCCTATCTCCTCTGAGTTCCTCCTCTCCACCACCATGTCGTCCTCCTTGTCCAGCCCTTCGGCACTGGTGAGAGACAAGATGACTCCTGTCTCCCTGATGTCTGACCCTTGATGGGCCCCACTGGTCCTGCTCCCTGGGCCTGGAAGTTGAGCAGTTTGCTTGCTGTTCTTCCTAGAAGAGCAAATCCTTCTCTTGCCTTCCAGATTGACCACAAAAGACTCCTACTAAAGGACCTGGAGGGACCAGTAAAGAATGGGCAGTCCTGACTTCCTGCCTCACAGGCTCAGAAGGGGCACAGCCCAGAGCCAGGAGTCCTAGAGGCTCGCCAGTCATGGAGGCAAGAGCTCTGCTTAGACTCTGTTCATAAAGTCTCCAGGGAGAGGCCTGCCTGACTCCTGACCAGGCCAGCTAGTCTCCTGCAGGGCCATCTGGTCCAAGATCCTGTGTGATCCTGTGTATGAGTATGCTTGTGTGTCTTACAGGCCATGTGGGTGGCTGGGAGCCTGTGGGGTCACGACCCGGCCCCTCCTAGCCAGCGAGCCTCTGGCTCCCCTGTGGTCAGTTTCACTTCTGACATCTGGTCAAGTTCGCAGCTGGCCAGCTTCCTGCATGGCATTTTTTTTTTTTAACTTTCCTTCTCTGAGATCTGGGAGCAAAGGGCCCCTGTTCTTTCCCTCCCCCCAGCCCCCCACCCCCTTCTTGACTGCACATGTGAGTTGCTGGATTCCTGTCAAAACTTACAGAAAAATGGACTTCGGACGGAACTAAATTGGAAATTATAAAGGCTGGGAGTTTGGGGGGAGGGACCCTGATCGACACATTCAATCCCAACTAACAAAAGATGGGTGTTTCCAAAAATCTCTTGGCACCGTTTTTTTTTTTTCCTTTCTTTTTTAGCTATTTAATGTTCATCACTTATGTTTTATGTTTAGGTTTCAGGAGGGCCCAAGAAATGATTACACAAGATGCAAGGGGGCGGTGACAGGGAGAGTGAAGGAGTCTGGAGTCACAGTTGCCAGCTGGAGGGCCAAAGGTTCCATCTTGACCCAAAATAAGGCTGGAGAGACCCCAGAACCAAACATATGCTAAACTGCATTTGCAGCTCCCCACCTCTCCCCAACTTCTGAGAAGGAAAATAAATACACAAAGAACATCCCACTCCCCAGGTGCCTGGGGAGAGCCAGCAGGTGGGGTCCCTCCACTCCACAAGTGCAGGTTGGGGTCCATAAAAATACCACCAGTGTTATAAGGCTCCTAGTCTCTTTCCAGGGTTGGGTGGACCCTGGGTGGGGAGGCATGGTGGTCAGTCTGTGTGCATATCCTGCCTGGTGCTCCTTCATGCTAAATAGAGGGAGGGGGAGCTCACTCATTCCAACAGGAAGCAAACCACAACAGGCCAAGGGGAGGGGGGTGAAAATGCCACTGAGATCTCATGCCTCTTCCTGGTGGTGCTCAGATCAGTCCTTTGCAGGGGCCTTGAAACTTAGGAGAACCTGCCACAGACCACGTCCATGTGCCAGTATCCATTTTTTTCTTGTTGTGTTCTCACACTAGCCTGCTTTTCTTCACTGTAGTCTTCTGGGTGCAGCCAAACTCAGGCTTCAAGAAGGGGAGGACGATGGAAAGCATTCCTCCACGCACAGGCCCTTGGAAGACAGGCACCAGCTCAGACACAGCAGTTCTTGGCCTGCCAAACCCAGAGGCAGTTCTTGGCCTGCCAAACCCAGAGGCAAGGAAGACAGCCCGCAGGAAGTTCAGCTCAGCTCCTTCCGATGTCGGATGTTTCTCTGGCAGTGACTCCCAGAAGGATCTAGTCTCAGCCCAGAAAGAGCCATGGAAAAAAGCAAGATGTCTTATCCTGTGTATGTGTGTGTGCGTGTGTATACACGCGTGTGCATGTGTGGTGTTGGGATTGTGGGATTTGAGTTCTTGGTCCCTGACCCCTAGGGCTGATTCTAGGGGCCAGTGTTGGCTTCAGGCCTGTGCCAAGAATGAGGACACTAAAAGATGCATCCCTCCACCAATGCTCGCTCTGTGGATAACCCTGACAGGGCAGAGGGGGGTAGCACTCCATTCCCAACCCCCCAGGGTGACTCCATCAGGATGAGTCAAAGGACCAGGTCCTAGACAAACAGTTCCTCTGCACAGGGGTTGGCTAGGGTTCTAGAAGTGGTAGAGCTTGGCTTCCAGATACTTCCTGGAAGCCAAAGCACACCTGATACCCTCATTCAGAAAGGAGTGTGTACAGCTTGCATCTGCTCTCCCAGTTGCTGGGTGGCCTAGGGCAGTCCCTGACTCTCTGGGCTTCACTATCCTGTGTGCGTAAGAGGGAAGTGTGGACTGGGTTCCTAGCTTGCTTTCAACTCAGATAGGCCTGTAATCCTCTTCATCTTTGGCCAGAGGGGAGAAGGAAGGGGCTAAGGAAGGTCTAGCCTACCACAATGCCCCGTTCTCCAGTTCACAGTGTGGAGTCCATGGCTCGGGTTCTTGAGTGCCTCCTGAGCCTCTGGGGTACCCCTGTTACCTTCTCTGGTGTCAAACCCCCGGGTCTGACACATCTAAGGTATGGGAAAGGGAGGAGCAGCCTGAGATGGTAATGGAACAACATAGGCTTGAGGTGGTCCTATCTCCAGCTGGAGAGGGAGTGTGGTCAGAAGCAAGGGCCCCCTCAGGAGCAGCAACAGGGCTATGGGAGCCGGGCTCGGAGGCCCTGCACGGAGGAGCTCGGCTCTGACTGTTGGGCCACCCCAGGGGAGAGGGGGGCAGCTCTGTGGGGGCTGGCTAGAGCGTCAGTCGTCAGTCGTGGGAAAGTGGGGCAGGACAGGGACTCCGGGTCTGTGAGCTCACACTGGTGACGTGGCGGTTGACTCGCTGCATAGACTCTCCACGAGGTCAGCTCTCTGGATGCGGCGCAGGGCGGCTAAAAGGGCATCGAGTGTTGCGCTGTCCTGGGCAGCCCAGCTGGTCAGCAGGGCTCGGACTGGGCAGGCCTCGTGGGTGAAGGAGTCTATGTGCTCAGGCTGGTAGCCCAGTTCGCCTGCCAGATGTCGCCAGGTATCCCCTGCGGAGCCGTTGAGAAGCTTCTCCACCTCCTCACGCTTGGTCAGGGGCAGGCTACTGTAGAGGCTGCCTTCACCTTTGAGGGCTGCGGACAAGAAGAGGATGTCATGCCAGCCCCTAACTCTGAACCCTGTTTGCTCCAGTGCACCTAGAGGCTTGAGCTAAGACCCGGGGGGGGGGGGGGGGGCTGGGGCCCACCCCCCCCCCTCCAGAGTTAGAGACACGGGTACCGCCAAGGTGGGGTCGTGGGTGGGGCCTGGGTGGGAGGGGCCTGGGGCCTGCTGACTCACTGTCCCCTCCTCACCCTCAGCTCCGCCATCATCCTTTCCACTCCTGTCCCCTCCCCGCAACAATCAGGACCGAGGAGGGGACAGTGCACTTCAGCTCCAGACAACCTTAGCAAGTGTCCTAGACGTTGGCTATGGGCTGCTAATTAGAGTACACACTTAACCACTTGTTTCCTAGAAGTCCAGGGCAGAAGGCTAATTGCAGCTACTTTGGGCAGTAATTAACCCCCAGGGGGGACAATTAGCCTAATGAGTCTGGATGCCCCAACTTGTAAAAGCCTGCATTTCCCAAGTCATCCCAGGGGAAAACATTCCCTTTCCCATGCCGTCCCTTGCCCTCAGCTCAGCCCCTCCTACTCTGCTACCCAGCCAGTCTCCCCTGTAGTCTAATCATAACTGAACCCCCAGTCTTTTGCCTTCCCCCACTCACTGTGGCCTGAGGCACTCTGTGTGTGGGTCTGCTGGTCGTGCAGGCTCTGGCTGTCCACAGAGATGCCACTGTCGCTGTGCAGTTTTTCTCCCTCCGGTGGGGGTGTCTGGCTCACTGGTCCGCTGTTGGCTCCTTGTTTATTTTGTTTGCAGCTGTTCCACCTGGAGCCCAGGGACAAGCCAGGTCTTGGGGTGAGGACTGTATCAAGGCAGCCAACACAGCTGTACTGAGGCCAGGGGCATGGCAAGTGCCACCCGAAGTGTCTAAGGGGGATTTACTTATTTCTTTATATGATCTCATCCAAAAGGCTGAGATGATAGGGTGCTCATTTCTGCACACACACACACACACACACACACACACACACACACTGAAAGCTCCTTAAGGGTTAAGAAACTTGGTAAGCATTCAGTATATGTTCATAGAACATAGAACAAACAGAACATAAGTAAATGACTTCCTAGAAATTCTACTTTTCCCAATCTACCCTTCTAAAATACTTCCACATGTGAGCCATCACACACACACACACACACACACACACACACACACACACACACACACACACATGGATTTCCTTGGCAATAATAACAAAAAAAAATCTGAAAATGAACCAAATTCCATCAAGAGAGGACTGGCTAACTACATTATGGCTCAGGCATGTTGTTGAATGAGAGGCTGTAAATGATCAGATAATCTGTGTTCTGGAGAAAGCTCTTGTGAGGGGTATTAAGAGGGAGAAATACATTGTAGAAAGTGAGCGATGTGTTCCCACTGAGTCATTAGAAGCTCTTCATGTCTACATATAATTATAAAAAAATCATGTGTGTGTTTATATAAAAATGCCCTATGAACAGTTGGGAAAGTGTTATCCCAAAAAAGATTTCCCAGAAGATGGGTAGGATTTGAGGAGATAAAAAAAGGCTTTTGCTTTTTGCTTTAGAAGATGTTCAGAAGTCTTAGGACTGAGGCTATCGATCGGTGGTAGTAAACTTGCCTAGCATGTTCAAAGATCTGAGTTCCATCCCCAGGACCACAAAACAAATTCGGTCTTGTTTGCATTTGCTTTTAAAAAGCATGCATCACTTTGATGATTTAAAAACAAAATACAAAAAAAAAAGAATGAGACACACATTCAAAGTTGAAAATGCCTTCTGCACATTCTTCTCTGTCTTGGATTCCTTGATGTGGGTACCCCACAGGAGCCCAAGGGTAACATGGGAGTTCGAGGGTGACACGAAAGCAAGGATGACTTAGGAAGAGAGAAGAGACACACGCATACCCAGGGAACTATGGGGTGAGTGGGGTTGAGGGTAAGGATGCAAGAAGCCAGAGGTGGCAGGAATTAAGGAATGAGGAACAATAGGGGAGTAGGGAAGGGCTGGAGCCAGGACAGGAAAGGGAACGCTCTTCTGCAACTACATACACACACACACACACACACACACACACACATACACCACACCCAAGAGTCTGGCATTGGATAGTGAGTGAGGATGAGGTTAGGGTTGAATTAGAAGAGCATTTTGTGTTTTCAGACCAAGGTCAGAGCCTATATCTCCTCCACCCTCGGTGTGTCCCCTCTTACCTCTTGAAAGCAATATAGGCCACAAGCCCCACAACCACAGCAGCCAAGATGGAGCAATAGACAGGAATGAGGTTGTCAGTGGTGCCTCGGGTCACTACAGGCTGGGAGCTGCCCATCACAGTGGTCACCATGTCCGCCACAGTGCTGGCTATGATGTCTTGGTCTGGAGGCGCCTCAGGCTCCTGGGTGCTGGGGACCATGCTGTCAGAGCCCTCCTCTGGGGGTGTAGACCTTGTGATCCACCGGCCAGGGATCTCTGGGGAGCAGGGCCACAGAGGTTAGGACCTACACAGGCCTTCCCCTTACCTCTGACCCTCTGGTGCTTCATCCTGAGCCTTCAACCCAGGGTTCCAGGCAAATGGGACCAGGCTGTTATGCATGGTGTTGGGGGCTGGGACTGTGCACATTAAATCAAGTTAGTGAAGAAGAGCAAGGGCTGCATTGCAGGAGAGTATGTCATTGTGCAGCCTTGTTTTCCCCATTCAGAGAATGGGCTCTCTGAAAAGAAATGGTCTCTAAGCAACTTTTTGGCTTTGACGGTGGAATCAAGAAACTGGTCTCTGTCCAGTAACCAGGCGTGAGGCAAACATAGCAAGAAGCCTGAGGGGTAGAGATGCTTCAAGCTGGAGCAATGCCTTAACTGCTTGGAGGAATGCAGTTTCTCTGGTCTAGTGGCCATGGCCCTCAGGAAGGTGGGGGGCACTTGGGTCAGATCAGAGAACTCTTTCCTGTCTCAGATGCTCCAAGCACTACGGGTGGAGAATATAACCGGCTTACTCCATTCCAGCCAGTCCTTGTACAGTGGCCAGCATGTTTCTTGTGCCACCTGACCCCCACCTCCCACACCAAACAGCTTAGCCCTGGCACCTAGAGAAGGCTGGGTCAGACAGCCGGCACCCTTGTTAGCAGGAAGCAGAAGGCTGGTGGAGGGAGGGCCTTTGAAGTAGGCACTGCCTAGTGCCTCAGCCCGAGCAGTTCTGTGCTCGGCCACCCATCTAGGCCTGCTCATGCCATTCGGGCCTTGGCATCCTTCCTGCAGAGGCTCAAGCCCCTCCTGTCGCTAGTGGGTGGGAATTTCCACTCTGCCACCCAGCCAAGGCAGTGCTAGGGGTTGTGGGCTCTGAATGATAGCCTGGGGATACTTGTCTGGGCAAAGCAGTCAGTACCATCCATCCTCACTTCCCACGCTTGGGGCAGGGAGGAAAGCAGGCAAGGCATGCTAGTGAGGTTAAGGGGAGGGCACCTTGCTACCCAGCACTGTTCCGCCCAGTCTACACTGTGCCCACCCAAGCTGGAGCTGAAGCTGCCCACTAGTCCTCTGGCCCTCCTGAGCTCAAGACAGAGATCTTTCAAAGGCCCCATTTTCAGCACCTTCTGAGGGGTAAGGCCCCCAGATGTGAGTCTGGAATCCATCTGGCTGGGAGTGGGGAGAAGGTTGCCATCTGCCGCCCAGTCCTACACCTCCCCCATTCCAATGCTGGGCAGGGCTGGGAAGTGGATGAGACAGTCCTGTCTGGGTGTTAGACCCTAGAGGGCCTTCTTATGATTTGCCAGAGTAGCAGGGACGGTTGAGGGTGTAGCCCAAGTCCTGAGGCTGTAGATGTGACCCATTTCAATTGACAGCCCTAACCCTGAGGCCGATGTGGGTGTGTGAGGGCGGGCTACAGAAATGAAGTAGTCTCAGAAAGGCTGAAGACAGTGTTGAGTGCCCAGGGCACCTTCCCTCACCCCTCCAACCTCTCTGGTGAGGGCGGAGAAGAGATCCAGATGTGGCCCTGTCCCCTAGCATTCCAACCCACTAAGCCCTTGGCAGGTCCTGACAGCCATTTCCGGAATTGGAGCTATCAGGAGGAAGAGGGAGCAGGTGACCCCTCCTAAACTTCAATGTGGTAAGGAGGTTGGGGCGCCTGCCCCAAGGCTGGGTGAGTCAGCATGTTGACACCTGAAATGTATATGCAGGCAAGTATGCTACATTGGACAGGAGTGGGGCTGCCAACCCAAGAATCAAATTCCACTTCCTGAAAGGGATGCGTGGCCTCAGGGCCAACAGTTAACCCTTCAGAGGTTGGAGCAGAAAGAACAATATAGGGATAAACCTTCTTAGGGGTGCCTTCTACCAGGACGGCTGGGAAAGTAGGATGGCATCTGGGAAGAAATAACTCCCTAAACAGCAGGGGCCTCCCTGACCTTGTGCCCCACTGGCTGATCCAGACTTGTCCACAGAACTCAGCCCGTTGCCTGGCTGCTGAAGCTCTCTCTCAGCTCAGCATAGCTTCTCAGGCCATTTGCCTGTCTTGGCCCATGGAAATCTCCACCCTGGGGCCTATGCTCCATCCTCTCCACCTACTCAGCAAGGAACACTGCATCCATTTTGAGGGCCTCAGTTTGCCAGTCTTCTCTACTAAGTCCCGATACGGAGGAGGCCCTGGGTGTCTAGCAGGAGCTCCTCCTCCCCCAGGACAGGGGATCTGTATCTGATGGAAGGGCAGAAACTGCGCTGCCTCCATCAGAGTGAGGAACCTCCAAAGCTGGGCCTGTTTTCTCTCTCCAGGAACTAACTAGGGGCTGGGCCAGGCTGAGACGTTCCCCTCACCAGACCAGTGTCAACTCTCCGGGAAAACTAGAGACTTCCTGAAGGTGCCGCTCTTGCCTGCTCAGAATGAGGGCAACCTGTGGTTAGAGTTAAAGGAAAACAGGTCCACGGGGGGGCATGGCCACCCGCTGATAGACACAACGGAAAAGCAACGCACCAACTTCCCCAAACCCTCTGAGAAGAACACTACCGAACAGTGATCCTGGTGGCTGTACCCTGGCTCCCAGGTGCCTCCTCCCCTCCCAGAATCCTCCTCTCTTTCAGGTGAGCTATCTGGACAACTCAGGCTCACAGCCCTCAGTAGACAAGAGCCCTCCAAGCCTATCCTGCTTTTACCCTACCCCTGACCCAGCCCAGGCTTGCCACCACTCTTGTCCCACAAAGCCACTTCCCTCTCTACCTGGCCATATTCTGCAGCCAACCCCCTCTCATTAACCTGCCACGAAGTTTCCACCTTGTCCCCAGACACCACGAGGGGAATGTGTCACCTCCCCCCCCCCCCAACAACCCTATGGTGACCCTAGGGCCATGAAAACACTCAGGTCCAGAGACAGGAGTGATCTCCCTGATGTTGCTCAGGGCTAATTTGATTTGGGTTGTTACAGCCAGCATCTGGCCTCAGAGCTGAAGGGACCTCACTTTGTGAGTCCCCAGCCCCACTCCAGTTCGGGGAAAACCTGCCTCAGGCTGGAAGGAGGCCAGCTTCAGACTCTAGCATCTTTGGCTCCTTCCAGGAGTAGTTTGCCGCCCATGTAGTCACTGGGAGAGGAGTTAGGATCATTTCTTTCAGTGAACAGTAAGTCTGGCTTACCCAACGTCAGTGCAAAAAAGGAATTAGTGAAAAAGTTTTTGCAGTGAGGCCGTATCTGGCTGGAATCATCGCCTCTGTGCATTTATCAAGAAAGGACACATACGGTGCTTGGGGGATGAAGGCCAGCTGGGACCTTCATGACCCCTAGAGGGCGCCCTTCCTCACGAATCCAGCCCTGCACCCCACCACCACCCTGCCTGGAACCATGCTCACCCTCGCATTCGGCATCAGCCCAGGCTGTGCACTCGCGCAACTGGCGCTCGGTGTCCTCGCACACAGTGCAGGGCAGGCACGGGTCCACGTGGTTGGCTTCGTCTGAGTATGTGCCCTCTGGGCACTCTTCACACACTGTGTTCTGTTTGTCCTGGCAGGAGAACACGAGTCCTGAGCCCACCTCGCACACGCTGCACGCCTCGCAGCGGCCAGTCTCCTCGTCCTGGTAGTAACCATAGGCGCATCTGCACACTGCATCATCTGCCTCCACGCAGGGAGCGGACATGCTCTGCAGGCCCAGGCACTCGGTGCAGGGCTTGCACGGTTCAGTGGCACTCACCACGTCAGAGAACGTCACACCTGAGGATAACAGCACAGATGAGGAAGCATCAGTCTTAGAACTTAGGTGGATGGATGGTGGTCGGGCATTTGAATCCAGGGCTGGAGTCCCTCCGTCCCCATCCCTAGCTAGGAAGGACTCTTGCTCGGTGTCTGTCAGTTTCACCATATCTCTCTTTTCTGAAGTCCCTCACACTCAGCCTGTGAAAGCTGGATTGGCACATGACTGGAAAGGAGACCCATTCTCTAGGCCCTAGAAGAGCTGCCCCTGAGGCCTCTCGGGTGGATTCCTTGGCAAACCTCAGAGAGTTCCCAGACCTGTAGCCTAGTTCCCAGCATGATTAAAGAATAGTGTGAGCCTGGAGGTGGTGGCCCCCGCCTTTAATCCCAGCACCACGGACGCGGATCTGTGTGAGTTCCAGGCCAGCCTGGTCTACGGAGGAAGTTTCAGGACAGCCAGGGCTATACACAGGGAACCCCTGTCTTGAAAAAAATGGACAAACAACAAACAAAAAAATCCCAAAACAAATAAACAAACAACAGCAGCAAAAAACTAAGT
Source organism: Lophiomys imhausi (assembly GCA_907164525.1). Lineage (NCBI taxonomy): Eukaryota > Metazoa > Chordata > Mammalia > Rodentia > Muridae > Lophiomys > Lophiomys imhausi. Next base: position 2,350,394 of record CAJQZJ010000103.1, on the reverse strand, counting down.
AAGTTGTACACTACTCCCCCAGGGCCTGTGATGAAGAATAAGTGACGGGCCCCATGGATTAATAGTAATAAAGAAATAAACCTTTGGTGGCTGAGATAGAGTCAGACAGCAGAAAGCACTTGGACAGGATATCTGATCTCTCCAAATGAGAGGGTTTGATATGGGGGTGGGGCTGGGGACTAGTTATGATGGATGAAAAACACAAGCCAGCTCCTGGGAAAATACAGAAATTAGTCAGAAGACTCCTGGGAGTAGGTTTTGCATGGTGTGAAAACTGTGGTCTTTTTTGGCAGAGCATGAAGGCAGGAGCTTAACAGGCTTCCTAGTGGAAACGATTTTTGAGGATGGAGGGAAAGTCCGCTGGGGTCTCCAGCCCATAAAGTGGGCTTGTAAAAGCAGCTTGTTAACACAGCTAGAGGGGAGTATGGTGGTGGGGGAGAACCCAGGAGGGGAGGGGTAGGTGATAGGGAGGCTGTGGGAGCTCCCTCCAAGCTGCCCTTGGTTCCTTTTCCTAATTCCTCTTTCCTAATTCCTGACATGGCCTTCCCCTGAGCTCCCAATCCTCCAGCTGCTGGAAAAGGGTACATAGGAGGGAGATGGCGTGGCCTAGGACAGGACACCCAGGCAATGGGAGGCAGACTTTGGTGGTCTCCCTTGGGATGGAGACTCTGTGAAGCCGAGGCAGGTCAGGTGCCACCTTCCAAAGAGGCAGAGCCTTCCTATCCAGCCCAGGTGGCCCACTGCTGGGGACAGGGTAACAGAAGTTAACAAGATAGCACGTGTTTGAGGACACTAAGGAATCGGGTTGCCTGAAGGTTGCACAGACTCATGAGGGAGCATACAGAGGTTAAGAGTAGGCTGGCTGGTAAGCTCAGAGTTCTCAGCTTTGTATTCTGTTACCAGAAGCCCTCTTATTAGGAACTGGATGTCTGGCAGATGCAGGATCTTACTGGCAGCAGACAGGGAAACAGCTCAGCCTTGGGGCCCAAGGCAGCAACAGAACAGTGAGGTATCTAGCAGACCCCTGAGACTCCTGGTCCCACAGGGCACAGAAACTCACAAGAGGATGAGAACAGAGCTGTCATCCTTCTGTTCCCCTTCTCAGTCACTCCTGGGAGATGGGCCTCCTTATTTCTGAAGGAAATGCCTGTGCTGTTCCCACCCCATGTCACCCCATAGGAAGGGCATCCTTGTGCTTACTGTCCCTCCTAGCATCACAGAGCTACAGAACAGTGGCCTGAAGGAGAGGCAGCCACACCCTCTCAGGGTCCCCCAAGGTCAGTCTCCAGGGCAGCCAGGATTTGATTCCCCCTCCCCCTCCTCCTCCCCCCAAGCCACAGAGGGTAGGCTGCAACCATTGATCTTGCAGCACGCAGATGGTATTTTTAGCTGGTCTGAGCATCCGCTTCTTCTCCCTGCTTGGCTACACTCCTCTACCAGAAGCTTCTCTGCTTGGGGGCTGGGAAGGAGGACCCCTCTGGGGATCCCCTACCAGATCCTCCTCCTCCTTCTGCATACTCCTTCACCTATTCGGCCTCTCTCTGCCTCTTATTTTATATCCCACTCACTTCACTTCTAGTGACCATACAGAGGTTGGCAGGGAACCTGCCAGGAGGCAGAACACTTCCAGATTCTGTTCTGTGCATGCTACACCCTCCTGCACTTGCTGCCCTGTACTCACTGTCCAGGCAGGGTTCGCACACAGTCTGGTTGGCTCCACAAGGCTGGGTCACACCTTCGCCCAGGTTGCAGGCTTTGCAACACTCTCCACTGTGGGTGTACAGGCCTGTGGAACATGTCTCCTTGGCACCTCCTAAGGACACCTAGGTGGAAGGAGATCAGAGGGTCAGCCTGGCAGGAGAAAAAGGGGGTGTCTTCCAAGGGATCAAACGCCTCCTTCTTAATGCCTTCTATTGGAACCACCTGGGCTGGGATGAGCTCACCCGGGAGGCATTAGGAGGATCAAAGCTGGCAGGAAGGAAGGCTGTGGTGGGGGGACAGGGTGCCCTTGACTGCTGCTAGGGTGTGAGGTCACAGCCTTAGTGCCTAACCTTCTGCAAAGTTCACCTTGGGGTTAGAGCCCCTCGTGGAGTCCTGGGAATATCCCACATGGGGAGGGCAGCCTCAGACGGATGCCCAGAATGGGTGGACAGGTTGCAGCTTGCATAGGGCTGAAGGGACCAGTGGAGCTGAAATCTGGCCCAAACCCATTTGCTAAGCCCCGCACCTGCAGGGCTGCAATTACCCAGAAGCAGGGCCTTTTCCTAACAAAGGGGAACAGGGCCCCTCTCCAGGTGTCATTCCACATATTAAATATCAAAAGGGAGTTGTCTATGGCCAAGAGCAGAAGGCAGAGGCCTGGGTCTCAGGTTCAAATCTCGACTCTGTACTGGAGGTTTCTGGCCTGTCCCTGTTTTCCTTTTGGGGTTTTCACCTCTCTGCAGATAGACACAGTGACAACTTGGTACCAGGGCAAAGGAAAGGGCTGATGGGCAAGTCTGGAGCCAAGACAGGGAGAAAGGGATGCCTGTTATGAGTGGCTGCTCTCACCATCCAGCAGCCCTGTTCTACCAGAGTTGACTTCCCATCACTAGTCTGACTCCGTCCCCTCCCTTCCCCTCCCATGTGGCCCCTGGGAACAGAGCTAGAACAGGGAGAAAGGGGAATCAGATTCCTGCCACTAAAGCATCTTTGCTCATGGATGGAAAGACTTAGCACCGAATTCCCCAGAGGGAGGGGCTGCTGGAGGCTCGCTTTGTTTCTGTTCCTTAAAGCACAATCTTAATGTCTAATAAAACTCCAAAGCCTTCTCTGCAGGCTCCAGACCTTGCGCACACACACCCCATTTGATGCTGAGTAATTTGGGTTCTTGTCATGAGACCAGGGAGCTTAACAAGGTTGTTTGGGCATTCCTCTACTTCTTCCATGATGGACAGATCTTTGTCAACACCCCCTCCCCCGCAAACAAAAAAACCACTGTGGTCTCACCAGAGTTTGATGGGAAAGGAAACTCAGAGGCAGGGGGAAAACACTGGGTAATACCATAAGCCCAGCAAGGAGAGTGCAGGCATAGCAGAAGGCTGCCACCATCCCCTCCCAGATGCCTATAGTAGGAGTTCTGGTTGGCAACATGTGCAGACCAGGAGCCCTGAGGTATCCGAGGCAGGCTTCTCCCAGGAGCTGAGATTTCAGAAGGGTCTGTTCTGATTTCCTCTCATCATTTAGGGCTCTGCTTAATTATCACTTCCTCAGGGAAGTGTTCCTCTCATCCCCACCCCTCCCAGATTAGACAGGCAGAGCTATGGACTGAAGTTGTCCTGGTATCTCCTGCCCTATCGGGTCCATAGTTGGGAGCTAATGCACTTATTTGTCTAATTTAGAAACAGGAAGCCACCATATGCCTTCAGCAACCCTGTTCTACCAGCCCTGTTCCATGTAGAAGTGTGGAAGGCTGACTGGATGGCTATGTGTCCTCAGGGGCAAAAGTGTGCCTGTTGTCACCCAGTGCATTTCTCCTTTACCTGGGGGCAGGGACCCCTGCAGTCCCTCCATCACTGAGGCATTGGTGGTTAGCACCAGTGATTGCTCAGGGCTGCAATGCAGCAGTGCTCTTGTGTTTTTGTCATTTTGTCAGCTTTTTGGTAGTTTTCCTGTCCTCTCTCTTCCTGTCCCGGGTATCAGTTGTCATTTCTTGCTCCTACCACAGTAAGACGGGAAGAGTCCCTTCTCCCAGAGTCAGAGTGTGTCAGTTCTAATGGAATCTTTACAAATGATGCCACTGGACCGGGTAAAAAACTGGCTGGGAGCCAGGTGTGCACACATGCCAGTGATCCCCGTATAAGGGAGGTCAAGAGAGGAGGATCTGAGTTCAAGGCCAGCCTGAACCACACAGAGAAATAGAGATGAGGGAGAAAAAGAAAGAAAGGAAAGAAGGACAAAAGAAAGAAAGACAGAGAGAAGGAAGATAAATGATAGATAGATAGATAAAAAGGGGTATGACTGAGTAGGAGCCAACATGGAGAGGCAGTTCGCTGGGTCAAACATTTGCACATAATCACTGCCCATTCCACTTCCTCCGTTGGTCTGAGTCCCCCATCAGTTAGGGCCAGAGTGACAGAGCAGGTGTTTAGTGCCTGTTTCCTACCAGTAGGGAATCACAATACAGCGCTTGCCTCAAACTACTGTATTAAACGAGTCGGTAAGAGTGGGGTCAGTGTACTTCAGAACTCCCCTCTCCTCCAGTGTGCGCTCCCTCTGTGGACCTGGGGGATGCCCCACCACTCCACTTAACCAAGGTCAGCAGCGAGCCGGAGACCATGTGTTTGAGGAAGAGGTGGCTATGGGGCTGTATGGTCACTGTGGGAGATATAATAGCCATGGGCAAGCCCCTCTGCCAAGAACCTGTTCTTTGGGCTCCTTTCAGGACTGACGTACAGAGTTGAGGCCACATAATCAGAACCCACATCTGCACTTGGTCTATGTTCCCTCTGTCATAAAATCCTAGATTTGCTGCAAAATAGTCTGTGATTTTGAGCATCTTGTTCTTCAGTCTCAGTTTCTCCATCTAAAACACGGCACCTTGAGCATGACTCCTGCCCTGGGTTGCTGTGAGGACTGAATGAACAATGTATACAGATCTGTCTGGCGTACAGAAGGAGTTCAATCAATGGTAGTTATTGAGGAAATAGCATGTGTTAGGGAGTATGAGCTGCTGACCCCAGGGAAGACAAAGCAGAAAGGGAACCATCAGCCAAGCAGGAAAGTGTGACTGGAGTTCAGGCTAATTGCTCCAAAATCCGCTCCAAATTGATCAATTTATCAAAGTGACAGACCCATTTGCCTGGTAGTTATATCTATTACATTTATTCATTTCAAAGTTGATTGCATGACTTCTCCATTTTTCAAAAATGTTTACAATCTATTTTTATCATTGCAGGGATGGCTTTCAGTGCTCGGATAAATTGACTTTTTTTTTTTTTAAATTGGACAAAACAGAAAACACACTAGTGTTTGCAACCATATGTATGCTTCCACGGGGGCTCAATCCTGACCAGTCACAACAATTTCAGAGAAGGGCCCTTAGAGAATAGAGCCTGGTCACAGCCATATGGGGTGGGAGAGGTTTTCCAGTATCTGGAGAACCTTAGATAGATTCAAACCCAGGGATAGGCACTGACTTATGGCCCTTTCGGACAGTCACTGCGTCATGAGTAGGAGACTGGTATTAATTCCTTAGGAAGCTGCCTTGTAGAGACTTGAAGAGAGGCTGGGGCTCTGCCCATGTGGATCAGGGGAGGGGCTCAGTTCAGAGGCACAGAGCAGGGTCTAGCCTGCTCCGGCCAGTGGCAGTTCAGGACCACGCCCCCTTTCATGATCTGTAAGTTGAAGGGAAGCTGAGGAGAAAAGACTTAAAGCATTGACTCCCAGTTTGCAACAGACCACCTCTGCCTTCTAACTGGGGGAGCCTGGTGTCCTGCCTAAATTTCCCGGGGCTCCGCTTCCTCACCTGTAAAACGAGAATAACTAAATTTACCTTGCAGGCACCTAAGGAGTATATTCCGTAAAAGTACATAAGCCAGTGCAGGTCACATAGTAGGCACTTCACAGATTTTATTATGTCCTTCCTTCCAACTCATCCGCTAGGGAGGAAGCCAGGTACTGGAGCCAGACTGGACTGACCAGGTAAGGTGTAGGCTTCTCCCTCCCTGAGCAACCTCACCACCCACCCTCCAAGCCAGCTCCGACGCTCACGCTGCTCATTTGCTGCCTACGGGGCTGCATCCCTATTAGGAGCATCAGCCAGCCCGGCGGCTCCGGTTACAGACGTCTGAATGACAAAGTGCCTCCATTACCGGCGCGGCTCGCCAGCAGACTCGCCGGGTCGCGCTCCGGTTTCAGCACTCCCGCAGCCGGGCAGGAAGAGGCTCGGACGGCCGTGGAACGCAGAACCATCTCCAACCGAACAGCCTGGGGTGAAGGTGGAAAGCAGAGCTATAGGGGCTCAGGTCCGAAGGTTCGGTGCCCCATCCACCTTGCTGAGGCCTCAGCGCCCAGCTCTTCTCCTTGCGCCCCTTATCTGAACTTAAGGGACGTCCTCCGTTAAGGTCCAGAGGCCACGCCCTCACCCCTCCAGGATCGAAACTACACAAGGCCCCAGGCCCTCTTCCCCATCCAACCTTAACGAGGACCAACATCTCTAACCGGAGGCGTTGGTCAGCAAACACCCTTGTAGTCACTCCCAAGCCCCTGAGAACTCTACAGGTACTGACAGCTCCAGGGAACTAGGTTTGAGCTTTGAGGCTGAGACTGGAGCTTGAAGAAGTTCTTCACCCGCTCGCCTTCATATTCCACCTCCTTCCCATCCCTTGGGACGGAGTTACCCACGTCCCTGCTGTGCGATGAAATCGACCAGCCTCTGTCCCCCACCCCAGCTGCACCCTTGAGTAGAGAGTACAGAGCTGCAATGAGGCCATCCAGCTACAGGACTCTGGCCCAACGGGCTTGTGAGATGTTGGTCAACTTGTTTAAACTCAAAAGTCCCAGCCGGGCGGTGGTGGCGCACGCCTTTAATCCCAGCACTTGGGAGGCAGAGGCAGGCGGATCTTTGCGAGTTCGAGGCCAGCCTGGTCTACAAAGCGAGTCCAGGACAGCCAGAGCTGTTAAACAGAGAAACCCTGTCTCGAAAAACCAAAAAAAAAAAAACTCAAAAGTCCCTGCTTCCTTATCAGTAAGGTGAAGATTTGGGGGCCCAGTGCTCAGAGGAAGAAAAAGGTGGAGGGCAGAGAGACTGGGGACGTCACTTTCATTGCCAATGATCTGGTCGACAATACCCAGAGAACGCGGGTTCTTAACCTCAGTCGGAATTGGCGCCTCTGAACAACAATCGGACAGAATCCGAGCCGTCCAAGCGGCCCCTGCCTCATTTGAGAAAGATTCATTGACTTTTACGGAAAGCCTGGCCGGGTGTGGGCGGGATGCTGATCCGGTTAAGTTCTACCCCGGAAGGAGCGCGGAGGCCGGGGGCGCTTAACTTAGAAGGGGCGCAGTGCGCAGCCTGCGGCGCGCACGCGGCTCCGAACAGCAATCCCACACTCCGCAGTGCCCCCTGCGGGTCGCCTGGGGTTTGTGCATCCCCGAGCTGTGCGCTGCCGGAGCCGTCTCCGCCTTGAGCGTCCCACCGCTCCGCATCCCAGAGACCCCGTCGCCGTCAGATAGGATTGGGGGGTGCCGATGTCTCTCCGGGCCCACTGCGTCCCTTCAAACCGTGTGAAATCTTGCCAAAGAACAATCCTGGGAGCGGACTTACCACAGTGAAGTGGACGCTCCCTTCCCAGCCTGGGATGCCCAGATGCAATTCCCGGACTGGGCGAGGCCGCCAGAAAGAGCGCTAGACCCCCACGCGGGAAACGTCTGTGTCTCGGCTGTCTTCATCCCACCGTCCTTGAGTAGACAGGCGGGGCCCCGAGCACTTTGGGGTACGCACCCGCGCTTTCCATCTCTCTACCTCTTTTGTGTCTCTTTTCTGCCCTCCTTAAAGCCCACTCACTTCTCGCTCTCTCTGCCACTCCCCGAACAGCTTCTTTCGACGCCCCTCCCCCCCATTGTCTGGCCGGTCCCCATTGTCCATGCCGGGTCCCCTCTGCCTCCAGTCCCTCCAACCCCCTCCCCCACTGTTCATTCTCTGGCCGGTCACATCTCCAGCGCCGCTCTCATCCCCCCTCCTTCTCTCGCCCGGATTCTGTCCTACAACTCCCCAGGGACTAAGATGCTAAAGGTAAAAGTCCCCTCGGGATCCCAGAATTCACACGCCGTCTTCAAAAGAGCCCAGGCGCCCGTGATTCCAAAACCTCCTCCCGAGAGACCCATCCCAGCCCCCTACACCGCACCCACCGCACTACCCAAGGACCAGCAGCAAGCAATCGGTACAGCAGTCCTGTCCGCATCTCTGTCTCGAGACTGGGTCCCCTCTGCGCTCTGAAAGTCCCATAAGCTAGGGGCGCCCCAGCGGGTCCCAGCACCGCAGCTCCTCCGCCACCGGCATCTGGGACCTTGACGTCCTATTCTGCATCCTGGGTGGTGGCACCCGGATCCCCTTGGGGTTCGGCTCTTGGAAAAGGCCAGCAGGCGTCCCTCCTGCTACCACTTACCCCCAGAAGCAACAGCAGCAGCAGCAGGCGCAGCCGGTCCATGGCGCTGCAGGCAGCACCTGCCCTCGTCGCCCGCCTCCGGCGACGGTGCTCAGCTTCTAGCTCAGTCCGCTCTGCGGACCGGTGGGGCTGCGCTGCGCTGCGCTCCAGCGCCCGCTGCCCGCTGCCCGCTGCCCGCCGGAGCTGGCGGAGGTTCCACTTGCTCTGGCTGCGTGCGGGCGGGAGCAGCTGGGTGAAGGCAGTGCAGCGGCCCCGCCTCCTCCCCGCCCAGCCCGCCCAACTCCCCCGCTCCCACCCCTCCGGAACCGCGCCCGCCCGCCTGGCCGCCTCGGGGTGAGGAGTCCGGGGCAGCCAAGGGAGGTGTGCGGGGAGCCGCGCCCGTGTGCCCCACTGCAGCTTCTCTGCGGGCTGTCCCGTGCACCCAGTGCACCGCCGGTTAGGCTAAGCATCAGCCCCGGCCCCGGATGCTGTGGATCCAGCGGGGGCCATTGCTCTCCTATTGATGAGGTCTGCCTCAGGGTTCACACTCTTAACCGTCTTCCTCAGCGTCTTGGTTTCTGGTTCCCTACGTTATTCCGAGAATTGCGGTTGCCCTCCTTTTATGATTAGGTCTACATCTTATTCCATCCCATCCCCTCTGCTACTTTACATTTGTGGAGGGAGGTGTTCATTGAGGCATTCAAGGTGGGATCTATCCCAATATCGTAATTTAGGATCTCTCTCTCTCTCTCTCTCTCTCTCTCTCTCTCTCTCTCTCTCTCTGGATAGAACCTAGGACCTCACACATGCCAAGCAAGCATCATTGTCACTGAACGACATCCCCAGCCTTTCATGAGCTTGAAGGAATCACAGGTGTGCACATAAAACCCAGGAATACACACACTGTCAAGCACACCTGTGCATGTGCGTGTGTGCTCACATCTGCCCATACCGACCTCAGGCATTCACAGAAACGCACTCATCCTACAAGGGTCCCAAGTACAGACTGGACACACATCCACACACACATGATGACACACACACAGACACATGTGAACACTGTACAGTCGTACTCACACAAGCCTGCATCTGTATTCACCCCTCAAGACACACACTCATGAGCATACAAACCACTCACAAACATGATTACATGAGCTTCTGAGCTTCCTATGGAAGACTGTAGTGTCTTCTCTGAGCGCCTGCTACAGTAGGTGTTCAGTAATGCACTGTTAAGGGGATTCCGGGAGAAAACGGTTGAACAGACCCAGCGTTCACAGACTCATCCATGAACTGTGTAGGCCTTCTGATGACCACACTTGTCATGTTCTAGAAACATGGCACATCGAATCATCCTGTATAGGATGGGCAGTCAGCCCTTCAGGAGAAACATCACCCTTCCCTTTTCTGGTTCCTAGACAGCCAGGGCCTTGATGCCGAGCTGTGAGGGGACAAAGCTGCAGAGACTATCCCAGCACCAGATGTTAGCTGTGTCTGGACTCCAGTTTCCTCTTCAAAAATATGTTCTCAAATAATAGAAGTAAGGGTCAGACCAAGAGCATTTATGAAGGAAGCCTGCTCATGAGTAGGTGACTTTCTAGGTCACTTAAACTTAATTCATCCATTCACTGTGAAGAAAACAAAACCAAAAAGCACTATCCTATGTAAGCAATAAAGTCCAATGCACAGTCCCCAGGAAGGAAGGGTAGATAGACATCACTATGGCTTTGAGAATTCATGTTCAAGAGCCACCAGGGCTGGTTGTAAGAGTCTGGGCAGCAAAGCAGGACCTCAGAAGTCCCTGAGGAGTCCTTCCTCCTGGACAGAGATCACTTCTAAGACGACCCCTCCCCCAAAGCTTTTACAGATCTGCCATGCTCTTTGCTGAATTCAAGGGAGGCAGGAAGGAGAAGCATTAGTACTTCCAGAAGCATTCAGCTGCTTACTACCAGGCTATCGACAGCGTGGCATTAATTTAAATACTCCTGTTACTAATTTATGATCTCAGTTACTATTATTGCCAAGGTTATCCATCTCAACACAATTTAATATGACCCACACCACCATGGCTGGGCCTGGGTTATTAATAATTTCCATGGTCTTGATCATTTAAGCCTTACTCCAACAATTACAAACAGCAATTGTTACTATTATTAGCAGCATTTCTATGATTAAGCTGAGGCACAGACCTGAGATGTATTGCTGAGTGCTGGCAGGGAGAGTGGTTGCAAAGGGTGTGGAGGGAGTGTTGCATTGGGAGTCATACCCGCCTGAGTGAGAATGCCCTGTTGCCTCCTCCTGTATTATCTTAGAAAGGCTACACTATCTTTCCCAGCCCTTACTTTCTCATCTTTAAGATGGGGCTTTTGAAGGAAGATAGCAAGGATCAAATAGAGCAATGCAGTGTTCATTAAAGTAGGGACTCGTCCTCTCTTGTTCACCCAGTGTGTATTTATGGAGCCCTTGCTACTTGCCAAGCACACTTCTAGGCACTGGGGACTCAGCAGTGGACAAAGGCAACTCTGTGGAGCGGATGGTCTAGGTCAGCAGTTCTCAACCTGTGGGTCGTGACCCTTTGAGGGGGTCGAACAACCCTTTCATAGGGGTCGCCTAAGACCATCAGAAATATCAGATATTTACACTACGATTCATAACAGTAACAAAATTACAGTTATGGAGTAGCAATAGAAATAATTTTATGGTTGGGGGGTCACCACAACATGAAGGACTGTATTAAAGGGTCACAGAGTTAGGAAGGTTGAGAAACAGTGGTCTAGACAGTGTTAATTATTTGATATAAGGGTTATTTTATATTTATATGTTAGCGTGACCATCCTATAGGTAGCACAACTGTGATCAGAATACCCTTTTGTTGAGTTAACCATATCAGCGTGATCACAACCTCCTACCCCCAACCCAGTACAGTCCGCTATGGCCATCATTGTCCTAACCACCACTAACTCACCACCACAGTTCACACAACAACAGTTATCTCAGTGAATCCTAGCACTGCCATCATCTCCCCACCCCACACCCCCGAAAATCATCGTGACACTGACCATGGGACAGTTAACTCTCATTGTCAACTTGACTGGATTTAGAATCACCCGAGAAGCACAACTCTGGGTGTTTAGGACAGTCAAGGATACACAGAGAAACCCTGTCTCGAAAAACCTAAAAAAGAAAGGAAGAAAGAAAGAAAGAAAAGAAAAGCAACTGATAAACCACTGTCACCATTGTCCATCACGAACATTTTTACCAAGTCCAGTACCACATGACTGCCCACACCCACACTCACGAGACCATGAGCCTGCCCATCATCATAACTTCTTCTGTAAACCCCAACGCATCATGATCGCTGTCATCACAACCACCCCTACTTACTGCTTAGAGACACTGCCTGCATGAGCCCAACTCTTTGTCACTGTGACTCCTGGCCCCAAACCAAATCATCTTTAACTGTAAGTATCCTATCCCAGACTCCACAGGACACACTACCTTCTCAGCCCTATTTCCCCCAGCCACTGAGCAATGGGATGTGGGGAGAAGACTCTGAAGAGATGACCATCTTGGTAGCACCAAGGGGGCAATAGTTTTCCTGAAGGGTCTTTCAGAACTGTCTCCTGAGATGAAGCTGTACTTAGAGAAGATCTCTCTCTCTCTCTTTCTCTACACACACACACACACACACACACACACACACACCACACACACACACACACACATACACACACACACACACACATACACACACACACACACACGCACACACACACACACCCTTAGGTTTCTGGGGCTATAGCAACTCCAAAGCAAAAGGGTGGATAATATAAGCACAGCATGGAATTGGGAGGGGATTTGGGAAGATGTATTATCAGGAGTCCGTATAAAAGGGGCAAGCCTTGCCCTGAACACCTCACCACCTCACCATCACCCTCCAAGCTGTCCCCAAATGTCCTCTCCTTCTCTTCCCGTTCCATGTGTCCACTCACCAGAGCCTCCAGGGACCTTCATACTGCAAAAGGTGTAAAGGACTCCCTTATAAGGCTCATGGCTCCATGTGCCCATATTCCTGGCTGTAACAGTGAACTGGCCTGAAGCTGTAAACCCCTTCCTTGCAGACAATGAGAATGCCCACTTCCAGGGCCCTTCTATGGACCAGGAGATACTCAGGACTATCTTCCTCATTCCCAGTGCCATCGTCCTGGGAAGGCAATGCTAGAAGCACTTTATAGGTGAACTGTCAGGGTTTTGAAGAAGTGAAGCCACTTGCCCCAGGAGCAAGTAGTGGCACCCATTGTTCTGCATAGAGCACCACACATTCACACCTGTCCCCATGAGCACCGTGATCCCAGGGTGCTACTCTTCCTCTCCATCCCAGCTCCTCAGCCTTTACTTACCCTCTAGACAGCTGCTAGGGAGATGTGAAGGAAAGACCTCCACCTCAGAGGTCCTGTCTCCAGGTTCCTGGCCACTCTTTCCTGGCATACATGGCACAATACAGGCTTTGAGGCTAAGTGGGATGGGCAGAGAGGCACACCACGCCAGAGAAGATGGTCAAACTCTGCCAGCTCCCACCTTTCTTGAAGAGAATTAGTTCTGATTCTTCAGTTCCATGTCCAACCAGAGATGGGGTGGCAGGGGTGGACCAGGGAAGAGGAAGAGGAAGTGCCAGGTCTTTCCAGCTGTATCCCATCTGCCCCAGGCAGGCAGCCAGGCAAGGTAAGTGAGACTCACCCCCCACCCCACCCCCTTAGGAGCTGACTTGGTGGCTTTTAATATCTTGATTGCCTCTAGACTGACTTCTCAGAGGCTTAAAAGCAAAGCATGTTCGACGAGGATTCGGTAGGGCCCGGAGATTGGCTTGGAGTTATTGATCATTGATTCTGGAGCTGAATAAATAGTAAAGGAAGTGGGAAGAATTAACAATTTTGGAGTCCAGTTAGATCAACTCATCATCAAAATGGGCCATCTACACGGTGCCCTCCCTCCTCCACTGTCAGCTCAAGTATGGAGGGAGCTGCTGTGTCCCTGCCTGCATCCCGCTCTGTAGGAGCACCATATAACCCACATTCACCAGCCTTTCCTACCTACCTATGAGCCTGACACAGGGTATGCCCCAGGAGCGCTGCTTGTTCTTCCACTAACAGGTTGGCAGCATTGGTTTCTGGATTGAGGTCTTTTTCTGTGAAGGTCAGGACATACCCATATGTCTGTCCAGGAGCCACAAAACTTGACCAGTTCGTTTAGACACAGGTAATGGGGACATGTTTCCCTCAGATTTTGTGACTTGATTAAAGGTTCTATGATGAAGTGAATGATGTGTATTGGGACAGGCATGTGGGACAGATGCTGGGGCTCGGAGCCTCAGAGCAGCCATCCCCCAGGACTTCAGGGGCCAACAGGCAGTAGTCCAACCTCTCTCCCCTCTTCCACTAGGAGGTTCCTCTCAACTTTCCACTGTGATCCTTTTAGCTCCTAGGGGCCTCAGAGTTGCCACACAATTAAAAACTGGGTTTTTTTTAGCTGGGCGGTGGTGGCGCACGCCTTTAATCCCAGCACTTGGGAGGCAGAGGCAGGCGGATCTTTGTGAGTTCGAGGCCAGCCTGGTCTACAAAGCGAGTCCAGGACAGCCAGAGATATTCAGAGAAACCCTGTCTCGAAAAAACAAAAAAAAAAAAAAACTGGGTTTTTGTAGTAGCTGTTTGTTTACATATTTTTTTATTTTAAAAATATTTTTAGATGTATGTCTATCTGCATATATGTATGTGTACCACATGTATGTCTGTTGCCTAAAGAGGTTAGAAGAGAGTATTGAGTTCTGTGGAACTGGAGTTAAGAACTGTTGTGAGCTGCTCTGTAGGTGCTAGAAACCCAACCTGAGTCTGATGCAAAACCAGCTAGTGCTTTTAATCACTCAGCCATCTCTCTAGCCTTTTGTTTGTTTGTTAGTGCCTCATGGATCTCAGGCTGGTCCTGAACTTGATCTGTAACTGAGGATGACCTTCAAGTTCTGTCCCTCCTGCCCATCTCCCAAGTGCTAAGACTATAGGCCTGCAGTTTATGGGATACTGGAGGGCTGAACCCAGGGCTTTGGGCATGCTAGGTAAATACTTTACCAGCTGAACTATATCTCAGCCCAGACTTGTTCTTTGATTTGTTTATTTGAAACAGAGTTAAACTCAGTGTGCAGGCAGGATGACATTGAACTGATCCTCCCACCTCCGGCTCCCACAGGCTGGGATTACAGGTGTGCACCACAATGTCCAGATGGATTCGGTCTTCTCTTCCTAGCCTATGTCCAAGGACATACAAGATGTTTTACAGAAAACTGAAGTTGAGCTACACCGTGGCTAGAATATCATGAAGTATATAGGAAAAAGAAAACTAGCTGTCAGAGGCCCAAGCGCCGGTCTGTTCCTGTGATGGGTGGTGATGAGCCCAACCCTTCCTTGCTCTGAGCCTCAGTGGCCCCCCCTCTGTAATACAGACATAAGATGAGAGCCTTAAAGAATGAGGAGTCAAGAGTGTGGGTGAATGTGCTCTGAAAGTCGGGGAGGGCCGGACAGATGTACAGTAGTCCCGTATTTGATGCCTCTATTGATGGTAGCTTCTAGCTAGAAACTGGATGAGGGGTAAGATGACATTTTAACACTGGGGACTGGGCCCAGGGTCCTTCCTGCTGTAGATAAGAACCAGAGCTGTGGCAGGCCTCGGCTTCGGGGACATTCCCACGGGAATTAGTGGAGGAGGAGACACCCAGGCCCAAGCTTATCTTCACTATCCTTTGCTCTCCCTGATGTCTGGGAAGTGGGGTCAAGTGCAATTGTCTGGGTTGGTTTCCAGCAGGGGAGGGCAGAGGGCACCAATGCTGAGTCTGGACAAAGTCATGTTCCCTGTGCCTGCTGCCTACAGTGAGAAAACTCCCTCTGATGGCCACAAAGGGGGTTGTTGGAGGAGGATTTCTTCCCAGCCCCATCCATCAGGAGGTAGGCTCTGTTCAGATGTACAGAACTCAAGCCAGGGATGGTGGGAGGGAGCCTTTGGAGGGGACAGAAGACCAGAGGTACCAGATCTTCTCACAGTCTTTCCCTGCGTGTAGCAACTGACCTCCTTCCTGAGAAGAGGGGCAGAAGGCAGACTCATCAGTCTTTTTTTTTTTTGGTGGGGGGGAGACATTCTCCAGGTCTTTGGGAGCACATAAGTGGTCCAGACAGTAGAGAGGAGCTTCCTGCTGCTGCTGTCTCCTGTACTGGGCAGGGCCACAGCCATGGCCTAGGGAATCTTCTCATCTTAGGGTTTTCCCCAAACTAAAGGGCAGTGTATACCTAGGATGTGGACATGGCTTACATATTATAAGCTGGTAGATGGATTTCAGGGAAGTGAAAAGCTAGCCCAGAGGTAGCTACAACTGGGGAACCTGGGTCCCCGCAGCACCCATGGCACAGTTCCAAATCTTTCAGTGGGATGGTCACAGAGAAGGGAGTGATAGAGAGGGTTCAGTAGACTGTGAAGAGGCTTTGCCCAGTTCCCTGTGTGACCTAGAGGTCACACCCTGGCCCTTCCAGGCCTACTTTTCTACTTGTGACAAGAGGAAAGAAGACTTTCCCACACTGTCCTTGCTCCTGCACCACGAAGCCAGCCAGGTTCTTGTCCAGTCTGCTGGATGCCTGAGGAAGTTGGGGAAAGGCCCCCACCCCCTCCCAGGAGCCAGCAGATGAGGAAATGCTGACACTTAGAGCCCAGCCACCTGGCTTGGTAAGTTTATTCCTCCCTGGCCCTCCCCTCCAGACCCAGGCTCGCCTCAGAAATGCTTTCACAGCCCATCCCTGGGACTCCCTCACTCAGCTGGAAACTCTTAAGCAAAAAGGTCGTCAAGATGATTAAATGCGAACAGATTTTCAGCTTTTTCCACTTTAATTAAAAATATGCTCTCAGTTCTGAGGAAGCCGGAGATGAAGGAGCTGCTCCCCAAAGACCACTCTGCTCAAAAGTGAAGAAAAAACACTCAGGTGCCTTAGGTTGGCCCTCAATGGCGTGAGGTCAGGGGACTAGCCCAGAACTGTCATGTATCTATAGGCCCTGCACAGTGTACAGCCTGGAGGGCCACTGGATGTGAGACATTGGAATAACACAGGTGGTAGCTAGGCAAGTCAACACTCTGGAACCTGCCCAAGCTGGAGTGGGAAAGAGAAGACATTTTATTACATACCTGTACTACCGAGTGGTTGCCAGTGTGGAGAAGGGCACCAGACATTGCAGTCTGACAGAGAAGGAAGGAAATCACTTTCCTTCAGCAGGAAAGTGGATGACTAACTCCCCACAAGCATTAAGGGTGGCCCAGGACCCTTGTACAGATGGCGGCTGAAAGAACACAAGTACCTGAAGAAACAGTGGGGGGAAGTGACCCTCAGGACATTTAGGATACCAGTGTGGGGAAGGCAGGTGCCTGGGATGGGGGAGGGTCCTGCTAGGCAGGTGGGTGAGGCTATGGACAAGCGCTTGGTGTGTAGCCACAGTGGCTTTGTTAGCGGGCTGGAGTGGTAGAAGCCAGCAGAAGCCAGCAGGGGGATGAGGCTTCCACCACTGTCTTCTCCTTCTTTCTCTCCGGGACCTGCATCTCCAAGAGAAGTGGGAGAAAGTAAAGGTGGGAAAGGAGTTTGTGGGAACACCTGAGACCATCCGCAGAGGGAGGAGGGAAGGCAGAGGCAGGGAGCTGGCACAGGCTGCAGAAACAGCATAGACTGCAGCTCTTGGTCACAGATCCTGTTTCCGGTTTGGCTTTAGCCCTTGGCAAGCCCTGGAGTGGAGCCTCCCTCTGAGAGTCTAAGACAGGATGATGGCGTTTGAAGTTGCTCTGTGTGTTCTGATCTCCTCTGCGCTGTGCAGGACAAAGGCCTCCCACCATTTCCTGGTCCTACACCCGGTGGTCCCACCTGCCCCGTCCTGGGATGGGGAGCCTGACTTTGTTGCCGTTTTTTTTTTTTTGGTGAATCACAATGGTGTTCCTGAGTTCCACTCATCATGACCTAGCTCCCAGGCAAGAAAACAGTTCCTGTCCTTGGGGAAAGGGACCACACTCCACAGAGGGGTTCGGGGCCTTCAGAATCCAGCCTGTGCATCTTCCCACATCGAACTTGCTCTGCTACCAATTGATGGTTCTAACAGCCAAACTTAGGGACCACAGAGGGAATAAGGCCACCAACTCAGCAGAGGTCAGAAGAGGCAGCCGGACCCTCTGCAGGGAGGGAGTTCAGGGTTTCCTAGCAGAAGGAAAACATTTGAAACTTTAATATAGATCAGGGGTGTAGGAACAGGAACCCCAACCAGAATTGTGAGAGATCAGTTTGGGGACAGCCTGAGGATGAAGGAGCAACAGGCAAAGATGGAGCCAGTCAGACACACTGGGAACACTGGCTCTTAAAGTCGTGTCCCTTTTAGGTGACAAGATGCACCTCTCCTCCCTGAAAGGCCCCTTCTGATCCAAGTCAAAGCCTTCTGCCTCCCCAAGCAGAAATACTAGGTAGTCCTTTCCTGGCCTCATCTGGTTCCTGTCACCCGTGTTATTCCAGTTCTCCATTTTGGTAGAAAAGAAGGGACCTCTGTGCAGAATCTCTGGCCCTGCACCTGGGTTGGCCTGCTATAAGGTGGACCAGTCACCTGAGACAAGAATTTCTAACAGCCTGAGTCCCTAGTGGCCCCAGCCCTTGGCCTTCCCTTCTTCGATTGTTCCACTTTTAGAGAACCCCAGGACTCCTCCGCATGCAGCAGCCTGTTTTGCCAGGATCTACATAGAGCAATGCCTGGCATAGTGGCAGTGAAGCGAGAAGTGGGTCTCTGTTGGCGGGCACCGTGGTGCCCGGAACTCGCTATTCCTCCCCAGTGTTAATTATCAAAATTAACCGAACACTATAAATAACCCAACTCAGAGACTCGAAGTGCCTCGCTTCTAATTAATTCATTTCCAATCAAGACACTTCTACGCCCCCCTACCCCAGAATTGAGGGACGGGAACCTCATTGTGCAGCCTTTTAAAATATCGACCCCCGATTAACAGTCCCCCTCACTGCTCCTGAGAGCCAAGAGCCCAGAGAAGAGAGAAGGGAGGGAAAATCAGCCTGCTTTCTTGGAAGGGGGGAGCCTATAAATAACCACATATTGGTGCGTT
The DNA here is from genome assembly GCA_907164525.1 of Lophiomys imhausi. Taxonomy (NCBI): domain Eukaryota; kingdom Metazoa; phylum Chordata; class Mammalia; order Rodentia; family Muridae; genus Lophiomys; species Lophiomys imhausi. Next base: position 2,332,103 of record CAJQZJ010000103.1, on the reverse strand, counting down.
TGATGGACGACATTCTCGTGGAGATTGGCTTTTGCTGGGATGAGGAGACGTGGGGGGTGGGAGTGGGGCTGCTGAGACTTCCATCTGCCGCCTCGTTTACTGGGCAATAAATTTTAAAGCAAGACTGTGAGTACCGTCCAAGGCCTTCGTGCTGGCTAGAGCTGGGGAGACTGATCGATATAGGAGGGGGGAGGGTAAGGGGAATAGATAAAGCAAGCTCTAGGATAAATGTGGGGAGGGAGGGAGAGAGAGAGAGAGATATCAAGGAAAGAAGAGGGACAGAGAAAGGAGAGGGGTATTTCTAGTCTCTCCTTGCCAGGTGGCCCAATGGCAGCTCCAGGACAGTCTTACCCTGACTTGTATGTGGCTGCTTCCCCTCCAGGACTTCTGTGGGTTGTGAGTGTCCTTTGAGAGACTAGCTGTGAATGTGAGGCCAGACTAGAAGGCTGCAGGAGTGAGTTAAGGGCCAGTCTGAAATCAGAAGGAGGAGGAGAAGGAGGAGGAGGAGGACACCTGGGGAGATGTCTCAGTAGATCAAGCACTTTGGTCCTATGAGCATGAGGACTGGGGTTCATATCCCCCAAACTGACAAAAGAGCAGTTTTTAGACACTGGCTAGCTAGACTGGCTGGAATCCACAAAAGACCCCAACTCAATAAATAAAGTTGAAAGCAACTGAGGAAGACATCTGATACCTCATGTCAACTTCAGGCTTCCGCGTGTATATGCTACACATGTGAACATGCATACATGCCTGCATCACACACACACACACACACACACACACACACACACACACACACACACGGATTCCCATTGCTATAATCAGAGTAGGGCCATGCCACAGTAGTGGCCCTCCTGGTGGCAGCACCTGTCTCCTCTGTCTCTCCCCTCACTGTGCTCCAATTGTCCCCTAGGACAGGGTAGGTGTCCATCAACTGAGGAATCCCTCTGGGGTCTCTGCCAGTGTGTAGCTATTCTAGCCCTTCTCAGACCACAGTGTCCCCTGTGTGGGACAGCTTTTTGAAGGACTGAGACACCCACCTGTAGACCCAGGACCAGAGAGGCCAACTCTAACTCCAGCTTCCAGCCTACCTTATCCTTCCCTCATCTCAGCTCAGACTCAGGTGAGGAGAATGTGTGTCCTGTTTTTTGGGCTTAGCTGTGAGTGGTTCAGCATGAGAGGGCTGAGGCAGGGGGCTGCCAGGAGCCAGCCCCTGGGCAATCTGATCTCCATTAGTTCTCTGCTTTTCATTACAGCAGCCAGACAGCTTGGGAAACATGTCATTTCCCTCCAGCTTTTCTCTCCTTCCTTTTCTTGCCCCATCCCTGGCTTCCTTGGAGGCCCTCTGCCTCCTCCAGTAGGTTAGCCATGGTAGTATGGAATTGCCAAGCACTGGAGCTGATGGTTTGGACCAGAGTCTCAACCCAATTCAGTCTCGGGGGAGGTGTGTAATTTTGCTACTAAACAGAAACAACCATTCCTCTCTCACCCCATCTTTCTTGGGTGCCTCTTCTTCACGCTCAGAGAGTCTGTGAGGAAGGGCTGATGACTGCCCCCCATCTTCTCCGAAGATCCCTGTGGGGCTCTGCAGCACTCAGCTCTGTACCACACACTGAGGGCACCAGACAGGAATGAATGAGCTGCAGTTACCATCCAGAGAGGAGGAGCAAAGCGTAGGAATGAATGAAAAAGGGGGGCGGGGTGAAACAGAAGAACTCAGCTAAGGAAGTGAGTGGAAGCCTAGGCTGTTCACAGGAGTCTGCTCTCCAGCCCTACCACTCACAATGTCCCTCTTCCAGACTGCCTCACCCCTACTCCCCTGCATCTACCGCTCTCAACACTACCGTCCAGGAAGCCCAGTCCTGGGACCTCAGACACTTTTTGCTTGCACTTCTCAGCATCATGCTGAAGTGGTCGTGGTCACTGTTTTCCTTCCTTCTCTGCTTGGGTGCTGAACCCCCCCAAAAATGCCTGTGTCTGCTCCTGGGAGTGATTTTTCCTGCCTGGTACAGAGAGAGGGCTCAGTGACACTGAGGAGAACGAACTCATGGATACAGGAAGGGCTACACTAGGAGCAGTTTAACTAGCCTGTGGTGGCCAGTGGGGGCAGCAAAGAAGGGGGCCCTCTACACAGCCATCACAAAGCATCACCTGGAAGCCAGGAAGGAAGAAAGAAGTTTGGAAAAGTGGAGTCACAGGCTTGGTCTAACTTCATCATGGCACATGTTTAAGGACCAGGAGGTTGCATTCTACTTTTGATGTCAGATAGTGATGTTTATAATTTACAAGTGGCTTTCTAGGATTTTCTTCTTCGTGCTAGTGAGGGGAGGGAGACGTCTAGGATGAATGGGAGAGGTTCCCCGCCATCTCCTCCTCACATCCCAAGCTCTCTCCACTCCCACTCTCCCCTAAGACAGCACGGTGGCCTGGGATCCACCTTGCAGGAGAAGGGCAGTCACGGAGCCCAAACAGTCTTCATTAGGCGTCTAAATGGACAGGCCTGGGTAGTGTCCAGATGGAGTGTGGCACACACTATGCCTGCCCTCTGGGTCTTCCAAGATGATTCAGAGACACAGATGGGAACAGCCATGGATGGGCAGCCAGGAATGACAATAAGACAGTGTGAAGTGAGACTCTGTGTGTGTGTATATATATGTACTATAACATGAACTCCTAGGCACCATCCAAGGTCCAATCCATGTAACCAGTCATCTGTATAATCTGTTGCCTGGTACCACATTGCCTTTTTTTTTCCCCCTATGGGAAACCTAACTTTTTCTATGGAGATCATAATTTCCATTCTACTTTCACCTTTCTGCCCAGGCCAGGAGTAGCCATGTGACCACAGCATTCCCATCCAGAGATAGACATAACATTAAGTCCACCCATTTGGAGTCCTCTGGGGTTTCTTCTTGCTGAGGGTGCAGTGTTGGGATGTTGTAAAGCCTCCTTAGGGACAGCATAGTGGAGAGCACGGCCAACCTGAGAGGAAAGCAGAGCCAAGAGATGCTTAGTGGGATTTATCATCTGCACCATAGCTTTTCCTGGACCTCGACCTTAACTCTGTCCCAGGAAGCTTCAGTTACAATGAACTATAAACTCTCTCTCTCTTTTCCCCTACCTCTGCTTTTCTGCTACTGACAGCCCATAGTTCTTAAGCACCACAGGATTCACTGACCAAGCTTGTACCTTGTTCCTGCTCCCTGCTGAGCACAGCACAGGGTTCCAAGGTCTGCAGACCTTGCATCTCTGCCCTCACAGAACTCAGGTTTCTGAGCCTTGTCCTCTGGGGCCACTTGGCAAGGTCTCCCTGGCTGCCCCCAGAACTCTGTTCACACTATTCATCTGATAGATATACACTGGCTATCTATGGCGTGCCAGGCTTGGTGGCTGTTCCTATTGTCATGGGCTCTGCCTGCTTCTGTCCTTAGAGCATGAGTTCTCTGGTGATGGGCACTACGCTGGCGAATCTCTGTGAATAGGCCAATACCGAGCATGTGCCAATGTCTTGTGTTTGTTGAATGAATGGATGTCTTCATGTATGTTTGTACATGTTGGAGTAAGGGGACAGATATACAAGAAGAAGGATAAGATGACGTAGAACTTAGGGTTTGAGAAGAGGATCCTAGAAGCATCTAGAGCCAGCTAGAGCTCCACCAGTAAAATCAGCCCATTGCTCAGATCAATTTGATGAGCCTTCCTGAAGAAACCACTCCTTGTACTGGCTTAACAGGTGTGGCTGTCTCTCTCATCCTCAGAGATTCCTCTCAACTCCTGCCTTCTCCAAGCCCCATGTGTCAGATGTTAATGTGTCAACTCCTCAACTCCCCCTTCCTATACCTGGGAGTGAGGACAGTGTAACACTCCTCCCCCGACTTTGGGACTAATGAGCCATTCTTCATCTCTCTCTCTCTCTCTCTCTCTCTCTCTCTCTCTCTCTCTCTTTCTCCAACTCCAGGAGTGGGCTCTAGGAGAAAAAGTGGATTAAGAGGCAGGCCTAGGAGAGTTCTGCCATCTTAAAGATAACCATCAAAATCCTCCCATGAGGCAGCCTCCAAGGGTACGGTGAGGAGGAGGAGGGCACCGGTTTCCATGCCATCATTGGCACCCTGGGAAGGCGGCCTCAAGAGTATGGTCTGTGTCTGTCTTCCTGAGCCCAGCTCTCATCCATAGACCAAGGGCTGTTGAGAGCTGACCCCAGGCTCCAGCTCTCACACTGCTCCTGGGCAGTGGGAGGACAGACCCATGTCTCCTATTTCACCATGTAGGATGCAGCCTGCAAAGGTACAAACCTAATGTATTGCAAGGGAACCATACCCTTCCATGCCCAAAGCAAGCCTGAGGCCACAGAAGAATGTTGTCCTTCTCCCCCCCCCCCAGCCCCAGTCTTCACCATCTCACCCCCATGACAGTAATCCCCATTAACTTTCCCAACAATCTGTTCCCACTCCTCTGAGCCAAAGAACCTGAGCCCCTGTGTCTGGCCACCCTATCTGGGCAATATGGTCCCACTGCCTCCCAGAGTTTCCTTCCTCTGCCCTGCTTTCTCCACTTCCTCTTCCATTCTGTCTACCCTTGCTTCTTCTTACTCTTCCCCTCTTCCAAACCCTTCCTCTTCCTTCTCATCCTGACACCCCTCCTTTCTTCTCTGCCCCCCTCTCTTCCCAACCTTCCTTCTTCACCCACCCCCCAATCTCCTGCTCTCCCATCTTCCCACGGGTCAGTCCTCCCAGTTCTCATCTGCAGCTGGGCAAATTTCTATAAACAATCAAATTTGTAATACATTCAACTGCATTACATCCTTATTAGGAGGTTATAGCATTTGGGAAGAGGGACTTGGGCGGCTAAGAGTCGGAGTGCCTGGAAGTGGAGAGCTCCTATTTTCAGATTAATTTGAGCACCATGTATTTCATTATCTTCCCACATTTCCCAAGTCAAAGGATCCCAGCATTTCTCTTTCCTTCCTCTCTGCCTGAGAGTCTCTCTTCTACCTTTCTGCAGTCCCAGGAGAATTACTGTTACAACAGGAAGGATGTAGAACATGCAGCAAGAAGTGTCTTCCCAGCTGATGGTGTCTTAAAAGAAACCTTAGACAGAGGACAAGCAGAGAGGAGATGAGGGCCTCCACCGGTGGAGAGCCATGATGACAAGAGGATGCCAACTCCCTTAGTCACACACTTGGGTATCTGGGACTCACAGAATGGCTGGCAGGGGGCTTCAAGTCCAAGCCTCTGGATGTGAACTGGGAGAAACAGCTGCACACATCTGGAAGAGACTTGCCAGGCTCCATCAACCCAGGCACCAGCATGTGCTTTTGATGTTTGATCTTGCCCTGGGCGAAGGGAGGACGCCAATGAGATGTCAGAGGCCACTCATAGAGACACCCCCTGCCACCAGCCAGGCCCCCCCTCCCCACATCCCCTGACAGCCCAAGCCAACTTCCAAGGCATAAATGAAATACCAGAAAACCCTGAACACAGGCACCCCCACCACCACCACAGTGGAGCCAAAGCCAATTTCCTGGGGGGTGGGGGTGTGGCAGGGTGCTGGAAACCCCCTCCCCCGCATCCTTCCCCACGCCTTTCTTGTCTTTCACAGACCCTGGGAGAGGGGCCGAGTGCCAGACCACAGTCATGCCTCATTTTGATTCTTTTTTTGCAGAGGGCAGGTAATTTATGGAGAGTTGTTTTTTAGTGGAGGTGGGGAGTAAGCCTTTAAGACCTGTTTGGGGATATCAAGGAGAATCAGCTAATTGTCAGGGATGAGAATATAGAGGAGGGAAAGCCAAGTGACTGTTAGATACAAACATACAGAGGTGGGAAAGACAGCCCACAACGGGAGGCAGGCGCTATTCACAGAGTGAGCCGGTGGGAAGGGTGTCCATGCAGAAGGCAGACACAATTCTGTTGGGAGATGTTTAGAGCTTCATGGAGGAGGTGACCCCTTACAGTGTGCTATGATGGATGAATAGGAACAAGTCAAGCAGAAAGGAAAGGAAAGAACCTTCTAGATGAGGTTGGGCAGCATGAAGGAGGTATAGAGTTCTTGGGGAGAGCTAGTGTAGGCAGCCTCAGAGGCGGCCAAGGACATGTAAGTGTGTGGTGAAGGAGAGGCAGCCGTGAGAAGTGCCTGTTGGCTGATACTGTGTGTCTATCTATACAGGATGTCACGATTTGTCAGGTGCTTTTCAAAGTGACAGTCTCATTGAGTCCTTGTCGCAAACCAGGCAGATTTTTTTTTCCTCACGTAGCCCAGGCTGGCCTCCAACTCATTATCTAGCCAAGGATAACTTTGGACCCCTGATCTTTCTATCTGTGCCTACCAAGTGCTAGGATTACAGATGAGCACCAGAACGGCCATTTTATGTGGTCCTGCCGGTTGAACCCAGGGCTTTGTGCCTGCTAGGCAAGTACTCTACTGACGGAGTTAAATCCTCAGCCCAGAAAAAGAGATTTAATGTCTATTGGAAGAATAAGGAAACGAGGCTCTCAGAGACATGAAGTGATTGACGCAAGTCATAGCTGCCTGTCAGGGCTTCATGTGAACTGAGAGCAGTTACTCAGTCTCTGGCCTTGGTGAACCTAGGCCTAGCCTCGGCCAGGAACAGAGAGACCAGACGAGACGTAGAGGTTCCTCAGGGGAAGCCTGGAGTTGGGCTGGGTTGCAGGGGAGGGTGTGGCAGGGGACTTGCCTGAGGGTTGGTGAAGGGATTGGCCACAGTGAACATCTGCCAGGTACAAGGAGTAAAAGTGGGCAATAGTGGGCCAGGCTGAGGGAGAGAGAGCTGAGGGAGAAGGCTCTGGGTTCAGTTCTGTGGGACACTCAATAGATGGCCATGGTGGCTTTACATGGACGAGGTGTGAAAAGGTGGGCCAGTGCGGGCCCCACAATGGGAAGGTGTTGGCTCCCAGTTCTCTACCTCAGTTTTCTAGAAATAACCACCTCAGAAAGGTATTTAAGTAAGCGCCCACTTGGCACAGTCCCTGGCATGTGGGATGGGTGCGCACTACATGGTATATCACAAGACTTTAGTAAAAGTGGAAACAGCTTTGGAGAAATAAAAATTGCTTCTTTATGTAAAAAAAAAAAATCTTTTTACAGCCAGGCAGTGGTGCCCCACGCCTTAAATCCCAGCACTCGGGAGGATGGTGGATCTCTGTGAGTTCAAGGCCAGCCTGGTCTATAGAGAGAGAGTTTCAAGACAGCCAGGACTACACAGAGAGACCAGAACTCAAAAAAGAAAAAAGAAAGAAATCTTTTTACGTTTTATCGACTGTGTGTGCATGTGTCACACACAGCCTGTACATGGAGACCAGAGGACTTTCCACAGTTCTCTCCTTCTACCATGGGGATCCCAGGATTCAAACTTAGGTTGTCAGCCTTGGTGCCAGGTACCTTCAGGCTGTGAACTATCTCTCTGGCCCTTGTTTATTTACTTTGAGACAGGTTCTCATGTACACCAGACTGGTCTTGAACTCACTTTGTAGCAGAGGGTGACTGTGAACTTCTGATCCTCCATCCTCCATCTCCTAGGGCTGGGGTTTACAAGCATGGCCACCATATCTGGTTTATGAAGTGCTGGGAATCAAACTCTGGGTTCTGTGAATGCTGGACTAGTGCTTTGCCCATTGAGCTACACTACCTCCCCCACCCCTGCTTATAAATATTTACTGACTACTGAGTGCTGCGGGCTTTGAAAGAATTTCTGCTGAAACTAAAGTTTTCCCAGAGTCACATTCCACGAGACAGGCTGGGCAACTCAGACTCTCTAGAGGGTCCCTGGGAATAATTTAGTTAAGGCAAATGTGAGATGCTCTAACAGGTGAGAAGAGCTAAGGAGAGCTAGCTCTAGGATGGAGTGGGACAAAATGGCACAGGGGGCCCAAGTCCCATGTTAAGGAGGACAGCTGCTGAAATGGTCCAAGCTAGGCGGATTAGGGACCTATTACTGGAGAACAAATTACACCCAGATTCAGAGGCCTAAAGAATTTCAACCATTCATCCTCTGGCATTGTTTCTATGGGGTCAGGATCTGGGAGCAGCTTAGCTAGGCTGAGCTAGTGAGAGATCACAGAAGAGATTTCAGGGAAACTGAGCCAGGTGACTCCGGCCTGTGGTCCCAGCTAATCAGGAAGTTGAGATTGGACTGGAAATCTAAGGCCAGCCTGGGCTACATAGTGAATTCAAGGTTAACGGGGACAATTTAGTGAGACCCTGTCTCAAAAGACAAAGTAGTAAGAGGGCCGACTGTGCTGGCTCTTGCCTTTAATCCCAGCACTGTGGGGGCAGAAGCAGGCAGATTGGGTGAGTTGGAGGTCAGCCTGCTCTACACAGAGAGTTCAGGGCTACAGAGTGAGACCCTGCCTCAAAAATAAATAAGCAAGGAAGTAGATAGTAACAACAGGAGTGAGGATGGAGGGCAGTGGTAGAGTGTTCATCTAGCATTCACGAGGGCCTGGGTTCAATTCCAGTGCTGACAGAAAGAGGTGACACCCGGGCTGTTGTCACCTGTGGGTGAGATAGGGATGATCCTCCATGCTTACTGTGAGTACAGCAGTAGTTCTCAACCTTCCTAACGCTGCGATCCTTTAATACAGTTCATGTTGTAGTGACCCTCCAACAATAAAATTATTTTTGTTGCTACTTCATAACTGTAATTTTGCTACTGTTATGAATCATAATATAAATATTTGATATTCAGGATGGCCTTAGGGGTCACCACCCACAAGTTGAGATCCACTGGGCTAGAGGGTTCAGTCCCTCAGACCAGAGGCCACTTGAGCATCCTTACAACATGCCAGAAGAAGTGACGTAGGATTGAACAAGGAGGAAGCCACATTGTCAAGACCTGACCTCAGACATCACATATCATTTCTGTAATGTATTATTACTATTAGCTACACACTTAGTACTCTATAATAGGGAGACAAGGCATAGAAACAAAGGCTTATCATCATAGACTATGTTGGTGGCTGTTTACCACAGAAAGAGGTGTTCAGACAACCCCGTCTTCAAGATAGGACAGTTGAGGCTCCCATAGTTAGGTCCAGGTAACCCAAAGCTCATTCTAAAATTCTGACCTCCCTGTACCCCAATTCTGAAAACCCCCACCCACTAATGTCAACTCCTGAGAAGGGGGAAAAAAAAACACTGGTAGAGAACCCAGGTCTTTGTGAACCCAGCAGGGAGGAGGGGGGTGGTAACAATCAGGCCTCCCAGGCCTGTGAAATAAATATAATCACATGTTTGACTTGCAGAAAGCAAGCTCAGTGGTGGGTTCTGGGGTGGGGGAGGGGATGGGCATTCCAAACAGGCTCTATCCTCACTGGCTTGTGTTTCCCATTTAAAACCACACTCAGATGGCTGAGAAAATACGCCTGATCCTAGTGCAGCTTTTGGAAATTCAACCTGCTTGCTTTCTAACCCCTTCTCTGGTGACCCTAAGAACAGGCTCCCAGTGCCCACCACAATCTTCAGAGCTTACTCCCAGGGTGGTCCCAGTCCCTGGATCACCCTCTCTGAGCCCTAGGAGCTAGGGCCAAGTCTCCAGGGGCTGGTGAACTGTGTTCTAATGTCAGTTGACTCCAGGGAAGGGTGGCCTTAGGTCCGGGAGATCTGATTTCAACAAGGTCTGAGGACAGGGCGAGCATCCCCCGCTTAACTGGGTTCCCTCTGAGACCTCCAGAGAGAGGCCATACCTCCTTTCTCCAGCTTGGGGAGTTGGGGATAGAGGACCAGTGGTTGACCACTCAAGAGGATTGAGGAGGGCCGTGGGGTTCCTCTTCCTCCTCTGCAGCCCTTTCAGTTAAAAGGTCCACACACTGGGGAAAGGGAAAGCAAGTGGTGGTTGGTTGTAATGTCAACTTGCCACAAATTAGAACCTCCTGAATAGGAATCCTAGTCATCTCATTGCTGTAACTGACTGGGTGTGCAGCACTCTCTGATAGTAGCCCTGTTAAAAATGGGTGCACGGCAGATGGACGATTACCGGCCTATTGCCCACTTGGCCTTCCCTCTTGCTGCCCAGTGGGTTTACCCTGTTGCTGCTGCTTCTGCTGCTATTTGAAGCCTTCACTAACATCAGAACCATGTTTCCAGGCTTCCATCATTGACTGAGGATCAGACTGGCACTGTTGAAGCAATCAGGCTTGTGAGCTGAGTGACTACCAGGTTGTCAGCCTCTCAGGTGTGAGACAACTATCGTTACTATTTCAGTGTAAGCTGATTGAATAAATTGTGTGCATGCATGCATGTGTGCGTGTGTATCCTACACATCCTGTCCCTCTAGAGAACCTCGAAACAAAATAAGGAATACCATAGTGATAAAGGATTAGAGCCTGGAATGGTCCTCAGCCTTCACCCTGCTCCCACTCTGGATAATCTTACACACACACATACACACACACACACACACACACACACACACACACACACACACACCACATATGTGTGCCATTCCCAGCTAAATGAATATTACAGAACAAAAAGCTCAAAACTAACAGGGACCCTTGGCTTATTATTCAAATGGGGAAACTGAGTCTCAGAGAGGAAACAACATTTGCACCAGGGAACCCATTGAACTGTCTACGGAGGTGAGCTGCTGTCCCCACATGTGGACATCTGGCAAAGCCAGCTGTGGCCACCACTCGGGTCACATACACTCCACTCAGAAAACCAAACTATCCAGGATGGAGGAGCAAATGGGAGAGGAGTGGGGTGCCTCAGGACCCCTATATGGAGGAGTCTGTAGTGGAAACCAAGGAAGGTGAATCTCTGAGGTGGCAGGAAGCAGGAGGAAACTAGTCCCCAGGTGCCTTTGCACAGGTAGACTCCTCTCCAGGTTTTGAGTTTGCCTTTCAGAATATGAAATGTCTTCTTTCACTCTGGCCTCCGCTGCCAGTTGTAGCTCAGTGTTTTCCTGGTGACCCTGGCCTTGAAATATCCAGAACATGAACTTGGCCTCCTCCCCCTGACTCCTGACCCCCAGCTTCCTCTGTGGTGGGGCATCAGGAAGAGAAATGAACCCTGTGAGAAGATTAGGGTCACCAAGGTCACTTGAGAGCTCAGATGGCAGCTGAGTAGATGGATACTGGGTGAGAGGGGTTTCCTGGCCTGTCAGGGAGGGGTGCCTATAGAGTAGCTAGGAGAGAATTCTCTCTCTTGGGGTGGCTCCTCTGGGTATTCCTCCCTGGGTCAGAGCCTGTGGAAGGCCCTGTGCTCTGACACAGCCAGGAGGCTCACCCCTTAACAATGAAGGCATGGAGGAGACAGAATTTCACCCATAAAAGAGAAATAGAGTTCATTCGGGCAAAGTTTATCCTTGGATGCTGGCAGGAGCCTAGATGTCCCCAAAACAGCTGCCTGAAAGGGGAAGGGGGATCAGGAGACAGGACCATAAGAAAGCAGAGGTACGGCTGTAGTCGCGGCCGAGTGGTTAAGGCAATGGACTAGAAAGCAGAGGCAGATATTTAGACAAGTATATGAGAATCCAGAGTCAGTCATGGAGTATACTCCTACAATCCTGGCACCCAAGAAACTGAGGTGAAAGGATTACTGAAAGTTTGAGGCTATCCTGTGCTACATAGTAAATCTGAGCGCAGCCTGGACTACATAGTGAGACCTTCTCTTAAAACAACAACAGCATCAAAATGAATGAGAATTTATCAGATAGTTTGAAGGGTTTGCAGATAATAAAGCAGGCTGGTATGTAGAGGCTGGGGACTGTGACAAAACAAGGACAGGAAGGACACCTCTGAGGAGGTCACATGTGAAGTCCAAGAAGAATGTGGCCAGGTAAAGAGCAGGGCCAAAGCATTCTGGGAAGAGAGAATTATGGGTGCAGAGCCTTGAATCAGACCCTGAAACATTTGCAGGCAGATTTAGAAGTAGAGCAGAGTGATGGGAGATGGAGCGGAGGTGGGATCCTGCAGGTGGCCAGGGACTGATCACATAAGGCCTTCCTTCTAAGGGAAAGCAAGGAGCTTGGGTTTTCTGCAAAGAGTGGGATTTAAAGCTATGCAGGGTTTTGAATAGGGGCATAAAGAGACCTGATTTATGTCTCCAAACACTGCCTGATTGCTGAGTGGAGAGTAGGTTGTAAGTGCTAGGGTGGTGGCTGGGAGGGGAAATCATATCAGACCGTTGTAGCTTGTAGCGTCCAGCTGGTGCTGGTGGCAGGGGACACAGGGAGCAGAGCCCTTCCGCATTTGGTTTCGAATTCAAGCTGGCAAGCACTGCGGACAACTGCATAAGGCCGAGGGTCAAAGGGAGGCGTGGAAATGACAGCCGGGCTGCAGTGGCGCTGCCAAGAGGCTGGTGTGCTCTCCATTCACCAACTGCCGCCACAAGCCGAAGCTTCCTCTGCCAAGGCTGCAGGGAACTTGTCCATTCATAGCTTCCAGAAGAACGTATTTCTCCAGCTTCAGCCTGGCCCCTTGCAAGCCCCGGTGTACCGCTGTACCGTGGCCAGCCCTTGCCCGGTGTCGGCCCCATTTCTAAAGAGTGGAAAGCCCACCCACCTGGCTCGAGCTGCGTGGGCGTGGCCTCAGAGGTTCATTTCAACATGATGGAAGACACCGGGGTTTTGGTGGGCTTGAAAATCAATGTGCCCTGAGGTGGTCTGGAGGAGAATGCGGATCCTACCCATCCCTGTAACCGGGAGGACTTGCTCCAGTGGTATCTCTTGTCATTGTGGGGTGTAGTAAGTGACAGACAATGCAGAGGACGGCTACTAGCAGTACTTTCTCCTCTTGCAGATGCTGGGGCTTAGAAGGTCAGACTGAACAAGTGACTTGCAGGAGGTCACACAGCAAGCAGGGTCTCAAACAAAGTCTCAGGTCTCTCTTCTTATCAGCAGTTTGAGACAGCTTCAGAGTGCCATGAGGCAACTCTCAGCCCCATGGGCTTGTGTCTTAAGTTTTTACCCAAACCTCTCTCCTGCCCTCAAGGCCCCTCCTGAATTTTCACCTGCAACCCAACTACCATTAAAATCATCCCTCACACCTACCATTGTCCCCCAGGTACCTCTGTAGCACACAGCCAAGGCACCGGCTACCTTTAGACACGTCCCCTCTTCCCCCAGTGGCTTGGGTACATAGGTGAGGTCCACAGCATCAGATGGCATCCCTGATCTGTTATCCCAGCCCCCACCCTAGAACCCCAGTCTGTCAGCAGTGATGGATGCTGAGCTTGCGTCCCTTGGAACAGATCCTGGATCTAAAAGCCTCACGCAGCAGCAGCGATCCTGGACAGGATGCTGGGAGGAGTGGGGGGAGGGGACACAGGGGTCCCCCAGAGCCCGACTCCTTGCCATGAATCAGTAGTCCAGCAGAGCCAATTAGTGCAGACAAGAGCTGGGAGATGAATCATGGCCCATTAGTTCTCTGGCTTGCACCCTCCCCCAAAGTGGGGTCCTGGCCCTGGTGGGGATGCTGCTTCTCTCTGGATGGACTTTCCTCTCCAGAGCCCCTCCTGCTCAGAACTCCTGAAAAGACCCTCTTTTTGCAGAGCAAGCTGCAGTGGCAAGACACGCACTTTGGGTTATTTGTATATAATTTGCATGGAACAAGGGCACTGGACACTCCTTCATGTGGACTCTCCCATGTTTACCCTCTGGACTCACCTTGGACTCAACTGGAGAAAACACCAAACAGACGTCCCCTTAGCCTCAATCTTCCAGCAGGACAGCTAGACTTGGCTCCTTCCATTACCTAAGAACTGACAGAGAGTCGCAGAGATCTAGCTCATCCTGGGAGTGGGTGCTGCTGGCCAGTGCCTGGAGCAAATAATCTCCTTGAGTCCTTGAGGGACTCTCTGCACTGATATCACCGGCTGCACATGGAAGCCCCCAGCCTGGTTAGTAGTGGGTACCAAGCCCAGCAGTGGCAGGGAAAGAATTACCTGAGATGCTATGTAACAAATGTTTTCCAAAGATGGTCTCATCTTCCTATTACTCTCTTCTCCTGTTTCATAGATGAGGAGAGGCTGGGGGATGGGGGGGACGTTTTTGAGCTTGCAGATAATACATGAGACCTGGGTTCAAACCCAGGTCTGTCTGACTTCAGCTCTTCAGCGGGTAGGTTCCAGGCTACACAACCCTGATTCCCTCCTGAGCTCAGCCTCATTCTCCCAGCTACCCACTTGACATTCCAACCAGTTGTCCCATGGGACCTCTAACAAGGTGTTGAAATCTGAGTTGTTTATCCCTTGTTCATAGCTGGCTTCCTCTCTCCTCAGAAAAAAAAAAAAAAAAAGTTAGCTGAAGAATGTCAAAGCCAGCAACATGGGGATAGTCCATCTCCTGCTCGTCCCCTTCCTCGGTATTCCAGGCATGATGTGAGTGTGTAATTTCATCATAAAACTGCCCCTCATTGGGCTCTTACTGTCTAGCCATATGTTGGCTTGGGCTCTGAGCCTCATTTTCTTAGAAGACTCCTACAGTCCTCCTACCAGGTCTTGGGGCCTCCTTGCTCACTTCCTTCCTGCATCTTGCCCATCCTTTGCTTCCTACCTTAAGATAGTTGACCTCCCACTACTTTAAAGGTGAAATATTAAAAAAAAAAAACAAAACCTCACAGTGGGTCTACAAGACCCTCCTAGACCTACCTCTGGTTCCTTCCTGTCAAAGTCCAGTGAGCTACTGGCCTCTTGGGATTCCTTGCCTTGCCTGGAACATACTATAGGATTTTACCTTTGCTGTCAACCCTAATGGTCTCTTTCTCACCCCCACCTAGCAAACCATCTTGACTTTCCATGATCAGCTAAGATCAGTTAAATGGCATCTCCTCTGGGAAGCTGGTCCTGCCCTCCCCGGCAGGATGGATGACACCATATGGCCCTGGGCCCAGACTGCTAGCCCAGCGTTTTTCATACTTCACAGCAGTTAGCAGCTGGCCATCCAGCACTTTGCTGAGAGGCCTGGGACAGGGCCCAGGACCTGGTGACCTCTACTTCCGTGACCTGAGACATTTAAGATATTCAACAAAGGACTCAGAACCCACCTCCCCAGTTGAAACCATGAGAGATAGGAGGCTAACTAAGCTATTCCGGGAGCTGGTAGTGATTCTTTGTGGCCCCTGGATTCACATCTGTCTGATCTGGACAGCAGATGGACTGCCACACGGGTGACAGAGTAGAGCCAGGGCATCAGACTCTGGACTGATGTGGCGGGGGGGTCATAGATGAAGCCCTGTAGTTCGGTGGGCCTCTGTTTCCTTATATTTACCTGCTAAGTGGAGGTGGCAAGCTCTTGCTTCTGAGATTCCCAAAGCTCTGGGGTTTATGAGTATATTATGGGTTGGGGATTTTGTGACCAGGGCTGGCACGGTGACGCCTGCATTCAGTGTGAGTGAAGACAGTGCCAAATCTGAAAGGCAACTATCCAGGGCAGACATGAGTTCTCCCAAGAGGTGGCTCCCCAGAGAATGAGGGATGACTTGGGGAGGAGGTCAGGGTAGACACACTAGGAGAAGGTGGCTCCAGAGTCAGTAATTGTGAAAATCAGTGGTGTGGCCGGAGATAGGAGACAGAGGAAAGGCCTAGGGGACTAGACTCCCAGGAAATGAATTGTGGGGGAGTGCAGTTTCATTTCTACATCCTTCCTCAGGGTTCAGGGGGAAAAGGAACTGCAAAGCAAAAGCTTAGCATTAGAATCTTGGGAAGAAGTGATGTAATGAAAATGTACAGGTATGCAAATTCAAGAGGATCCCATTGTCTGTGTTTTGATGGACATGTCATAGGACTGAAGACAGCCCTTGCCTCCCAAGTCCAGTTAGACCTGGGCCACTACTGCATGCTGTAGACCGAACAATTCCCTCCCTACTTTTTGTTTTGTTTTGTTTTTTGTTTTTCAAGACAGGGTTTCTCTGTATATCCTTGGCTGTCCTGGACTCACTTTGTAGACCAGGATGGCCTTGAACTCACAGAGACCCACCTGCCTCTGCCTCTCAAGTGCTGGGCCACCACTGCCGGCCATTACAGACAGCTGTGAACTGCCATATGGTGCTGGGATTTGAACTTGGGTCGTTTGGAAGAACAGACAGTGCTCTTAACCGCTGAGCCATCTCACCAGCCCCCCTCCCTTCCTTTAAGGCTCAGTTCTCCACCTGTGAAATGATGCCTTGTCCTTGAACATCTCCAGGAGTCACAGCACACAGGCAGTCCTTCTTTACCCCCATAAAGAGGCAAGTTTATTTCTAACCCCTCCACTGCTAGGCCATGGGTTCCTTCCATGCCGGCTTTCTCCATGCTTCCCCTCCGTGTGGCCCCTGACCCACTGCCTCATGGCTTCCCACAATGCAGTCCTCCAGCCCCTCTCTAGCATCCTGGTTTGGTAACTCAGGATGCTGGGAGCAGACTGCAGGGAGGCCAGGCCAGACCTCCCATCCTTTCTCCTTCCTCATCACCCAGTGAAGCCACAGCAAACCACACCCATCCCGCAGGAGGAAAACAACAGACACTGGGGATCCTGGGGAGGGAAGAGAGATAGAGCCTGTGTGGGGTCTGAGGGGGTCCTGGGGGTGGGGGTTGGGGAGAGGAGGAGGGAGGTGGAGCGAGCTATTTTCTAGCAGGAGCTGCTCCTGGGATAGGAGGTCCCAGTGCTGTCCCAGAGCTGGTCCACCCCTTTGATCATCTCTGACCAGCTCCCTACGAGGCTGTTAACATCTCTCTTTATGAGCTGGGGGCAAGCCAAGCCTCTCACCTCATCGGGTGCTCCCTGGCGGCTGCCTTTGGTCTTCTCAGGCGCCTGCACTGGGGACCTGTAGCTCCTTTCCACATGCCAGCAACTTCAGGCCTAGTGAGAGATTCAATGGAAGGGCCAGTCTCTGTTCCCAGGTAGGATACTTTCGGCCAAGGGTCTAAAACAGTGGCCCTCAACCTTCCTAATGCTTCCTTGTGTCGTGGTTACCCCCCTAACCATAAAATTATTTTGTTGCTACTTCATAACTCTAATTTTGCTACTGTTATGAATTGTAAGGTAAATATCTGATATGTACGATATCTGACATGCAACCCCTGTGAAAGGGCCATCTGGGGGTCACGACCCACACGTTGAGAACCTCTGGTCTAGAGACCTGCACAATCACGGTAGGACAGTGCTGAATGAGCACTTCAGTGGGCTTCCTGGAAGAGGCAAGGGGAAGACAGAGGATCTAAGGAAAAGGAAGGAGGGAGGTGGGTGAAGCATGGGATGGAGGTGATGAGGCGGGCAATCTCAAAAGCAGAAATGATGCTACCCTTGAGCCCTCAGTTGGTTTGTCTGTAAAATGAGCCAACACTTGCCCTCCTAGTTGCTGTGAGGATCAGCCTGTAAATGAAATGCCCCAGTTAGAGACCACACTGCCTTCTCCCTCATTTCCTATGCTGTCTTCCTCTCTGCAACCCTTCCAAGTCCAAAGGGCCAGCCCCTTCCCTGGACCTCAGCATTCAGCTTCATCCAGAAACATCTGCCTCTCCTGTAAGAAGTCCCCCCACAAGACTCTGGGGACAGTGGAAGGCAGGGCGGGAAGAGCCACTGGGTGAAAAGAGCGAGGTGAATCTTCCCACAGCTCTCCCCCAGGCCTTGCTGGACACAGAAGTCCGTTGCTGTCTTCCAGCTGCCCCAGTGCACACCTGCTTTCTCTCTCAGCTCCTGGGGTGGCCCCTGCAGGGCCTCCAGGATGGGCCTCCACTTCCTCCCAGCTTCCTTCACTGGCTGCACCACAATGGATTCTCCAGTCTTGTTTCCAAAATTCTAGCCAATTTTTGTCCTCCAGAACAGTCTCTATCATTTCTGCACGAAGACATCTTCTCTCGGGTCAAGCTGCACACTTTTTTTTTTCTTTTGGTTTGTATTTTCGAGACAGAGTTTTCTTTGCATAGCCCTAGATGTCCTAGAACTCACTCTGTAGACCAGGCTGGCCTCGAACTCAGAGATCTACCTGCCACTGCCTCCTGAGTGCTGGCATTAAAGGCGTGAGCCACCACGCCCAGTTAAACTGTCACACTTCTTTGAGTTCTTTTTTTTTAATCAATTTATTTATTTTATGTATATGAGTGCTCTATCTGCATGTACACCTGCAGCCAGAAGAAGGAATCAGATCACATTGTGGATGGTTGTGAGCCACCTTGTGGTTGCTAGGAATTGAACTCAGGACTTTTGGAAGAACACTAGCCAGTGCTCTTAACCACTGAGCCATCTCTCCAACCTCCTTCTTTGAGTTCTTATCCCTCATCATTACTAAGGCACCCCATGAGGACTTGGGTCCCTGTACACCTAAAGAGCCATGCTGTCATGGTCCTGAGGTACCCAGAAATCTTTGTCCTGATCTCATGAAGAAGCCTCAGTCTCAGGGACAGAGAAGTGCAAGAGGGCTGAGGAGACTTAAGGGACAGTCTAGGTAAACAGTGATAGTGGAGCAGGCAGGGGTCACCCACAGCAAAAGGAAATCATCCTCTTGTGGTCTGATCGTGTTCCCTACTGCTTCAGGGGTAGATCTTAGAATCACAGACTGTCTCCAGAGAGAACCTTGGGATTCTTGTAGTTTTCTCTCTCTGACAATGGACAGATGAAGAAACTGAGCAGGCTAAGGGCTCACCTCACCTCCTTATTCCAAAGTGGTCCTATTTTCATATCCAGGTTATGATGAGCAGAGTAAGGTTCCCCTGAAAATGCCCACATCCCAGTGCCTAGAAACTGGGACCATACATGAGAGGTGTGTGCTAAGGGCCACCCAGCTGGTGACTAATTCTTAACTCACCACTAATCCCACAAGCTTTGGAGTGAGAAGCTCTGTGGGTTCCCATGGGGACCCCACGAGACTTTCTTTTGCATTTTTTCATGTAGTGTTAATTGCACACCTGTTGTGGGACAGGCAGATACCAGGTGACTTGTCACAGCCCCTGCATTCAAGGAAGGCAGTCCACAGGGACCACAGACACTCACAGCAGGAGTACCAGGCAGCAAGCAAGACTTCAAACTGCAAACTGAACGGCTGGAGCAGCCACAAGGAGATGACTAGTGGGTTCTGGGAACAGGAGGAAGTGAGTCCCAATTCCGACTGCCTATTTGTGTGGCTTGGGCAATTATTTGTCCTTGTTAAGTGTCAGTTTCTGCACCTGTAGTGTGGGAAGAGCCATCACACCTCCCTGGTAGGCTTCTGGGAATTAAATGATGTTGTCCGGATAGAGTTTGAGATTGTGTTCCTGGTACAAGGAAGGTGCTCAGAAAACAAGGCAAGTCTTTACAGGAGAGATGAGAGTTGAGCTCTGACTTCAAGACCACATAGGAACTTGTTGGATAAATAACCAGCATAAACCTTTTTCCTGTCAGGAAAACCGACTTGAGCAAAGCTCTGTGAGCTGGGATATCCGTGACCTGTGGCAGTAAATGCAGTGAGATTTAGGAAATGAGACTGAAGTAGCAGAGAATCAAGACAGCCTTTCTTGGAGAGGATAGCAAGATCACCGAGGGCTCTTATGACCTCCAAGATCGTTTTAGGCTAACATCAAGAGGAGGCCACTGAAGGTTGTTGAAAAGCTAATTGAACCAATCAGATTGCATGTTGGGAAACAGATCTTTTTCTTAGGTTGGTACCAAAAAGAAAAGAGACAATTGGGGGGGGGGGTTTCATTCTGATGTACCTTGGTGGGAAATGGGAAGGGGGAGTACTCTTGAGAGAAGATCCCCAAGGAGGAAGAGGCTTCAGGACCACAGCAATCGAGAGAACAAGACTCAGTGTCCATACCAAGAAACTGAGAGCCCAGAAAAGTTCACACGGCAGGACCTGGTCCTTGGGTTTTGTTTTTGTTTTTGTTTTGTTTGTTTGGACTCCTGGTCCAGTGTTTGTTCCAAGGCATCCTGGCAGCCACCACAGCTGGACAGGAATCCACTGAATGCCAGTTGTGTATACAGAGCTGGCCCTCTACTGTACCAGTTCTAAAGGGTGCTGATGAGATCTCTATTCCTGCCAGCTTTTCAGGGGACATGACAGTTGCCTGCTCTGCCCAGAGTGGTGAAAGGGGGGCAAGGTGATGGTTATCTCCCTGTGACCTGGGGCTGTAGGGTGGGGGATGGGAGGGGCAGAGGCAGAGAAAGGGGGGTTGCAAGTGTTCCCATCCTGCCTCCAGCTGGCAGAACTTCAGCTGTCCTAGGTGTAAGGAACTGGACCTTGGGCAATATAACAGACCTAAAAGTGAGCTAGGCACCATGTCTAAGCTCCAGAGCCAAGTCCCTTCTCTTGCCTCACAAGACCCTCCCCCCACCCCCCAATGAGACAGCAAGACAGCAGGCTGACTCTGTATTCCTCTGGGGGACCAATGCTGAGACCTTCAAGCCCATCTATGAGGGTTAAGGAAGCCGCTACCCAGAGTCTTGTAGAACAGGATGCTCAGCAAACAACATTTGGCTTCTTTGCTATGGAGAGTCCCTGGTGAGTTCCCACTCCCTCCCACCCGCCCCTGCCATCTCCCAGCTGGCTGCAAGCTCATGAGGACAGAGACCCTGGTGGCACAACAAGAGACTTCCTAAGACGCTGGTCAGTATTTCTGATTCCTTAAGTGCCACTGGGACCCTTCCCAGCCGCAGAAGTCTTTCTGCTTGTATGTGTCTTGGGGCTCACCGGTGCCAAGAGATGCTCCAGAAGAAACAGTCTGGGGCCAGATAAGGTTGGGAAGTGTTCTTTTCTGGAGCCGCAGGCCCTTGGGGATTCTTGGGGATTCATATTCTGTGTGAGCATAACAAAGGCTCTGAAAAGTCCTACAAGTTAACATGTTGCTAGGTTAGGTTTCTGACACAGCTCTCTCAAACTCAGTGCATCACACACTACCCCTTCTGAAAGTTACCTGCAAGCAGTGCAGGACTGGGTCCCATAGAAACACTTTTGGAAACAGTAAATTGAATGGCAAAGCTGGAGACCAGCTGGGGACAGGATGGGCGGCTATGACATGCCAAATACCTGATTGCAGAAGTGTGCATATTGGGGAACATTCAGGGAGCAATACCAATGGGGAATGCTGGTTGTATGAACATCACCAAGGTCTGCAGGTCCAGAGAAACACTGTCAACCCCATGCCCTCATCTGAATGTGTGTGCTAGTTGCTAGACCTAGTATGTCTTTCCTTGGGTGGAGAAGTGGTCAGGGGGTCTGAGAGGATCTGGTCTTTCCTCAGGTGCCAGCAACACATGTGATCACTGCAGCCCAGCAGGACCTGGGGGAGGAGCAGAGAGGGAATGGTTTTCCAAGTCAGTGTGACCAGAAGCTGGAGTGGGAAGGGAAAGAAAGAGGAACAAGGTGGGTGATGTGGTGTCCACAATCTTTTTTTTTTTTTCCTGGTGCCTGGAAACTGACAGTGAGACCCTGGAGGGAGGTGCTGAGTGGGGTGTATGACATCACCCACCACCCAACTTGTTGTCAGCTTAGATGAATGTGCCCATCCCCAAGTCACCGCAGCATCCCCTAAAGCGATTCTCAATACTGGTTGCTACCAGCACAGCTGCTGTGGCTGCTTCCTCTTCCTCCTCCTTTCCAGGAAGAACTCTCAGCTCTTCTACCCTGCTCCACCTCTCTGAGTGTGCTTTCTTCCCCCGCAGAGCAGGGTTCAGCTGTGCAGTAGTTGTAGAAACCCTAAGGCAGGCTCAGAGCATTGAGGCTCCTCTGAAGATGCCCAGCCCGGGATGTCCTACCTCCTGAACCACACTCGCTCTCTACATCCTAAACTGCTTCACACAGCTTTTATTACAGTCTCTGCTCAGTTCCAGACAGGGGGCCCTCCACAGACCCTGTCTCCTCTCCCATACCCTGCTCTTGGTTTTGCTGACATTCCTCTAGGCCTGTTGGCAGCAAGCAGAATGATCTCAGCCACACTGAAGGTGCACGTGTTCGTGTTCTGTCTTCCAGGTTCTGGAGAGGATGTATGTACGAAAGAGTTGGGATAGAACCATGGTGGAACTGCCTGGCTGGAGTGGCTGAGCTTTGTTGCTTCTCCAGCTGCTTCCAAAGTCTTCTGGGGGAGGGGGGTTCTCCATTAATTCATTTATGGCCAGGAGAAAGTGGAGCGGTTCTCCTCCCTTCCTTTGAAGTAAGTCAGGCTCTGGAACAACCCAGCTCTCTGCCTGTCCTGCTTCAAGCCAAGGACTCAAGTCAGCTCTCACCTGGACCTCTGCCTTGGGCCCCTAGTGGTCTCCCCACCTTCCTGACCCTGCTCTGCAAACTCTGCTCCTAAACTGGGTATTCAACCTGACCCAGAAGAGCTCTTCCAACCAGTTCCCGCCCTCCTTTCTCTTCACTTATCCCCCTTGTTCTCTGCCTCCTGCCTCATCTTCTCCCAACAGCTTGTATACATTCCTTTCTGCTTCAGCACCCTTGAAGATACCATCCCCTCTGCCTGACTGTTTGTGCATCCACTCCTTGGACCAGGCTCCCAGCTTCCCCATGCTGGTCAGCCCTGAGTGTCCACACGAAGTTGTCTTATTTCTGTGGCACTAAACCAGGCTGTCACTCTGACTCCAGCTGCGGACCTCCCATTTGACTGACATCTGCTTCACACTGAGCTGCAGGCTGTAGATGGGGAGAAGCCAAGTTTGTGTTGCTCTCTCAGTGTCCCCAGGCCAGCACAATTTCTGGCATGTGGTGGATGCACGATGGGTAACTGAATGAGCAAAACTCATGTGAGTGATGTGTCTCCTGGAAAGTCTCCCAGTTAGGTCTTCAGAGCCTTGGGCTCTGGTGGGTAGGGAGAGGCTAGCTCTCAGAGGCAGCTGGGGAGGAAGAATTCCACTGCTACTTAAAGACAGGGTTCCCAGGAGCGAGCCAGGGCTTTGAATCCCACCATAGCATCCTGCTGTGCATCCTTCCAGGCATCTAGGTCTTGGGAACCTAGTACTTGCTGCCTTTTCATCTTTGAAATGGTCCTACCCCAACCCATCCTGGAGGGGAAAAGAGGAGTCTTCAGCCCACGTTCAGGGGGCAGAGACTGGATAGGAGAGAAGAAGAGGAAGGAAAGCATCTTTGAGAAACTCAGGGTGCAACTCAGGAGGAAGGCTTGTGGGAGACAGGATGTTGCCTGGGGATTGAGGAGGGGGAGGATGTAGGCAGCACCATTTCTCTGCTCTGGAAAAAGAAGGGTGTCTAATGTCCAGGCTGGCTCCTCAGAGCAACCCCAGGGGCTTCCTGGAGTAGAGGAACTTTATAGAAGCCGCAGGTGACAGTTCAATCTCGGGACTCAGGAAGGGAGAACCACATCCAAGTATGGCTGAGAAACAGGAGGTGGGAGGGCAAGGAAAGGCAGTGTGCCCAGAGTGGAAGAAAGTGTGAGGGAGGCAGGAGTTACCTTGCGCACTAAAAGGCCTGGCTGACATCACTCTACTCAGCATCCTCTAGAGCAGGGGTTCTCAACCTTCCCAATGATGTGACCCTTTAATACAGTTCCTCATGTTGTGGGGACCCCCAACCCTAAAATTATTTTCGTTGCTACTTCATGACTGTAATGCTGCTACTGTGATGAATCATAATGTAAATATCAGTGTTTTCCGATGGTCTAAGGCAGCCCCTGTGAAAGTGTCTTTCAACCCTTAAAGGAGACGCTACCCAGAAGTTGAGAACCAAGAACCAGTGACTATCTTCCCTGTTCCCTTTTCCCCACCGCTTTCTTGCCCCTCTGGAGCCAATGGGGTCCCCATGCACCTGTCTTCTCTGCCTAGAGATAGTTTCTTACAGAGCTGCAGCTCTCTCCTTGCCTTCCCAAGGCTCTGCTCTGTGGAGCCCCTGATTCTGTCATGTTATGTTGCACATTACCTATTTATTCCAGCCCTCTCTATTTCCTCTGCCTGGCCTTTCCGCCACTGAAGCACCTTCTAGAACATTCCATCACTTGCTCCCTCAAGAAAGAAGTAAGAAACGTCAGCTTATTCACTGACGTCCCATCAGCACCCGGGACAGTACCTGGCCCATAGTAGTTGTTGAGTCACTGAAGGGTAATGGGCAGGTTTCTGGGAGTGGAGAGGAATCTCATGATTTTCTATGAGGTTCCCTGCTCAGCTGGGAGGAAGCAGACTCACAAGGATGACACCCCTAATTCTGCCCTATATTCCAGGAACACAGTTCCCTGGTTGTCACTTCAGACGAGGCTCACTAACCTCCCTCCTTCCCTCTGGAGTTCTACTAGGATGAGGGTGCTCCCAGCATCTGGTATTCATCAGCCCCTTCCAGAAGTCCTCATGAAACAAAGGGGGGGGTGTGACTAAAGCAATCCCAGATTGGGGCAGACCAAGCAAGCCTGTGAGCTGCCCCTGTCCCGGAGCCTCTCCTACCATAGCCCTGCCCAGAGCTACCAATCTACTGCTCTCCCCTACCTTCTTCCCTTAGGCCTGGGGGAGGTTGTGGCCAGCCACACAGGACTGCTGGCTCCAGATGTGAGAGCATGAGGAGGGGAGCTGGCAGAAGGGGACCGGCAAGCAAATGGGACCTGACAGGGGCTGGGCACCTCAGGCAAAGAATGTAAATAAAAAATCAGTAAATATTTAGGGGAAATGGAGCGGGAAGTGAGAGGAAATGGGGAGGGGATGTGTTAGATTTCCAACAACATCTGGAGGGCAGTGCCCTCCCCCACCTTCTCCACACTTGGCCCCACCCATGGGGACTTTCAGTTCAGAGTGGTGGTGCTTGGGAGGGCTGGCTATTGGAATGCACACTTACGTGGATGGTCTTCATGGCTAAAGCCCCCTCCCACAAGGCCTTGCTGGAGCTAGGTAATGGGGTTCTCAGATGGAAACATAGAGCCCCTGCCCTTAGAGACCTCTTAGAGAAAAGATGTTGGCAACACCTAAGGAGGGCCTTGACAGAGGGGTGGGGGAGGTTACGAAATTAAGCTGAAATAGTGACATCAAGGGGAAGGGTGGGACAGCTTCCTAGGGGAGTGGCCCAGAGATGTGGGGATGAGGATCATTTTCAGAGACAGGTGGAAGATGGGACATCTGTGGACAAAGTGGGGGCTGGGGAGAAGATGGAGTAGGCGCAGAAGGCTGAAGCTGTGGATGAGGGATGGGCAGGCTTGAAGCAGTCTCCGGCCCACACCACCTTTCCCGCATCTCACTCGAAGGAGCTTCCACTCTTCTGGCCAATTTGTGTGATGGAACCTTGCACTTCTCTCTCAGAGACTAGAAGGAAAAGAAACCCTCTATCCCAGGCCAATGCTGGAAACAAAAGCAAAACAAACAAAGCAGCAAGCAGATAGGCCGCTGTACCCCCGCACCCCCACTTTCCAGATTGAGGTCAGACCCCAGGAGAGCACCCAACGGTCTTTCCTGCATTTCTCATGTCTTGTCCTGATGGAATGGGGGCGTCCCTCAGCTAGGCATCCCAGAGCCAGGCTGCAGTGAGCGTAGAGTAGAGCAGGGTTCTAAAGAGGGTCACAGGCTTACAGTGTCATCTCTGCTGCCTGCTTCCAGGCCAGAGAACAACCGGCCTTTTGTCCAGGAGAGGATGCCCAAGGGGTGAGGTCACCCCCAACATGGCTCTCTTTGTCCCATAACCACTGAAACACCAAGGCTGAGTCCAGGCCGTCTGCTTGCATTCTCTGCCCTCAAACCCCCTGGCCACCTCCCAGGGGCTTCCTCCAAGGTCACAGGTTGGTACACTCAAAGGGAAGGTGGCTAGTGTGGCAGGTACTAGGGAAGGTGAAGAGAGTACGGATAGATCAGAGTGGGGCTGAGAAAGGAGCTCCTGGCACAAATGTGGCTTGGCCAAGAAAGTGCTTCAGAAGTCCAAAGGAAACAGTGGCAGTAGAGGTTCTGACTGCTGCTCTAACTTTAGACCAAGGGCCCCTCAGAAAACTGGTGAACCCCAGCTACACCAGAGACAGGAGAACTTTAAACAGATCTCCAAGTTCCCTTCCCGATTAAGGCAAAAATCCCTTCCTTCCAGAGGCTGTGGGGCCTAACTGCAGAGAGGCCCTGGGGGTGGAAGGATGGAGCCTAGAGAAAAGCCAGGACAGGGTCTTTTAAATGAAATGTGATGTCCCTAGATGGGCCCTGGGACGTCATCCTGCTCTGCCTCGAACTTGGGGCAAGGGCAGGTTTAGCAGTCTGAAACAACTGTCTAGGCAAAGAATGCTGAAATTTACCAAGGGACAGAAGATCAGGCTTAGAGGGTCCTAGAGTCACCCAGTGGGACACAGTGAGACACAGAAGAACAGGCAGGGGCTCCCTGAGGCTGCCTGTAGGGAAGAAGCAGATTCCCATGTGGCCCTGACTGGCTGGCTGGGGAGGACAGCGATGCCATTGGAGGGATTTACTGCTGTCCAAAGACTGAGGGACATGTGGAGGGTTGGGTCCACCCAAGGAGCTGAATGGGTCAAGGAAAGTCAGAGAGGACAATGAGAGCATGAGGTTAGTGACAGGAACTAATCTGACCAGGTCATTCTCTAAGTGTGGATTCTCAGGCTGCAGTTTCTTGTCCCCCACCCTGCCTACCCCATCCCACCCTGTTCACTCTGGACCAGGCTCCACCCTATCTGGGTAGAATGTTATGGGAGCCGAGAATAGCCTTTGCTGGGGTCAAGGAAGGAAGGGACACTGGGGACTAATTGCCCTAAATAAATTAGCAATTAAGGCTGTTAGAAGAAATAGCTAGATGCCCCCACCACCACCCTGAAACATCACCATGGCAACCAGAGCCAGCTCCTCCCCAGAAAAGGCTGTACACTTGTTTGGCCCGCATAGCTGTCATTCAGACAGAAGGGTGGCCAGACTGGCTTCATTCTGAAGAACCAGAAAGGGTAGAAGAAAACACTGCGTGGAAGGGGAAGTAGAGGAATGATTGGGGTGGCCTGCTGACATAAGACTCTCCATGATGGCTTGAAGTCAGACAGTGGGGCAAAGAGGAATAAACACATACTTCACAGCTACCACCTACAATCCCAACAGCACTGCAGTCAGTGTGGTAGGGGCTTAGGAATGGATGTTGCCGGGAGTAGACCTTGCCAGGTCCCCATCTCCTCTCAGCACCTCGCCCCTCCCCCTACACTTCCTGTAATGGCGTCTCCAATGGGGAGCCCATTAGTCCTTCTCAGGGTAGTGCCTAAGTACTGTGGCTGATAAATATAACATGAGCCCATCGATTAGAACCCTCCTAATCCTGCACAGCACGACTCCCTAATGGCTCCTCCCTCCCCTCAGCCCAGACTCCCACCCACCCCCATCCAGAGCCTTTTTTTTTCCTGGCTTACTTGGAACTTGGAGGCAGTTATTACTGGAGCAGAAGTAAGGAGATGTGGGCAACCCCCAGGGCCCAATTGGAAAGGCCCCTGCTTCAAGACCTACTTGGGCAAGTCTAGGCCTCAGGGTGGCCTGGAAGGCCCTCTCTCTGTCTGTCAGGGTATACTAGAGGAGGCACAGGCTGTCCCAGCTCATAGGACCCCTGCCAATCAGGCCTCTGAAGACTCTTCTGGTGACTCTTTTAGAGAAGTCTGCAGAACCACCAACTTTGACATTGTCCTCATAGCCTCTTGGAATCCTTGGAATCAGATAGCCTTGCTGTACCCATCCTAGCCCTCCTGCCTTTCCCCCACTCCCCCCTGCTCTGACATTGGCTCTTTCTGTCTTGCTTCAGCCGACTGTGGGCTGCCACACTCTCATCAGATTCGAGATCCAGAGGGGAAGGAGGGACCATGGTGGGAGCTAGTGGGCATGAGCTATCTCCCTAAGATTTCCAAAGGAGACTTCAGTGGGTGGGACCCAGCCCCTATAAAGTAATCAAACCAATTAGACCTTGTTAACCACCAGTGCTGGGAGCTGAGACCCCTCTGCACCCCTTCCCACAACCTGAGTGAGACCCCCTGCCACTGGAGCCCATTGCTGGAAGACAGCCGCATAGAAAGGCTCTGACAGAAAAGTCAACAATAGCTCTTGCCTGGATACCAGAGGGGGCTTAGTGGGTAGATGGTGGCCCAGGCCTGGGAGGGGGCTGCGGTTTACAGCACTGTGGCTCTGGGTGGAGGCTGCCCACAGAATCCTCTCACAGGAAGGCTGAGCCAGGCTGGCTGCAACCAGGAAGTTAATCCTTAATGTGCCTCTGGCCTTGCTGCTATACAAACCCACAGCTTAAACAGGCCCGGGTGGGGACCAGCCACAGAGCTTGCATTCTTCTGGATGGGGCTTGGTGCCATGGCTAGTTGTGTACCAAAGATGCTGCCGGATGTGCCTGTCTCCTGGAGAAGCCTGCTATAAGAAGGTGGGTGTGCAAGAGGCCATGGGTAGGTCTGACCCATTCTCTGTTGTGTGCTCCACCTTGACCCTGTGCCTCCCTTAAACTTCTAGTAGGTACCCCATCAAAGATGTGAATTTTATATGTGTGTAGCGTGTGCATACATGTGTATGGGTATGCATGCGTGTCTGGGCTTGGGGTCAAAACCAGAGGTCTCCCTCAGTCACTCTCCACTTTATTTAATATTATTTTTTGGTTGTTTGGTTTTTGTTTTTTCAAGACGGGGCTTCTCTGTGTAACCAGAAACTGTCCTGGAACTCACTTTGTAGACCAGGCTGGCCTCGAACTCACAGAGAGCTGCCTGCCTCTACCTCCTGAGTACTGGGATTAAATGTGTGAGACACCGTGCCTGGCATCTCCACCTTATTTTTAAAAAATAATATTTGCATTAATTCTTTGAGCATTTCCTTTTTTTTTTTGGTTTTTCGAGACAGGGTTTCTCTGTGTAGCCCTGGCTGTCCTAGACTCACATTGTAGACCAGGCTGGCCTCGAACTCACAGAGATCCGCCTACCTCTGCCTCCCAAGTGCTGGGATTAAAGGCGTGCACCACCAACGCTCGGCTCTTTGAGCATTTCCTACAGCTACAGCTACACAATGTGTTTTAATCATATTCACCTGTAATCTTCTTAGCTCCTCCCAGATCTAGCCTACTCCCCCATTCCCTTCCTGATGTTATATGTTCTTTGTGTGTGGGGGGGGGGGGGGCACATCTGAGACAGAGTTTCTATGTGTAGCCCTGGCTGTCCTGGAATTCGATTTGCAGACCAGGCTGGCCTTGAACTCAGAGGTCCGCCTGCGTCTACCTCCCTGATTCTGAGATTAAAGACGGTTGGGCCACCATGCCCAGCTTGTGCTCCCCCCCTCAATTGGGTCAAATTCAAATTTGGGCTGCTTCTGTACAAGAGGCTTAGAAGAGCTGGAGAGGACTCAGAGAGAACACCCAACATCTTTCCAGGAGGATCCAGTCTGTCCTCCTGTGACTTTATTTAACCTGACCCCACCTTAAAGGCCATGCTGATCTACTCAGGTTTGGGTTAAGGCTTTAACAGTTCAGGTGTTGAACTGACCACCGACTCCATCCTTCCTCACACTGCACCTCGGTTGGACAGATGAGGTACCTGGAAGCTCCTTTTCAACTGACCAAGCAGACCAGCCCCGTCTCCCCAATCCTTCCTCCTTT
Organism: Lophiomys imhausi; assembly: GCA_907164525.1. NCBI lineage: Eukaryota > Metazoa > Chordata > Mammalia > Rodentia > Muridae > Lophiomys > Lophiomys imhausi. Next base: position 2,302,680 of record CAJQZJ010000103.1, on the reverse strand, counting down.
GCCCCCAGCTCTTCCGGTGCTAGAATTCTAGCGCGGGTCAGGAGCATCTAGAGGCCTCAATAGCCTGAATTCAGCCCCCAGCCCGGGATATATTTAGCTAAGGGCCCCAGACACTAGACAAAGCCACTTCCAAGGGGCTGGTGGGAACGGAGTTGGGGGTGGAGGGTTGCCCTTCCTGTTCCTTCCCCTTCCTGATATGGGACCCCTCCGTTGCCCTTCTGGGGTTACTAGGAATGCCATTCTCAGGGCAAGGGCCTGGATGTGGGTGAATTGCTATTTCTAGACCATCTGCTGAGAAGGGAGCTCTGAAGGTCTGCCCCTGCCTGAATGGGCACATTCTGGAGTTTTCTTTCACATATTCACTACCCAGTCCAGTAACCAAGGGAGCTTTGAAAGAGATTTAACTGGTCTGGGGTGAGACCCTGGTATCCATCTATCTGTTTGACATTAAGGGTATCCATCTGTCTGTTCACCCACCCATCCATCCATCCATTTCTCTTTCTTGTCTTTCTCCCTTTTCTTTCTTTCTCTCTCCCTTTCCTTCCTTTCTGTTCTCCCTTTTGTCTCTGTCTCTCTCCCTTTTCTTTCTTTGAAAGCCTCCCCAGGTGAGTTGGCTGTGTACTATGGATCCCTGTAAGATCCTGGGCAGAAACAGGAAGGAGGAGGGGCTTGCGGATTCTTAGGCCCCACCCAGCTGTGGAATAAGGATCGATCTCAACAAGCTTCCCCAGGGGATTCCCACAGAAACTGCAGTACAAGAATCACTGTTCTAGGGCCTGCCATTCAGGAAGCCAACTACCTCCCACTCTCACCCTCCACCCCACCTCCACTCCCCTTGAGCACAACTCAGGACTCTGGTTTATTTTTGTTTGTGTTGGTGGGCACGTGTGTCACAGCCAGAGGGTAGCTTATGCAGTGGCTTTCCTTCTTCCTTTATGTGAGTTCAGGGATCAAACTCAGGACTTCAGGTTTGCACAGCAAGGATCTCACACTGAGCCATCCCACTGGCTCAACGGCTCTGATTTCTTAAGACCCCCCTCCCATGCTTGTCCCCTCTGCTAGGTCTAGATGTGAGTTCAGGGTCATAGCTGAGTCCCCTGTGCATGCTCACAGTCACTCAGTTCTCAGTCCCTGTCTCCAGATGGGAAGGTCTACACTCAACAGAAAGCACACAGAGAAGTCTGGTAGGTGTCTTGGGTCTGTGACTGAACTGCCCTACCTGCAGCAGCTCAGTCCCACCCAGAGCTGTCCACTGCTCTTCCCCATCAGCGGACACCTCGGCCACCCTCCATCATGAAATCTCAAGTGTCTCCATCATAGAACTTCTCAGGACCCAGATGACATCCTCGGGGTCCACTTCTGGGATGTCTTAGATGGAGCTTATGTTTCTAAGTCCTCCCCGGCCCTTTGCATGTGTCTAACAACATGCAAAGTTCTCAGAGGAGCATGAAGGTCCTGCTCTGCATGATCTGGCTCAGATCACTCTGCCTGCCCCACTCCTGGTACCAAAGCCAGACTCAGCCTCTCCTGCTCCCCTGAGGATTCCTCCTTTGTGTCTTCTGTGCTTAAGCACTCTCTCCTGTTGCTCCCTCAGCTGGGATATATTCGCCCCTTCCTTTCCTGTGTGCTAACAGTCTCCTGTTTATTCTTCATGTCCCAGATAAAGTCATTCTCCCCTGAGATCCCTCTGATACTGTGAATGTCCCCCATGGCTGTGTTTATATGAATATCTCCTGGTATGACATTGTGTCTGTTGGTATCTGTCTCCTTCTGAGTCTACTCAAGCCGAGTGGCTTGTCTTGTTCATCTTTGGATTGATTCTGGCACCTTCTCCCACCACCTGGAAAGGAACTGAAGCCTTAATGACAGCCAACATTGATGCTAAATACTATTTTTCATGAGGCTCCACATAAGTCACCCTCTATGCAAGGTAGCACATGTTCTCCACATGCTACAAGATAGAATCTCTTCTTATCCCCATTTTAGGAACGTCTGGCACCAGGAGAAGTAAAGTAACTTTCCAGAGATCACACAGTGAATGGTGGCAGAGCTGGGACTTAAAGTCAGTCCACGAAGTTCCAGAACTCATGTTCTCTGTGCACAGAGCTTTTTGGATGATGGGACAAATGAGCGAACAACTTAACAGTCTTCCTGTAGGACCGTCCTAGAGCCACCTCTTCATCAACACGTTCTTCTTCACTGTGATTAATCCCATCTTCCTCACCTCTGTACCACTTTCATCAGCACCCTTCATTAGGAGCTAAACATCTAGTTGGCCCTGGCACATGTGGCTATCGTGGGGTTAGGGTGTCATTTCTGGCCTTCTGCTTTGAGTGAAATGAATCTTGGAAGTCCAACTTGGATGCAGATCCTAAGTCTGCCATTTGCTGCCTATGTCACCTTGTAATAGGCTTCTGTACCCACCTAAGCCACTGAGCACATTGCCTAACTGCTCTAAGCTTCCATATTTTCCCTCTCTATGGGGGTAATAATGTAATTCACTACTAATGTTTACTAATGCAAACCTTAAATGAGACAATGGACATAAAAGGCTTGTCCCACAGCAAGGGCTTGGTTAACATCCACTGTTAGTATTTTCCCATCCCTGAGTGTGGAGACAGCACTGTATTTGGGGGCTGAGGAGCTGGATGACTACCTCTTCAGGCCTTCATCTTCCCAGGGGGCGAGGTGTGGACACACCTATGGATGCTGATTTCCACTGGAAGAAAGGGTGCAGTGAGGTGCTGGAATCCCTTTACCGACACTTTGTGAAACAGAGTGAAGTCTTCTTAATTTGGGATGAACCCAAGGATTGCCCCTGAGGGGTAAGCAGAACATGGAGAAGCCCTGAGATGTCTCAGAGTGGCCAGGAGCGCTGCACATTGGGGGCACAGGAAGGAGTCCATGGGCCCGCAGACCTCACAAGTTCCAGCAGGGTCTCCCCAGATGGATGACACACTCACCTCACCCAGAAGCACCCAAATGAGACTTCCTTCACACCCCAGCCCCATGCCTCCCTCCTGGTCCTTAAGCAGACCCTGGTTGGCATTTCCCAAGTGGGTACCAAAACATACAGAGGCTTCAAGAGGGGCCTTTGTCTGAAACCAGCAACAACTGGCCCTTGGGTCAGGGCTAGAGGCCTGGGGGCCAGTGATCTGCCCAGACTCTTCCTCCCCCCCTGCTCCATGAGGAATGTGTCTTCAGAGATTCACCAGCTCAGCAGCTGGCTCTGGTTCACAGAGGGGCGGGGCCCCTCTGAAATTCCCATTGTCAGGCTTGGTGTAGAAGCAGGCTGGGGGCACATCTCAAAGGCTGGGACATTTTCAGAGGCAGGAAGGGCAGAGGCACAGTGGAAGAAGGAGGCCGTGGGGTACCTGAGTCTTTTTTCTATCCCTCAGCCCTGAGCCTCTGTTGACCAGAAAGAGGGTTCTCCAGGAAGTGGGACAATCCTAGGGACATCTTTTGCATTTGCCTTGAATTGACCTTGGTAACTGTCATAGCCCAGAGATTACCATTCCATGTGAGGCTGGGTGACCTGCTCAAGGCCACACAGAAAAAGAGGGACCAAGCTAGCTGAGCCTATGTCTCCAAGAGTTGGGATGGCAGAACATTTATGGGAAAGATTAAGGTAGAAGACACAGCCTTTGCTCCCAACACCTGCAAGGGACCCCCCTGGGTTTCTGAGCACAGCTGAAAACACCCTAAATCTCCCAGTACCCTCCCTTACTGGAGTCTCCGACCCCTCCTTCTTGGATCTTTAGCCTGAGGCCCACTTAAGGGCAAACAAAGCTCATCTGCCCACTGTTCCCCACTTTCAGCAGCTCTTCCAGAGGCCCCTCCTGGCACAGCGGAAACCACTTGGCTCCCCACTCCCCTTGTGGGGCACCAGGCCAGCACTGCTGGAGGAAATAAAGGCCTGAAAGGAAAACACAAGATGTCACTGATGGTTTTGATGAAAGAATCAGGCCTTGCTCGCTTGTGGCACCACACACTGTGCTTTTCCAAGCGATCTTCCCCGGAACCCCCAACAGCCTGGGAAGTGCCTTCTCTGGGCCATTCTTAGAGCTGCCACTCCCAGCTCTCCTGGCAAAGCTCTTCTCAAGTAGTGAGCATCCAGAGGCCCCTGGAACCCAGTGTGGTGAGAGCAAGGTGAGCATCCTAGTGCGCGCGCGCACACACACACACACACACACACACACACACACACAGAGTTATGGATCAGGGGCTTGCCATACGCAGGCTGCAAGGCTGGAGCAACTGAGGAGGTGGCTTAACCATAACCAAGGGATTGAGGATGTTTGATGTCCAGCACAGAGAATAAGACCCACCCTGGAGCAGTCTATGGAAATGTGTAAGACACATTGGGGACCTCCTGGGTGAGGCGGGAAGCTTACCCTTCTAGGAGGCTCTGAAGAAGGTAGGCTTGTCCTGAGTTTACAAGGACAAGTAGAGGGGCCTGGGGAGATGGCTCAGAGTCTATGAGTACTTGTTCCATAAGCATAAAATTATGAGTTTAAATTCAAGCACCCGCATAAAAAGATGGACATGCTGACATCCACATGTAACTCCAGCCCTATGGGGAGGTCAGGCACAGGAGAGTCACTGGGGCTTTCTGGGTGCACAATGACAGCCCTGTGAAAAGAGCCTGTGTGGCTGAGTCTCAGAAAGAGATTCCCAACCTGTGAGTTGTGAGAGAGTGTGAGTTATGAGAGATAGGTGAGATGCCCCTGCTTCACTCCTAGAAGGATTGGCAAGGGAAGAAGTGACCTCAGTAGCTGTCTTAAAATGTTTTCATTCACAGTCCTGGGGGGTAAGTACCGCCCCTCCCCTCATCATCACCGGTTCTCCGGGGCCTCTTACATAACTTGCCCACCCCTCCCCTCTTCTCAGCCCTCAACCCAGAAGCATCAGCTGACTCTATGCCCTACAGTCCTGGCTCCTCCCCTCAGCAGTCTTCCCCAAGCAAATCAGATTGTGTACCTCCCTCAGCTCAACAACCTTCCCTAGCTCCCACTGCCTGAAGGAGAAAACCCACCCCCTTAGTCTGGCACCCAAAGCTAGTCCTCCATTCCGCAGCCCCTTCCCACCACCCATATTGCAGCCAGTCACCTTCAGATCCCCTACAGACTTCATATGGGGGTCTGTTGATTTCTGTCTAGAATGTCCCTTCTCTCTTCCCTGAGAGCTAAACCCTAGATATACTTTAATACCCCCCAAAGACACCTCCTCCAGGGAACCCTTCCAGATGCTCCTCCTTAGCAGTGGCTCACGGCTATCTTTTAAGTTAAAATAAAACTCATTATTGTGTATGTGTGCATGATATGAGTGGCCACTCATGTGGAGGTCAGAGGACAGGTTTGTGGATCTGGTTCACTCCTTTCACCTTTGTATGGGTTCTAGAAATCAAATTTAGGTTGCCAGGCTTCTGTGACCCACTCTTGGCTAATATATATTATAACTGGGTGTGGAATATCAATGAAAACTAAAGGCCACAGTCGGTTGCTGCCAAGGACTACCGGGGACTGCCCACCCTCAGGGCTGACATTGTTGCTGAGCCAGGCTGTAGATCACAGCACCCCTGGAAGAGAAAGTAGGGTGGGGTCACCGAAGCCTCTACTGAGCCTGGCACAGATGGATGCCAGCAGCCCCGGATAGAGCCCAGGCACTGGGTTGGCATGGCTGTGCTGCCGGAGATGAGGGTGAGACAAACAGCAATTAGTGGAGCACAGGCTTGGGCTCTTAAGGCTAATTACCAATTAGATGGGGTTAGGCGATTAGCAACATGAAAGACACAGCAAATAGTCACTGCCTGGCAAAGCAGAAGGAAGGGGTGGCCTGTGACCGGGTCTCCTAGTGGTTAGTACAGTTCAGGAGCTAGGAAGGATCCTGAGTCCCCAAGGGGAGGGGGACTTGAGCGGATTCGTCTTCTTTTTGGTTCCCAGGATTAGCTTCAGACTGGAGCCATAAGGCCTGGTTTGTCCATGATTCTGGGGTGATGGCAGTGAGTACTTTGCCACACTTGACCAGGTGAACTCTGCAGGACATAGCCCTTAGGATCCTTCATGGCAGACGCCCAATAGCCCAATCAGATGCATTTGTGTCTGGAAGGGTGCCTGCAAGGCTGGAGGGTTGGAGGGAGGGAGGGAAGGAGGCGGGCAGAGGCTGATGGTTTCCTTCCTCCCTTCTCCTGGCTCAGCACTTCTTCACTCTTGTTCTTTTCCCCCCTCACCTCCCCCTGCTGCTATCTCCTTCTCTCCCTCCCTGTCCCCCCCCCCCCACCTCTCCACTGCTGGCTTTGCTGACCTTTCTGTCCTAGGCTCTGGCTCTTTGGGTCTCTCTCTGTCTCCTTTTCTGAATCCCACAGTCCCTGCTGTCACTTGGGGTGGGGAAGGGTGGGCTGCAACAGGAGTAACTGAAGCTGGACACAGATACTATGATTTTCTGATAACATGGGTGGTACATCCCTGGACAGGGAAATGTGGGGGTGTAAACCACCTCTCACTGCCAGGGTAAGGGTAATGTAGGAACGTACGTGGATGATCCCACAGACAGAGTCTGCTGGAGACTCCTGGCAGCATAGACTTGGCGGGGGGGGGGGGGGCAAATCAGGTTCCGTAGGGGTATGGTCACAGGTCACAGACCACCCGTGCCATTTATCCCCTTCTCACCAATGTCTACTAGAACCCTGGCCAGCCCTGTAGGGCCCAGAGGCTGAGGGCATCCCATCTACTGAAATGTCTTCCTTTGCAAGCTTCCTCAGGCTGGCCTGACTGGCTGCAGGGGCTGAGGGTGATGGTAGGGGAACGTGTGTGTGTGTGTGTGTGTGTGTGTGTGTGTGTGTGTGTATGTGTGTATGTGTGTGTGTGTGTGTGTGTGTGTGTGTGTGTGTGGTGTGTTTGGTACAACCTATTTCAGCCACCATCTATACCTGTGTCCTCTGGGTCCACAGAAGAGGAAAAGATGCTGCTGTCCTGAGTGGGCACTCAGAGGAGAACAGAGGGGTGGAAGGAGGGGGAGACTGAGGGAGGAAGAGAGCTCAGGGAGTTCCACAGGCCCGTCAGGGGAAGGTTGTGTGGAGGAGGAGGCCTCAGTCCAGAAGACAAGCTTAGCAGTAGGCGTGGCCTAAAGACCTGCTTGGTGCATCTCCGGTGTCTTGGGAGCTTTGACCTTATAAGTGCTATGTGGGAGATCAAAGCAGATGGGCTCCTGCCCCGGTGTCGGTGGGGTTCCAGGGACTGCCCAGGGGCCCCTAGGGACAGGTGTCACACCCCCAGCTTCCCCTCCAAGTGGCTGCATTGGAGGTCCCCCAGCCATGGTAGGGACATTGGCCACTTGTTAGGGAAGGGAAGAGAAGCATCTACCAGCAGGAATGTGTAAGGAAAGGAAGGGCCAGGGTGGGGGAGGGGAGTGCTGGGGCCCTTGTTAAAGCTTTTAGCTCTGTGTGCCTTACTGTCCCCCCACAGTGGGTGTTTTCCTGGGCTACAACCCTGCTGTGGTCAGAAAACCATGACCAAGCCAGTGGTCTTCTGGCATCTGAACTCACCCCTCAGCTATGCCCCCAGGACAATGGGGTTCTTTCTGCACAAGTTGGGCACGAGGGGACCCGTCATGGACTTGTGACCTGAGGGACAGGCCTGCCCCAGGCCATGGTTAGCCTTGCTCACGCTTGTGGTCACTTAGCTGGCCTTAGGCCAGGGTGGACTAAGGAGAAAGTGGGGCTCTCCTCACTCTCTGGCAAGCCAATTCCTGGGATCCCGGTTGGCACGAGAAGGCTCTACCCGGCATAGCTTGAAGCCTGAAAGCACCTGCCAAGGCTGACCTGTTTGGTGCCAGCACTCAGTGCCTAAGGAGTAGACACCCAGAGCAGGGCAGGGAGGGTGGAGGCAGGAAGAGCTGAGGGTGAGGTTAAAGGCGAAACGCTGCCCAGACTGCCTGGGACCCGCTTGGGGAAGGAGCACCCAGACCACACCCTCAGGCCTTCCCTCACGGGTCCCCTCAGGAGGGGACATTCGCTCTGATGAAAGAGATGCTCACCAAACGAATGCCAAAGAAACCTAGGGAGTGACAAACAAAACAAAACAAACAAAACCCGAGAGACAGAGGGACGGTTATTGAGTGTAAGGGCTCAGAGAAAAAAGCCTGTCTGGTCAAGAGAAGACCAGGAAGGTTTCCGAAGAAACTGGGGCAGGGGTTGGGGTGAGGGTTTGAGGAGCGGAGCTGGGGGATGGGGTGGCGGATTGCTCTGGCAGGCCTGCTTAGGCCTGGAAATATATGGGGAAGGGGCTTATCCGAGAGGAAATGTGCAGAAAAGAGCGCAGAGAGTCCAATCTCAGCTGTAACCGTAGCACAGCACGGGCGAGGGAGGCCCAGGTTTCTGCCCAAAGCCCTTTCCCGCCCTCTTAGAGGTTCTCTTGCAGCCCACACCCTTGGGCAGTGGAGAGATGGGTGGGGGGCAGGAAGCGCGGTTCCAGCCGCCCCTCGCCCTCGGTGGCCGGACAGCTGTTCTGCGCAGCTGCTGGGGGCTCTGGGGGCTGCGGCGGATTTGATTTGATTCAGGCCCCAAAATAGCCAGTGTAGCAGGAAGCCGCCCCTTCCCCCAGCCCCGCCAGGACATTCCATCCGGGGGCTGCGTTGACACCTTAGAGGTTCTCTCCCCTGATCTCCCGAGCCCGGGTCCTTCCCCCCCCCCCCCCCCCCGCTCAGCCCGCAGCGCTTCACCTGCCGCTGCCCCGGCTGCTCTGCTCCACATGCCCCTTCCTCCAGGAAGCCCGCCCGGGTCCAGGCGGCCAGCGCCAGCTCTGCCCACCCACGATCCCAGCTCCGCCCGCAGCCCTGGGCATCGCAGCCGGGGCCTGTGGCCAGGCACGGGCGGGTTGCGGAGGGCACACAAAGACGCGGGCTGCCCCGGCCTTTGATGAGTAATGGCTATCCCCTGGAGCCACGATTCCACTCGGCTGCTTCGGCACCCCCTGCCCCTCCCCACTCCAGATCCTCAAATAAGACTCGTTTTTGTTCGCAGGACACAATGCGAGAAAATGTCACCCAGGGGGCGTGCCCCCTGGCCCCCAGCCCTGACAACCGGAGCTCTTAATCACTTGGCCTCCTTCCTCCCCAGCCTCCCTCTCCAGCAGCTGGTGGAGCCGGGGGAAGGGGCAGCAGTGTATGTGTGGGGTAGTTACCATCTTGTTCTGAGCTTCAAACTGTAGGTATATATACACACACACACACACACAGATACGACATCTCCTGTGCTCAATTGATTCTTGTCTCCTGTCAAAATCTGTCAAGGCCTCTGTCCCAGAGAGTTGGGAAGGGATGTCAGGGCTGCATCAGAAAACTGTATCAAAGCTTTGAAAAGTGCAATTACAAAAGAAAAGTCATTGGTGAGACCCATGTCTGTCCTCTCTCCAGCCACTGTGTCCAAGCTGGCCTGCTCTAGATGACCCTTGGGCTGAGATCCTAGTGGAGAGAGACACTTGTTTGGATTGGTTTAGGCAGGGCAAGAGTCTTTCTATGCAAAGGCTCCATGGCCAGTGGTGGCATTAAGGATTGGCTCAGAGTCAGGCGTGGTGGCATACACCATTAATCCCGGCACTTGGGAGGCAGAGACAAGGAGATCTCTGTAAGTTCGAGGCCAGCCTGGTCTACAAACTGAGTTCAGGACAGCCAGGGCTACACAGAGAAACCCTGTCTCAAAAAAATAAATAAAGAAAGAAAAAAAAAGATTGGAATTGCTACCCCCCCCATTTATCTCCACCATGTAAGTGGCCAACATAAGAACTGTGTGCTTGCTATGCAAACCCAGCCTCTCAGGTTCTCTTCCCAACCAGCCCTAAGACTTCTTCTGTATATATTCTAGAACCTTCTCTGCTGAGGTCTTTTTCTCTTGTGACAACTGTGTCTCATTTACCAGCCCCATCATCTCCCTCTCCAAAACCTGCGTCCACCTGCTCGTTTCCTTCCATCTCTTCAGACTCCCTCACCAGCCACCTCCCTCTGATCTCCCTGCTTCCATTCTTGTCCCCCTACAATGCATTTGCCACACAGCAGACAGAGCAATCTTTATAAAATGGAAATCAAATCATGTCACTTCCTCACTTAAAAGCCTCCATAGACTTCTCATTGCCCAGAGAATAAAACTCAAATTCTACTGTAAGTGAAGTGGGGGAGGGCAGAAGGCTTGACAAGAGAGAAGTGTTTTGTCACTGTGTGTGTGAGGAGGGAGCCCCCTCCCCCCCAATCAGGCGATAATGACAAGGAAGAGGCTGACCCCCTTACTTTGGGGAATATGCCTGAACTGATTAAACTTGTGTACCCGAGATCCTGCAAAGACGAAGGAAGACACACCCCTTACCCATGCCTTCCATCTGAGCTCCTGTCATTCTTCCCTTTCCTTGACTCCATGGGGATTCAGCAGAGAAAAGAGAAGATTACAACCCAGTGCGTGATTTTCCAGACCATTTGTACAAGCATTTAATCACTCAGCACATGAACTGAATCCCTCCATCGAATCAAATACTGGTTAGGCACGACAGTACATAAATAGGGATTATGGCCTAGCAGGGAAGGCAGACAGATTACCGAGAAATACAAGATGTGTAATGGGAAGCCTGTCTGGAAACTTGGTGGAGTAACATAGGGAGGACAGGAGGATATGCAAAGGAGAGAAATGTTTGTCCAAGTTCATCAGGCAGAAGTCCAGGCTGTGATCCTTGGCAGAGAGGCAAAGTCCAGGACACCCTGAAGAACATGGGGCTGATCGGAGCATGGGGAGAAGTGTGGTACAGACAGGTCAAGGAGCATGCTGGGAAATGAGCTTGGACTGGGAAAGCAGGGGTCAGACCATGAATGGACTCTGAAGTCTCATTAGGACTTGGCTTCATCTTCAGACCACAAGGCTACAGTGGAGATGCTAGAACAGAAATGTTCATAATCAGATTTGTGTTTCAGAAAGCTCTCTCTGGCAGCAGAGAGATATGATAGACCGGAGAGGGGACAGGCTGGAGTCAGGGAGACAGACTGGTTCCGGAAGCAATGGTGACTGTGGGGGTGGGGCCGTGTTCAAGGAAAGCCTGCCCAGACCTCATGAGCACAGAGCGGGACAAATGAGACAGGACTTTGATATTAACACCTGGATTTCAAGCTTAGGTGATTGAGGGAAGGGACACCTGGGATAGGCCAGAGTGCAGATACCTGAGGGACAAGCAGGTGGAGACCCGGAAACTCAGTCTACACTTGGAGATGAAATGTACTCTTGGGAGAGATAGGACCCAGGGTTTTGTCAAGAGCATGGATCTCAACAGATGCTTTCTTAGTGTCCCAAGGAGGTTTCTGCCTCTCGCACCTTCCAGAGAAATGTCCTCACACTGAAAGAAGTTGGGCCAGGAACTGGTAAGCACCTCCAGAAACCAGCACCGGCCAGAGAGTAAATGGAAGTGCTGGGAATGGGTGGACATCAAAACACCCATGATTATACCTTAGAAAACATCTGACTAAGCAAACCCTCACATTTTTCAGATGGAGAAATGGAGACTCTCCACGAGTAGAAGGACCTTGCTGAAGAAGAAAAAAGAGATTACGTTGGGGTGGGGAGGTGTCGGAATCTGCACTTACCTTTGATTCATACACAATCTATATCAATGTAGTATATGAGTGGTAGAGAGCTTGCACTTGGCACACAGGGTCAAGGGGGAAGAGTTCCAGGAGAAACCTGGAGACCTGGGAATGACTGACCCTTTCCCCTGGTAGATGGCTCCCAACCCCTAGAGAACTGCCACCCCATACTCAAGGACACTGGCTCCTCCTAGTGGCCACATGGAGCATTGCTTTTGGTCCCTTGTTGACTTGGAGCTGAAGTCGGGGGGGGGGGGGGGGGGGGGGGGTTTCCTCTGATCCATCTCCAAATGGAGCCCAGTCCCAGTGACCCTCACCCTGGGCAGACCTTCCTCCTCACAGAGGACCCAGTCACGCTCAACAAGGCTGTGAGCTGATGCGAAGATGCTTCCTCCCTCAGGGACCGGACAGAAGTGTTTACAGCAAGGGGCAGGAGAGTTACAGAGGCAGTCCTTATCTGTGCCTCTCACCTCCAGCCTGAAGCTCCTGGAGGACCAGAGCCACCCTGACTTCATTGCTGTCTCCTCCTGGCTGAACATAGTGCTTGCAATGTTGGCGTTCAGTGTCCATGGGAATTAGAAACTCACACCACCCATCCACCCCTGTTCCTGGTTGGAATACCCACGCTCACTGAGCCTCCACTGTTCCATCCATCATGAAGTTAGAAACTTACTTATGTAGGTGTTTGTGATCGAACCCAGAGTCTAGCATGTGCTAGCATGCTGAGGCAAGGTGCTATGCTGGGTCACATGCCCAGCCCTTGTCATGAAGGTCTTTAAATAAAACAGTTTCAGGACCTAGGGAGATAGCTCTATTGATAAAGTGTTTGCCACGCAGCCATGGGGTCTGGACAAAAAAGCAAAGGGTCCATGCCTGTAATCTAACACTAGAAAGAAGGAGACAAGAGGATCTTCAGGGCTTGTTGGTCTACCAGAGAGGAGAGCATGGTGACATCCCAGCACTTGGAAGGCAAAGGCAGGCCTGCTTCTATGAGTTCAAGGCCAGTATGGTCTACATAGTGAGACCTTGTCTCAAGGAGCAAGAACAAAGATAAAAATAAGATAGAGATGTGATTGAAGACATCTGCCCCCCTAGATGCCACTCTCATGTGTAAGCATGAATGCGCACATGTGTGCATACGCACACGCATGAGTATGCATGCACTCATGTGTGTGTGCGTGCACACACACACACAAGAGAGAGAGAGGGAGAAAGAAAGAGACAGACAGAGACCGATTCCAGGTGCCTCTGGTGGCATCAGTGGTAGCGCAGCAGCACCTCTCCGGGATGCAACCAGTTATCAGTTCTCCACCAGAATCTGCACGTGGCCCCAGCTTCTTCCTTGCTCCTTCCTTTGGAGGACAGTAAGCAGCAGCCACACCTGGGGGCTTCTCAGCACTATCAAGAGCCCTGCTTTTGTTTCCCCCTGTGTCCAAGAACTTAAGGTTTTTCATGCTTGGCAGCCCTGAGGAGGTGGTGGGCTATGCCATTTCTGTAACTGTCCCTCTTTTTCCCAGGGGCATCCACCTGAGCGCACTGTGTCTCCTCCATCCAGCTGGGTCTGCGTTTCTGGGATAACAGAAGAAAAAGTCCCTGAGTATGGAGGAGGCAGTCTCTCCTGGAACAGCCCTTGGATATGATCGCAGCACTAGCTGGCATTCACTCAAGCCCTGGGGTGCTTCTGTGTGCCACATTGGGGTGATAGCTGGGCTCCATCACCCCCATTTTTCAGAAGAGGATATAGGTCAAGCATGCAGCTTGCAGTCGTAGAACTGGCAAGTGTGATGGCTGGAGCCTCCTCATGCCAGTTCAGAGTCCTTTCCCACAACGATGGCTCCTTCTGCACAGCCCCAGACCTCTGCTGGGGATGGCCTCAGGATTGATGACCTGGAGAGATGGATTCTTAGGTCCAACCCAGACTCAGGTCCGCTTCTGTCTCCCTCCTTTCCTTCCACTCCGGATGTTAAGATCAGACTGAAGGTCGGGGGACCCTGGGAGGTAAGAGCAAGGCTTTTGACTCTTTTTGTCACTTCTGTGACCTGCATGGGGCCTGGCAGGTCCTAGCTGGATGTTGCTGTGTTGGAAGAAGGGAGGGGCTGGCATTCCCGGTTGGCTCCTCTGAGCTCACTCCTGAGGAGCTTCTGCAGAACTGGGCCAAGCTTGGTGCCCTGGAATGATCTTGATGACGTTCTGCTCTCTGTGAGTGCTGAGTAGTGGTGACCAGGGTAGAGTGATGTTACAGGGTCCCTTGAGAGCTAGCAACGTGCAGGGGGGGTGACCCTATAGAAGGCAATTGTGCCACAGCAAGGGACCCACCCCAGGGCAAGGACAGTAGAGAGAAAATCCTCCAGCTTCCCTCTACTATCACCACCTGTGCTAACCATTGACCCAACCTTCCTGAAAGGACCTGGTAAGTGAGGCCTAAGGGACTGTCCTCCCTGCTCACAGGGTAGGACTGAAAGAGCTCATGTGGCACTGAGATTAACCAAGAGGAGGCTGGGCACAGTAGTGTACACCTTTATTCTCAGCTCTCAGGAGGCAGTGGATCTCCGAGTTTGAGGCCAGCGAGGTCTACATAGTGAGTTCCAGGACAGCCAGAGCTACCTAGTGAGACCTTGTCGAGAGAGAGAAGAGAGAGAGAGAGAGAGAGAGAGAGAGAGAGAGAGAGAGACTAATACATATACACTTATACACTTAGTATTCCCTGGGTCTAGTAAAGGTCTGATATGCAGTCATTGGCACTTGAGAGCCATGTGCAGTGAATGAGTAGGATAGGGGTAGTAATGCCCCACTCAAGGAGGTGTTCAGAGAACTTAAAGGAGGATCAAGGACACTTGATGAGGCCAGCACCCTTCTGGGAAGTCAGCGCCTGGCTTCAAGTGAGCCAGACTGTGACTAGATACAGAAAGTGTTCACAAAGAACGTGTTCTTACCCTTCATCTGCTAAATTAACTCCATTTAATGCCATATGCCCACAGAGCAGCTACCTGTGCATAGCATGGGCTTAGCCCAGGACTCCGAGGTACACTCTGTGGTATGGATCAGCAGCCAGCAAGCATGCCAATATACAAGTGTCTGGGTTCCACAGTAGCTAGGAAGGCATGTCTTCATCCCACAGCACAGAGAAGACAGGGGAGAGGGGAAGGAGCTCAGTCTGCACACCACTCTTAGAGGGGACCTGGGAACCAATGTGGAAGAACACTAGATTGCCAAGGGAAGGAAAAGGAAGGGAACTGTCTCTCCAAAAAACCTCCTGCCATCACCATAGAAGCCCTGGCTCCAGTGTTCCCAAGCTTCACTCCGACTCTCCTCCCTCCCACCATTCTGTAATGCAACCCATCCCTGCCCTTCACAGTGCCCTGGTGTACAAACTCCTTTCTCTCTTCCCAGAAAGCCCCTTGTTCCTGCTGGTCTCCTTTGCAGTCTTCTTTCGGGGACCTGGGAAAGCTAAGTGTTCTCTTACTTCCCATCTGTTTGTTTCTCATTTCTACCCTTCTTTCTTTGCTTTGGTTTGGTGAGGATGGAACTCATGGCCTCAGACATGGTAGATAAGCCCTTCTCTTTTGTAATGATCACCCCCAATCTTTTGAAGAGTTGACTTGTGGCTACCTATCCCTTGACAAACCTAGTGAACCTTGTCACCACCCAAAACATCTCTAAAGCCTCTTATTCCCAACAACCACTCCATGTCCTTCTTGCCCACTTCCTTGGGTCTCAAAGTCAACCCTTCCTCAAGTCAGGTACCACTTTCTACTACCCAATAGCTCTTCCTAGATTCCAATCTCTCCACCCAACTTCCCCTCTTTTGTCATAAGACAGGTGACCAAACCCCAGCCAGATCAATCTGCCATACATACTCCAATACCTGGCTGGAAGAACCAGCCATTGCTGCAGGAGATTCCAGGACAGGCTAGAAGCCTTTGTTGTTCACACCCACAAACCTGAGCAGTTGCAGGCTGGCCAGAAAGTCTGCCCTGTCTTAGGAGCCTTGCTTCTTTCCATCTCTTGCCTCATGCCTATCCTGGAACCTGGCCCCCAAATCCTCTCTGTCCTCACTTAATGTCCTAACTCAACCTTAGCACATCATGAATGGAGAGGCCAGCTGCCATGCCTCAGACCTTCCTGTCTTTGTATCCTCATTCCCTCCTCTGTGACCAAGGCTTCCCCTCAGCTCCCTAGTCAATACTGAAGGTTTTGTTCCTCTCCTGTGCCCTTTCCTGACCCCACTCTTTTTTACAAAATAACTTATTTACTTTTATTTTATGTGCATTGGTGTTTTGCCTGCATGTATGTCTGTCTGAGGGTGTCAGATCTTGGAGTTAGAGATAGTTGTGAGCTGCCATGTGGGTGCTGGGAATTGAACCCGAGTCTTCTGGAAGAGCAGTCAGTGCTCTTAACCGCTGAGCCATCTCTCAAGCCCCTCCTGACCTCCCTCTTGCAACATCAGGTAAAGTAGTTCCTGGTAGCCTCTACACACAGCACTGCTCTTCTCCCATCCCTAAAGAATCCCTGACACACTCAACTGCCGCTTTGTCCCCTGTGTTTGCAAAAATATCCAGAGATGAGGGGATTCCCCAGGGAGAACACCAAGTGGAAAGAGGAGCCGCAGAGGGCCAGGCGGGTCCCAATTATCCATACATTAAAAATGAGGAGCCGGGAGTGGTGGCGCACACCTTTAATCCCAGCACTTGGGAGGCAGAGGCAGGCAGATCTCTGTGAGTTTGAGGCCAGCCTGGTCTACAAAGTGAGTCCAGGACAGCCAGAGCTGTTACACAGAGAAACCCTGTCTTGAAAAACCAAAATAATAATAATAATAATAATAATGAGGGAAGGAAGCCAAAATTCTAATAGCACCTGTTTCTTAAGGTTCACTGGTTTTTATTTCAGTTTTTTTTTAACATTTATTTATTTATTTATTATGTATACAGTATTTGCTCTACATATATGCCCGGGCAGATCTCAATGTAGATGGCTGTGAGCCACCATGTGGTTGCTGGGAATTGAACTCAGGACCTTGGGAAGAACAGCCAGTGCTCTTAACCTCTGAGCCACCTCTCCAGCCCTATTTCAGTTTTTTATGATCCAAAAAAAATAGTATTATAGAAAAGAAGAGGGAAAAAATGCCTTTAGCTAGATGTCTTGTGCTTGTGCCTAAGGAGTTCAGGCACTTCTTGTGTTGCATAACTACCACAGCACATTCTCTGTAATTAATTAATCAATACTGTAAGTAATTATTTTGATATACACATATCATGAAATGATTACTCCAATCAAATGAGTTAACGCATTCTGTTTATTTTTAGCAGTTTAGGAAAACAATTTTGGTTACATTTAGAGTATTCTTTATTTAATTCTTTCTTTTTTACTGACAATAGGGTTCCATTTACTCAAAGGTCTGCCACTTTTCTTGTCTGTTTTATTCTTATTAGCATCTGTCTCTCCTCTTCCTCCTCCCCCTCCTTCCCCCTTTCTTCTTCCTTCTCCTCCTCCTACCTTTTGAGACTGAGTCTTGGTGTGTAACCCAGGCTGTCTCAACCTCATGATCCTCCTGCCTCAGCATCCTTAGTGCTTCAATCACAGGCATGAGCACCATGGTTGCTTGTCCCCTCTCTTTATTGTCATTGTCAGAGATAGATACATGTATAGTATACACGTATGTAGAACTCAGAGTTCCAGCCAACCGTGATGGCACACACCTTTAATCCAGCACTAGGAAGCCAAAGACAAGTGGATCTCTGTGAGCTCAAGGCCAGCCTAGGCTCAAAAATTTTTTAAAAAGAACTCAGAGTTCCAGAAGGTGGATAAAGAGTGAGGAACACCCGATCTTCACTGCACTCAAAGATACACAGTTTAATTAATTAATTAGTTAGTTAGTTACTAATTAGCTAACTTAGGCAAGGTCTTGCTATGTAGCCCAGACTGGCCTATAACATCACCCTCCCATAAGCTCCAGAGTGTTGAGAGGTTATAAGTAGATGTCATGACTCCAGGCACTTTCAAGTCTTCATTTCTTTGTATTTTAGACTGGCCCTCTTGTCGCCCAGGTTGTCCTTAAACTCACTGTCTAGGCAAGGATTAGCTTCCTTGGGCTTCTGATCCTCCTGCCTCCACTTCCCAAGTGCTGGGATTACAGCTGTGTGCCACCACACCCGGCATCACTCTATCCCTCTTTTACCTGTTAGGTTTGGTGTCCCCTTCATGTTTCTTAACATAAAGGCACTACTTACTCTACTTGCAGATTTCCCCACTGTCAATACTTACCTATTGCCTTCCACTGGGATGATGAATATCAAGCCTACCCACAACTTCTTCCCTGCCGCCTCATACTAAGAGCAACTGTGGGGACCTGGGAAATGGAGGCTTATGAGAAATGCCTCGTTGCTGGGAAAATAAAAAGTAACTTGTGGAAGATATCAAAGATGGTGCCGGCTGGAAGATGCTGGGGTGGAGTTGAAGCCCGATCGTGGGTATAGCTGATTGGGTGAGCAAGACTTCTGCGCTTGTGACCAGTGAATGATCACCATGTTACCAGACTTGTGCTATGTGATGTAATAGGATGACCTTTAATGTGATTGGCCCATGTAGCCTCATGTAGAAACACCCATTTGAGCCGGGCGTTGGTGGCGCACGCCTTTAATCCCAGCACTTGGGAGGCAGAGGTAGGCGGATCTCTGTGAGTTCGAGGCGAGCCTGGTCTACAATGTGAGTCTAGGACAGCCAGAGCTGTTATATAGAGAAACCCTGTCTCGAAAAACCAAAAAAAAAAAAAGAAAAAGAAACACCCATTTGGTTCTGTATATAAGCCAGAGAACAAACATTAAAAATGGGAAATATTAGCCAGGCGGTGGTGGCGCACGCCTTTAATCCCAGCACTTGGGAGGCAGAGGCAGGCGGATCTTTGTGAGTTCGAGGCCAGCCTGGTCTACAAAGCGAGTCCAGGACAGCCAGAGATATTCAGAGAAACCCTGTCTCGAAAAACCAAAAAAAAAAAAAAAATGGGAAATATTTAGTCTGTCTTCAGACTGAAAGTTGGAGGTTCGGGCTGGCAGCGCACTCACCTTTCCCTGAGAACCTCCTTGTGTGGTGATCACCATGTAGCGGGATTTCTACAAGCAACCATCTCACACTTCAGGCAATCTGTGAACCTACTAACCTTATCACTATGAGCACATTCCTCACTCTGAGCCTTTTCATGTGGTCATATCCCAGGAATGAATTTGCCTCTCTTTAAATTCTGACTAGTTTTCTGTGTACCTATTCTGATTAATCTTTACACTGATAAAAAGTAAAATTTTAGTATTTTTTTTTTTTGGTTTTTTTTTTTTT
>CAJQZJ010000103.1:2272456-2283341 GCA_907164525.1 Lophiomys imhausi | reverse complement strand
CCTTTAATCCCAGCACTTGGGAGGCAGAGGCAGGCGGATCTCTGTGAGTTCGAGGCCAGCCTGGTCTACAAAGCGAGTCCAGGACAGCCAAGGCTGTTACACAGAGAAACCCTGTCTCGGAAAAAAAAAAAAAAATTGGGGTTTTGTTTTCAGTCCTGGGAACTGTGCCTAGGGCTCTATGCATGCTGCAAGGGCTAAGCTAAATCCTCAGCCCTCTTTTAACCTTGTATTTTGAGCCAGGGTCTCTCTGTTGCCTTGAACTCACTCTAGCTCAATTCTCCTGCTTCTATATCTGGAGTGTCTTGTATTACAGGCCTGTGTCACAATTCTGGCTCAAAAATTGTTTATCCATCCTCATGGCCTTTGCCAGGGATAGGTCTGGAGGTGGCCTGATGGAGTTATGCATAATGGGATTTACGTGGAACTCTGCTGAAAGACTTCTGAGGAAACGGTGTGAACTGCACTAAAAGCACAAGGAGAGAAAAGCACCACCCACTTCCGAATATCATCTTACGCAGAAGTGATGCCAGGATCTGGGCACCATCTTGTACCTGTGCCAGGAACTGAGCAAGGACAAAGCACATTCAAATGACAGGTGGGAAGAATGGGTCTTCAGCTTTATCATTAATCCAGAACAGAGCCAATCCTCAACAAAGATGTCCGTTGATGAGGGTAAATTTTCCTTATTTTCAAATTGCTTTAAATTGAACTATTATCTGAAACTCAAAACGTCCAAACTCATCTAATCATGTTTATAATGTACACAATTCTAAACAGCCGTCGAGGAAAAAAATCAGGGCTTTGTGTGTGTATACTGATTGTCTTTGACTTATGATAAGTTAATATTTTTTTCAACTTTATTATGACACAAAACTTATGTTCAACAATCACATTTAAAAAAATTAAAATACGCCGGGCGGTGGTGGCGCACGCCTTTAATCCCAGCACTTGGGAGGCGGAGGCAGGCGGATCTTTGTGAGTTCGAGGCCAGCCTGGTCTACAAAGTGAGTCCAGGACAGTCAGAGATATTCAGAGAAACCCTGTCTCGAAAAACCAAAAAAAAAAAAAAATTAAAATACTAAGTACAGTAGTACACGCCTTTAATCCCAGCATTCAGGAGGCAGAGGCTGGCAACTCTCTGTGAGTTTGAGGCCAGCCTGGTCTACACATGAGTTCCACCTCGGCCAGAACTACATAGAGAGACTTTGTTTCAAAACAAAACAAAACATTTGAAAAATTCTAAAATTTAAAACCAGTCTGTGATAGACTACAAGGACTTTTGAAATTGGACTGAATCATTTTTGATTTATGGTATGTTCAACTCTGGTTTAGTGATATAATTCAAGAGCCATTCTTCCCACTTCTGCCACACCAACTTCAACATGTTTTGTCCTTTCCTCAGGTCCCAGCAGGGGTGTAAGATGGTGAACAGTTCCTGGCATCATTTCTACAAGTCTATGGGGGCAAGAGTAGAATGTGGTGTTTTGAATGAGGTTGGTACCAATAGGCTCATATGTTTGAATGCTTGGTCACCAGAGAGTGGAACAGTCTGAAAGGATTACAAGGAGGTATGGCCTTATTGGGAGTAGGTATGACCTTGTTGGATGAGGTGTACACAGGGAGTGGGCTTTGAGGTTTCAAAAGCCCAAGCCAGTCCAAGTGTGATTCTGCCTATAGATCAGAATGTAGCTCTCAGCTACTGCTCCAGTGGTTGTTGTATGCCACCACGCTCCCCACCAGATGATAATGGACTACACCTCTGAAACTGTAAGTAAGCCCCCAATTAAATGCTTTCTTTTATAAGAGTTGTCATGGTGTCTCTTTACAGTAATAGAACAGTGACTAAGACACACTTTAAAATTAAAATATAACCACTTCAAAGAGAAGGGATAATCTCAAAGTCAAGACCAAAACAGCTTTTGATACAAACCACTGCACATTGCATAAGCAGTAACCTGGTTTCATTCTGAGTGGAGCATCTGCTGCCCTCAAGAACTTCGACTTTCGAACAAGATTTCCTTCATACCAGATAACAGGTACAGCAGAGGGCCTAGGAAGGGCCAGCAACACACTCCTGATCTGCAGTCATGCTCAAGTCTTCTGTCTGGGGAAAGAGTATACTTCTAGAGAACACACACACATGGGGGGGGGGTCTCTGTTCATTATTCCTGACCTAATACTGAAATTTAACTGGAGGCTAAAGACAGGACTTATAATGTCTTAATGATCTGTTTGGATCGTTGGATTCCCCTGGGTACACAGAACTATTCTTGGCTATTGGCTTTATCCACAACTTCTCATGAATAACCTCAGCCAGGAAACCTGATGATATTTGAACATAAAAAGTTTTTTCCTCATGGCCTATCCCCCCTCTTTTATGTGTATGGGTATTTTGTTTCCATGCATGTCTATTCACTACCTGTGTGCCTGATGTCAGTGGAGCCCATAAGAACACATCAAGCTGGGCATGTCTGTAATTCCCTCAAGAGGCAGAAGCAGGCAGATGTTTACAAATTCAAGATACATCTGATCTGCAGTTACTGGTCAGCCAAGGTTCTCCCAAAACAAAAGAGGGGGATGGTTGCCCTAACCTCTAGCCCTTAGTGCCAGGGAATCCCCTGAAACCAGAGTTACGAATGGTTGTGAGCTGTCATGTGGGTGCCAGGAATTGAATGTGAGTCCTATGGAAGAGCAGTCAGTGCTCTTGGCTGATAAGCTATCTGTTCAGATTCTGTTCTTTTTTTTTTTTTTTTTTTAAAGATTTATTTATTATGTATACAGTGTTCTGTCTGCAGGTATATCTGCAGGCCAGAAGAGGGCACCAGATTTCATTATGGATGGTTGTGAGCCACCATGTGGTTGCTGGGAATTGAACTCATGACCTCTGGAAGAGCAGCCAGTGCTCTTAACCGCTGAGCCATCTCTCCAGCCCCAACCTGTTATTTTCTAAAGGTTTTTATGTATATGTGTGTTTGCATGAAGTGGTGTGCACACACTCATGCAGGAGCCTGAGGAGGCCAGAAGAGGTCATCAGATCCCCTGGAACTAGAGTTGCAGGAGACTGGCGGGCGCTGGAAACCAAACCAGGTTCTCTACAACAGCAGCAAGTGCTCTGAACTCTGGAGCCATCTCCCCAGTCCCTACCTTGTTTTCTTTCCAGAATCTCTCACTGGCCTGGAACTTGTCAATTAAGCTCCACTGGCTGGCCAGTGAGTCCAAGGATCCTTCTGTCGCTGACTTCCCGGTGCTGGGGTTACAAACTTCGTGTGTAGGTGTGTGTGTGTGTGTGTGTGTGTGTGTGTGTGTGTGTGTGTGTGCATATGCACACTTGTTTGGAGACCTGAGGTTGGTGTCAGTATTTCCTAATCATTCTCCACCCTATTGATATGTGTATGTTCATATGTATGTGTGTGTGCGCACACACGCACGCATGGGCTAGTGCAGGTCAAAGGTCAATGTTAAGTGTCTTCCTCAATCCCTCTACCTATTTTTTTCCAGAGAGGGTCACTCACTGAACCCAGAGTGTACTCATTAGTTAGATTGGCTAGCCAGAGACCCTCCTCTCTTCACCTCCCTAGTGTGAGGACTTCAGGCAGTCACAACCACACCTAGATTTTTAAAGTTTAGGTTCTGGGAGATTGAACTCAGTTCCTCAGGCCTGTCCCCTGGAGGAGCTATGTCCCCAGCCCCTCTCTTAGTATCTTCAATCATTTTTCTTCGTCACATCTCCTGCTGCTCCCCTCTGCTCCCCATGTTCTTTGGGCTCCTTTACCATTATCTTAGATCCCCTTTGCCCTCTCTCAGTTTTGTGTCTTATTTTCTGAACCCTATCTTTTTTTTAGCTTTTCTTTGTCTTTTGCTCTAGTGCATCCGTAAATAATTTCTTGAGAAGTGTACAAGATGAAACATTTTTGTGACCTTAGATTTTAGAGCACATCTCCTGATAACTGTCATTCCAAGTTTCAATTCTTCCCTTGGGGTATCCAGGCACATGGGGCTGGAAAGGATGAATTGGAGCCAGAATGGGTAGGTCAGCAGGATCTCAGTACAGGTGTGTGTGTGTGTGTGTGTGTGTGTGTGTGTGTGTGTGTGTGTGTGTGTGTGCGCGCGCGTGCGCGTGCCTGGGTGGCTGCTGCTTCTCTGAGGATTTCAGTGTTACAGCTCTTCTAGATGGTATTTAGTGAAACAGCTTCTCTTTGTTGGGGGTAACAAGGACTATATAAACCTTGGGAGTGGGTAAGGGTTTTCAAGGTGAGTGTACATTACTGGCTGGGGCTGAGCTGCTGGGAATGCTTCATTTACATGAAGAGGAATTCCAGGTGTTTGCTGGACAGGTTCAGAGAGAGAGAGAAAGTTAAACCTGTAATTTGGCCATAGATTACATGACTTCCTCAGAGGTGGTGGAGGCGGGGGTCGTGCCCCAGGGTGTGTAGGGCCAGAACATTGTTTATGTGGGCTGTGGGGGTCTAAACCCTAGTCCTTTCACTTGGTAAGTGCTCTGGCCACTAAACCATCTCCCCAGCCCTGGGGCATCTTCTTTAATTTAGAAGAAAACAGTTGATTTTTCATCTCTTCCTCTTTTTCTTAATAGCTTCTTGTCCTGTTTTCATGAATGGTAAAAACTTTCCCTGAATATATTCGTTACAGCAAATGCTTTGTTTAGATCTTTTATGCTCACCACTCCCCTCATTCCGCCAAGCTTTTTGTTTGTGTTGTTTTGTTTGTTTTTTTTTTTTTTTTTTTTGGTTTTTCGAGACAGGGTTTCTCTGAATATCTCTGGCTGTCCTGGGCTCGCTTTGTAGACCAGGCTGGCCTCGAACTCACAAAGATCCACCTGCCTCTGCCTCCCAAGTGCTGGGATTAAAGGCGTGCGCCACCACCCGGCTTGTTTTGTTTGTTTTGATTTTCTTTCCTGTTACTGTTTTCCTTTGTTGAATTATTGCCTGGTTGCTCACGTAAAAGAGTAAGACCCCTAGGATGACTAGTCAGCCCCCAGATCTTTTCTTCCTGTCCATTTGGCTGTCCAGCCACAACTACATTTCCATGCTCATTTTGTGACCACATAAGATCAAGTAACTGGATTTTCACCAATAAAACAGGGCAGAAAATATATGTGCTGTTTCTCCTTCGTTTGCCAAAAATAAAATCACTACTGTATGTGTTCTCTGTTTTCTCCTTCCTGCAAGTCAGAACACAGATGTACCGTGGCTAGAGGAAGATTATCATTTAGAGGATAGTTTAAAAAAAAAATCAAAACAAGACAAAACACAATAGGGGGCTAGAGAGATGGCTCTGAGGTTGAGTACTGACTCCAGACGACCAGAGTTACATTCCCAGCACCCACATGGTGGCTCACGGCCATTTATAACTCCAGTTCCAGGGGATGTGAAGCCTTCTGGCTTCTATGGGCACCAGGTAAGTGCACAGTGCACAGATACACATACGGACAAAACATGCCTACAGATAAAATACGAAAAAAATTGCTTAAAAACCCAACACAATAAAAAGAAATTGAACCTGTGAGTGACCTGTGGAGCAAAACTAACCTGTGCTAAGCCTGGTGGCACACACCTGGAATCCAGCGTCAAAAGAAATTAATCTCTCTTTTTTTTTTTGTGAGTGTGTGTATGGGAGGTGTAAATGTGTGTGTGTATGTTTGTGTGTGCACCCATGTGAGTCCACACACGTGGAAACTACAGGTCATTGTCAGGCGACTTCCTCAATTGCTCCCTTTATTTTTTCTTTCTTTGGAGGCAGGGTCTCTCACTCAACCTAGAGCTTGCTAATTCAGCCAGATCATCTCCTCAGTGCTAGGCTCATGCAACAACTATATGGGACCAAACTCAGGTCCTCAGGCTCGTTTTTTTACTGACTGAACACCCTCGCAGTCTCTCTATCTTCTTTTATTGTGCATTTTGTTTGTTTTTATCAAATAGAATCTCACAGCTGGGCGTGGTGGCGCACACCTTTAATCTCAGTGCTTGGGAGGCAGAGGCAGGCAGATCTCTGAGAGTTCGAGGCCAGCCTGGTCTACAGAGTGAATTCCAGGGATACACAGAGAAACTGTCTCAGAAAAAAAAAAATCTCACTATGCAGTTCTAACAGGCCTTGAATTGATGATTCTCCTGACTTTAGTTAAGTCATGTGCCTGTGGTGGCATGTGCCACCACATCTAGCTCACTGCTATTCACCTGAGTTTCCCAGAGGCCACTTGAGTTACGGTAGTCCAGCAGATTAAATGAAGGATTCAAGATTTACTATAATTCAAAACTCTACTCTCCTCACCAACAGTTTTGAGAAACTAAGTTTTCATACATTGTTGCTTGCCTGATGTTTTGTTGTTTTGTTTGAGACATTCTTGCTACGTAGTCCTGGCCAGTCATGAATTCGTTATCCAAGCTAGGGCAGCCTTGAACTCATAAAGATCTACCTGTTTGTGCCTCCTTAACACTAGGATTTAGGATGTGTTCCACCATGTCCCGCCATTGCTTGTTTTCTGAGGCAAGATGTTGATATGTAGCCCAGACTGGCCTCCAACTCACTACCCTCATGCCCCAGCCTGAGTACTGGGATTAGTTGTATGTACAACACCTGGCTACTCTTGATATTTTTAAATAGATTCAAAGTATTACATTTCTCATTTTTATTTTGAGTGTATGGAATTCATATTTTAAAACTCTTTGGGGGAACTTGATAGCTTTAAAAATAGACCAGTGTACTATAATAAAATAGCTTAAGAGTAGATGGAGGTGTAACTCAGCCATACAGTGCTTGCCTAGGATGCATGAAGCCCTGGGGTCAGGTCTCAGTGCTGCCAAAAATAAAAATTAAGGGCTAGAGAGGTGGCTCAGTAGTTAAAAGTGCTTGACACCCTTGTAGAGGACAGTTTAGTTCCCACATCAGATAGCTCCCATATAATCCCAGCTCCAACAGATCTGACATCTTCTGGCCTCTGCAAGTTCCCTCATATACATGTTTATGTACAAACACCCACACACATGCACAAACACACACATGCACACACAAAAAAAACTTGTAAAATTCCAAGGGCCACTGAGGTAGTGTGCTCTGCCTGGGTTCTTTTGCTGGGGGAATCCCAAGTGTTGCATTCATGCAGTTTCTCTTGGGTCTGCTATTTTCCCCTAAAAGAACCATCCATTCTGGTATTTCAAAAAACAATCCAGGACTCCCCAGTACACTTAAAATAAAGCAAAGGTTTCCAGCCAAGCCTACGATAACTGGCACTTGCTCATTTCCCCATTGTTCCCCCATTGTAGCCTTGGGGGTCACTTTCCCACCCACTCACTACACTCCAGCCATGGTCATCTTCATCTGATGTCTTCAGTGGACCAAGCTCACTCTTCTTTGCTCTGTAGGGAAATAGCTCAAGGGAAGCTTGCAAGATGATCCAAGGCCCTCTCGTCCTCACCTGCTGGTCCTCCTGGCACATTGCCATGAGGCCGCTTCTCATTGACCACCAACTCTGATGATGTCCGAGGTTCTTGCCCCCCAAAGAGACAGCTGCCAACAGTGGGGTGACATGGCATCAGCTCCTCAGGAATGATGTCCTGTCTTCATGTCACACTCACCTATCTGACCTTGTTGTTTTTCCATGCACAGGGATCAACAGGAGCTGGTAACTTGGGCTACTCTTTTCTCACTGTCTGTAACTGCCAAGCCTTCTGGTCCCATGCTGCTTGGAGTCCACCACACACATACTGATTCTTTTGACCAGGTAGTCTCCATCTTTCTGCCCTTCCCATGCCTCACCGTTTTATAACCTGCCTTCAATGCCATGTCGTCACAGAGGCTTCCTTGTCCAAGATGGATCATTCCGGAAGACACCATTGGCTCCAATTCCAACATCCAATCTCCCTTCCCTCCTTCTTCTTCACTGGGGAGAAAGCCCATTTTGATTTGATAGGGTCTTGGCGATCATGAGGTTTAGAAGTCTTGCTGCCAGTGTTTGCCTCTTGAGTCCTTGGGCCCCAATGTGCCAGTGGTGTTCTTTTGCCAGTAACTGACCTAGAAAAACACTCAGGGGGCACAGTTCTGCCTAGTGACAGAAGTAGATGTTTGATTGGCATATTTGAGAAACTTTACTTCACTCTTTTTTTTGTTTTCTTTTTCGAGACAGGGTTTCTCTGTGTATCCTTGGCTGTTCTAGACTCACAAAGTGACCAGGCTAGCCTTGAACTCACAGAGATCCACCTGCCTCTGCCTCCCAAGTGCTGGGATTAAAGGCGTGCACCACCACACCCGGCAATTAGACAGCTGTAAACTGGCATGTGGTTGCTGGTATTTGAACTCGGGTCCTTTGGAAGAGTGGCCAGTGCTCTTAACTGCTGAGCCATCTCTCCAGCCCCACTTCACTCTTATTTTTAAAACACCCCAAGCCAGGAGGTGGTAGCATACACAGGCAGATAGATCTCTTTTGAGGCCAGCCTGGTCTACAGAGTAAGATCCAGGACAGTCAGGGCTACACAGAGAAACCCTGTCTCAAAAAACAATAAACAAACAAACCCCAAAATATGGGATGCCCCGTTCCTGCCTTCTAGCTTTTGGTTTTACTATGAGAAGATTAGGCTTGGACCTCCTGTAGTATCTCATGTCCTTGAGATGCCAAATGAGAGAACAAGAGTCAGTACCTTAACTAAAGGTGCCAGGACTGGCAGGTGAAGGCTTCCATCTTCTATGAGATTGGTGGGTGCTATGGTAAGTTTTCAATGTCCCCTAGCCTGAATCTAGAATCATGACAGAAACACACTCCAGGCGTGTCTATGAGAGAGTTTCCAGAGTGGTGGAACTACGCTGAGTGTGGACGACTCTATCCCATAGGCTGCGTCTTGGATTAAATAAAAAGGAGAAAGTGAGTGGACCGCCAATGTTGGTCTGTTTCCTTCCTGCAGATCCAAGGACAGCTGTCTCACATTCCTGCCACCCCAACGTTCTTCCCCGCCCAGTGGACTGTGCCTTCAAACGATGAGCCAAAATAAACCCTTCCTTCCTTAAGCTGCTTTTGCAGGGATCTTGTCACAGCGGTGACCAAAGTAATTAACAGTGTGTGAGCCATTGAATGAACCGCCCTCAGAACAGCTCCTGGTAAGACTTCCTACACTTTTCCTTATTGTTTAAGACAGTTGAGTCCATATTGCTGCTGCTGCTGCTGCAGTCCAAACCTTCCACACAAAATTCCCACATTCTTCAATTGTTTGCTTATGTCCTTCAGGAAACTACTCAAACTTTCATCTAATCTTTCATTCCTAATTTGGTTTTTGTCTAAACCACTGGTTCTCAGCCTTCCTAATGCTTCACAACCCTCACATTGTGGTGAGCTCCAACAATAAAATTATTTTTGTTGCTACTTCATAATTGCAATTTTGATGCTGTTATGAATAGTAGTAATATAGCCGGGTAGTATAACACACGCCTTTAGATCCAGCACTCGGGAGGCAGAGGCAGGCAGATCTCTGTGAGTTTGAGACCAGCCTGGTCTACAAAGCAAGTTCCAGGACAGCCAGGACTGTTACACAGAGAAACCCTGTATCCAAAAAACAAAACAAATCATAATGTAAATATTTTTGGAGACAGAGGTTTACCAAAGGGGCTTTGTCCCACAGGTTGAGAACTACCGGTCTACATACTACTCATTGCTACATCAGAGTATAAATTCTATGCAGCTAGAGTACCCCATGTTCATCCGGCTCATCATCCAATGGGCCTGGAACAACAGGCTTCTTGTATATGTGTGGCAGGTGGGTAAAGTAAAAGAGACCCTCTACTGTGACCAGCTATTTAGTCACCATCTTCTCCATGTGACCTTGCTGTTACTTACTGACCATGCCATCTTGAATTACAGCTATCGTATCAACGCTTCTGCCATTTGTCAGCTGTGTGACAATAGCACTCAACTTCTGTAACCAAATTCCACCCTGGACCCATTGAGATGGCTCAGTGGGTTAAGGCCCTTGCTGCCAAGCCTAACAACCTGAGATTGACCCTCGGAACTCACATGGTGGAAGGAGAGAACCAATTCCTGTGAGTTGTCGCCTGACCTCCGAATGCACACTGTGGCCACACATGATCACACCCATATACACACTCAAATGAATGAATCAACATCTTTGTGTGTGTGTAAAATGTATGTCTGTGTACTACTAGTGTCCCTGGTACTCCCAGAGGCCAGAGAAAGCCATCAGACCTCCTGAAAATGCAGTTACAGACAACTAATTGTAAACTGCCCAATAGGTACTGGAAATTGAACCCAGGTCTTCAGGAAAAGTCTGTGCTTTTAACCCTTGAGCCAACTCTCCAGCCCCATAAACTTAAAAAAAAAATGTTTACTTATTTCCAAATGGAGCTGAAAAACACATTTCAGTAAGTAGTCAATGTTTATCGAATAGGTGTAATGCTAAATTTCTCTAAATGAGTATAAATTTTCAATACATTCTGAGTTTTTTAAGATTGGGGGGGGGGCAAGTGTATGCCACATGTGTGTTGGTGGCCCGAGGCCAGAAGAGGGCATTGGATCCCCTGGAACTGGAGTTACAGGCAGTTGAGAGCCACCTAATGTGTGCTGGGAGCCAGACTCAGGTCCCTGGAAGAGCCACACTGATTTTAACCTCTCAGCCATCTCTCCAGCCCTTCCCATTTGGATATTTTATAAGTACTTAAAAACAAAACATAGTGCTGAGGTTTGAAGTGAAGACCAAGCACACAACAGCCATGTGCTTCGCCTCAAATTTCACTTGTGGTGAGCTTTTCTCTTCCTTTGTAATGCCAACAGCCCTTGCAAAAACTTAACAGTCATTTAGTTAATTATTTATTAGGAGAGAAGGCTCTTTGCATATTAATTCT
This sequence comes from Lophiomys imhausi, assembly GCA_907164525.1. Classification (NCBI taxonomy): domain Eukaryota; kingdom Metazoa; phylum Chordata; class Mammalia; order Rodentia; family Muridae; genus Lophiomys; species Lophiomys imhausi. The sequence goes on along the minus strand of CAJQZJ010000103.1, from coordinate 2,272,484 downwards.
TTTTTTTTTTTTTTTTTTTTTTTTTTTT
>CAJQZJ010000103.1:2249797-2272356 GCA_907164525.1 Lophiomys imhausi | reverse complement strand
TTTTTTTTGGTTTTTCGAGACAGGGTTTCTCTGTGTATCCTTGGCTGTCCTGGACTCACTTTGTAGACCAGGCTGGCCTCGAACTCACAGTGATCCGCCTGCCTCTGCCTCCCAAGTGCTGGGATTAAAGGCGTGCGCCACCACCGCCCGGCTTTGCATATTAATTCTTACCCATTTGAGTTATAAAACATCATTCACACTTTTTTCTAGGGAAAAAGTTTTTAAATTAATTTTAAGTACTTTGCTTATAGTTACCTCATTACTTACCCTAGTCCTTTCTCCCTCTTTCTTCCACCCAAATAGCCCTCCTTCTTTTCCTTCCTTCTTCCTTTCTCTCTCTTTTCCTTCAAGATAGGCTCTCTCTACATAGCTCTGACAGTCTCTTTCTTCCACCCAAACAATCTTCCTTGTCTCTCTCTCTTTCTTCCTTCAAGACAGAGTTTCTTTACAAAGTCAAGGCTGCCTCGGAATTCGCAATGTAGACCAAGCTGGCCTCAAACTCTTAAAATCTGCCTGCCTCTGCTTCTTGAGTGCTGGGATTAAAGGAGTGCACCACCACGCCCAGCTTGTTTTCATGTCTTTTATGTATGTGTATATATTCACATATTCTCTGACGAGTTTGTATTTACGGAGCAACATGTCCAAGAGAATAAACACAGTACTTCATTTTAGGTTTTATCGAGGGCGGAATGCTATAAAAGTCACTATTTGCTCAGTTGACAAAGTTGCTCAAGTAAGGATATCCATGTTCTGAGAGTAATCGGAGAGAGAAAAGGGGAGCAAAGGGAGAAGACAGTGGAGGGAGGCAAGGTGAGGGAACAACTAAAACAGCAAATACGCAAACTGTTAACAGGTAAACTTGAGAAACGCTCCACGTTCTCCGTCCCATTCTTACAATTTCTCAAATACAACTTTAAAAAGAAAAAAAAAGTGCCCAGGAGACCTAGACCCTAAATCAAGCCCTTTTGCTAGAGAAGTACAGGATATGAATGACTCTCTTCCTCTCTTCTTTCTAAGCTGTTTCTAAGGTTCCGAAGTGACTCCGGCGATCCAAGTCTCACGTCCCCGAGGGGCGTCCTTAGTTTCCCTAAAAAAAAAAAAATCTCTCAGTTATTTCATCTCACCTTTTTCTAAAAGTCCCACCCATCCCCTTCACCACACAGTTACTTAGGCCACCAAGGTGGAAGCCCAACTCCTTTCAGATCTAGCCCGCGATCCGCTTCTAGCAACCGCTTCTTCACGGACTAGGCACGTGCATGTATTACCAAGGAACTACAACCCCCGAAAGGCTTTGCGGCAACATCCCATCGGTTACCACCAAACAGGGATGGGTTTCCTGAACGATCTCGCTGCCGCATAACCTTTTGGGAGTTGTAGTTGACCTCAGAAAAGCCACAGAGCTCGCGGAAGGCAGCCGACCACGTTTCCCAGAATGCGTTTTGCTCGGCTCCACCAATTGCAGGGACAGATCTTGAAGAGGGCCGGGTGTGGGGGGGGGGGGGAGCTGCCTGGCGCACGCGCAGTACGCAAGGCTGGGGAATTCATGTGGAGGTCAGAGTGAAAGCAGGTGAGCGTGGTAGGCGGTGTGCAGGCCTATGTTTCTATGTCCCTTACCTCTCCTTTGCTCCCCTGTGTGCAGTGAGGGCATGGGATGCATACGTAGGTGCACCTAGTGGAGAAGGGAGAAAAGGCTGAGTCCAGTACGAGATAGAAGTTGTGCCAGGGGAGGGGACATGATGAGGAAAAATCCAGAAGCTAGTAGAAATAGAAAGGACTGGGTGTCTTACTGTCAGAGTCGGAGGATAAATGTGCTTGGGGAAAGCGGGATAGACTCGCAGTTGAAGTCGGGGAAAGGGGAGGGAGGATTTGAGGGGTGCACCGCTGGCGACGCAGTAGGGGGGCATGAAGAAGTTCAAGGCTGTGTGGCTTTCATTCCATCAGCTACGTGCCCCGACCCACCCCGCCGCCGCCTCACCTCCAGTCCTTCACCGCCCTGCTCACTGCACCAAGGCCAGCTCCCGCTTTCCTATTAACTGATGTGGGGAGGAGTTCTACGATGCCTTCTAGAATTCGGTCTCCTCATTCCAACCCTGGTTCTACTGCTTAATAGTGTAACCTCTCTGGGCACCTCGCCAGTAATAACTTTCGTAAAGTAACCGAAGGCTAAACAAAACTGTTGGAAACTGCTTAATTTAAATGTTAACAGGAAGTAACCCTTGTGGTTGTTGGCATCACCCTTGTAGCACCCCTCTTTCTGGGGGCTTGTTTGTCTGAAATGTGTGTGTGTGATTTTTCTATGGTACTAAGTTTTTCGTGGGGCACGAGCCAAGTGCCCCAGACCCTGTATGGGTCTAAAGAAAAACACCTGCAAATGCAAACACGATGCTGCATTTTGCAAGCTGTTGAGGGTTATTATGGGGTGTTCAGTGAGTGAGTTAGAACTCACGGGAGTAGATAGTGGGAATTTATCTTGAGAAATGAGTGCTTTGCCTCGGAGAGGACTTTCTTTAAGAAATTGGTGTCAAGTTGTTTTGTTTTTTAACCCCTTGTTTAGGCCTGCGTGGATGCAACAGGAGGAATCATGGCTGCCAAAGTGTTTGAGTCCATTGGAAAGTTCGGCCTGGCTTTAGCGGTTGCAGGAGGCGTGGTGAACTCTGCCTTATATAATGGTGAGGCACTGAGGAGGGTGGTGCTTTCGGAATGGTTCCTGTTGATCTGCATAGCCCATTTGACACGATGCTAGGTGCTTTCTGAAGGTGTGTGAGGTTGAGGGGGCTCACCTGCTACCCCCAAAACTATGGTTATGTGTTGTCAGAGACCCTGTCTTCACTTAGGCAGTGGTTTTCAAGCTTCCTAATGCTGTGACCCTTTAATACAGTGTCTCATGTTGTGACCCCCAACCATAAGATGATTTTCACTGTTTTGATTCTGTGTATTCTGATGGCCTTAGGCAAGCCCTGTGATGGGTTCTTTCAGGACTCCCCCTGGGGTTGTGACCCATAGGTTGAGAGCCACGACTTAGAGCCTTTGTTCAAGGGGAGTCCTCCAGTCCAGTTGCTGGTTGGATGTTTCTGGTGCTTTAGCCAACTTGAAGTGATGCTACAGTACCCAGAAGCCTCTGCAGAGCCGTCAGGATTTCATTGGTTCTCTTCTGCCTGTCTGTGAAATAATGTGCAAAGTCTCTAAACCAGTTTGAGAGACAAGGTCCTGAGAAAAAAGCTTTTGCCCAGCTAATTGCACAGAGAAAGTAATTTTTGATGGATTGCTGGGCATTTAATAGTGCCACAGGGCTTAAGCTTCGTTGACTATATTATAGACCTCATAGCAAGTCCCTCCTTTTAGTCTTCAGCTTCTCATTGGTCAAACAATGGGACCGAACTAGTTTTTCCTCTTAAGGCTCCCTCCAACTTTGATATTCTTTCAAAACAGTAGCAGATTTGATACAACTTCTGTATGATTTTTGTTTTGTGGGTTTATTGTTGTTTGTTTTGTTTTGGGGACAGAATCTTACTGTGTAGCTCTTGACTGGCCTAGAATTTTCTGTTGTTGATTAGGGTGGTCTGGAACTCACAGAGATCCACCTGCCTCTGCCTCCCGAGTGCTGAAACTAAAGGTGTGCGCCTCTGTATCCAGCTCAAATCTAATAGCTTTAGGCAACTCAGAGCCTCATCCAGCTGTGTGGGTTTTTTTGTTTTGTTTTGTTTGTTTATTTGTTTTCATTTTGTTTTTAAGGCAATGTTTCCTGTAACCCAGGCTGGCTTTGAACTCCTGAATTTTTTGGCACTGGCTATATGACCTTTTTTTTTTTTTTTAACATTTATTTATTTGTTTATTTATTTATTATGTATGCCATATTTGCTCTACATATATGCCCAGGCACCAGATCTCAATGTAGATGGTTGTGAGCCACCATGTGGTTGCTGGGAATTGAACTCAGGACCTTTGGAAGAACAGCCAGTGCTCTTAACCTCTGAGCCATCTCTCCAGCCCGCTATATGACTTTTTGATGAGTATTATTTTCAGAGTGAAAGTTTTCAGGCCATTTCCAAATTGAAATAAGAAACAGGGTACTCCAGCCATGGTCTAGTGGCGTACTCCTGTAACCCCAGCAGTCATACCGCTGGGTGTGAGGATCTTGAGTTCCAGGCCCACTTGGGCTACATAATGAGACTCTGTCTCAAGGAGTCAGAGGAGAGGGAGGAAGAGAGAGAGAGAGAGATCTGCTTGGCTGGTGAGTCACACTTTGTTGCTATAGTTCATATGGTTTCTGCCCAGTTAGAAAGTCACAGCTTTTAGTTTCTCTTTGAACCCTCAGGATGTCTCTGCATTCCCTCCAAATGGCAGGGGAACAACTATTAGAAAGATGCTGGCCATAGTAGTGCACACCTTAGTTTCAGCACTCAGGAGGCAGAGGCAGGCAAATCTCTGAGTTCAAGTCCAGCTTGGTCTACATAGTGAATTCCAGGACATCGAGAGCTGCACAGTAGGAACCTATCTTGAAGAAAAATAAAACAAAACAGGGAAGGATGCTAGGCAGAGTGATACTCTCCTTAAACTCCTAGTGCTGGCAGGGAAGGGATGAGACTGAGCTCCAGGCTGAGTCTATATTATATCCTGAGACCCTGTCTCAAAAAAAAAAAACAAAAACAAAAACAAACAAACAAAAAAAACCAATGGGAGCATCTATATTTTAGGGTTCCCATAGTGAGGACCCTGCTTCTGAGAACATAGGATTTAATTGGAGCCAGTTATATACATGGCGTCTCAGGAAGATCTCTTGAGTTATAGAACTCTTGGGAGGTGGTTCCCGGAATTGTGCTGGTGGGAGGTGGGGGTGGGGTCGAATGGTTAATCAGAAATTCAACGGCCAGTTCTTTAAAGGAGAAAGGGTCCTAAGGAGCAGCCCTTTAGTGAAGTCCCTAGGGCAACTTACAGGGCAGGAAGTGATTGCTCAGGAAGATAGCAAGGTGGAGGTGAGGGTGCTAGTGATATGGTCTATCCAGTAAAAGCACACGTGGCACAAGCCAGGGGACCTGAGTTCTACCAGGGAGCCCATGCAAAGACAGAAGAAGCAAAGAGGCTCCAGAAAATTGTCTTTTGACATGGATCATGGCGTGCACATGGCCCCCTCCCAATCACAGGAAATTATTTCTTTTTTTTTTTTTTTTTTTTTTTTTTTAAAGATTTCTTTATTATGTATACAGTGTTCTGTCTGCAGGTATATCTGCAGGCCAGAGGAGGGCACCAGATTTCATTGTGGATGGTTGTGAGCCACCATGTGGTTGCTGGGAATTGAACTCATGACCTCTGGAAGAGCAGCCAGTGCTCTTAACCGCTGAGCCATCTCTCCAGCCCCAGGAAATTATTTCTAAAAATAAAAGAGAGGATTGACAAGGTGGCTCAGTGAGTAAAGATCCTGACTGTTAGGACTGAGAACCTGAATTTAATTCCCAGACTCACATGGTGGAAGGAGAGAACTGACTTCTTCAGTTTCCTTCTGATTTCCACATGAGAACTACGGCATACACACACATACACATAAAGACACACAACTCTAAAATAAGGAGTTTTTACAAATTTTTAAAATAAAGAAAGAGGCAAGGGTCTTGCCTTGACTGTTTTTGCTAAAGAGTGCCAGGGTTTTTCTGACCTGTCGTTATTATTCCTTTCTAGTGGATGCTGGGCACAGAGCTGTCATCTTTGACCGATTCCGTGGAGTGCAGGACATTGTGGTAGGGGAGGGGACTCACTTTCTCATCCCTTGGGTACAGAAACCCATTATCTTTGACTGCCGCTCTCGGCCACGGAATATACCAGTCATCACTGGTAGCAAAGGTGAGTCTCACCTGTGGCTGTATGAAGGAGACATGGGGTGTACTGTAATGTTATGTTCATTCTAGAAACATCTAGGGTGCAAGAGCAACCTCTTCACCCAACTTCACGTCATAAGAATTTCTATGCTGGGGCGTGATGGCATGCGCTTTTAGTCCCAGCACTCACAGAAGCCAGTAGATCTCTGTGACTTCTAGGCCAGTCTTGTCTACATAATGAACCCCAGGCTAGGCAAGGCAAGGCTATGTAGAGAGATCCTGTCTTAAAAAAGAACTTCTAATTTGGGCAGGCGATGGTGGTACACATCTCTAATCAGGAGGCAGAGGCAGTTGGATCTCTGTAAGTTTGAGGCCAGCCTGGTCTACAGAGGGAGGGCTGTCTCAAAAAAAAAGAAAAAAGAGAATTTCTAGTATGGGAAGTGGACAGGAGTGTGGGGCTCATTGGAGGAGGGCACACCAAGTATGATTCACGTATAGGTAAATGCTATAATGTGTGTCTGGGGGTGTAGCTCCATTGGTAGAGTACTTGCGTAGCATGCCTGAGTCCCCAAGTTCAGCCACCAGCACTATACAAGCTCTTGTGCTGTGCTGTGGTGCGTACCTGTAAACCCAGCACTCGGAAGCAGAGCAGGAGCATCAGAAGTTCAAGGTCATCTTTGGCTACATAGTGAATTTGAGGCTAACTTCTTATAAATGAGTCCCTGATTCGGGGGAGGGGGGATGGAAGGAAAGGAAAAGAAATGTAATAAAACATATCAAAAGTTAATATAAGGACTAGAGAGAGGCCTCTGACAACCAGAGTTCAGTCCCCAGGTCCAATGTGGTGAGAGAAGAGAACCAGTTCCTGCAGGTTGTCATTTGACCTCTGCACACATGCCCAATACGTAATACATAAATAAGTACATTTTAAAGGTTAATTTTTAAAAAGAATAGAAGAATTTCAGGCTGGTGAGCTGGTCAGCAAGTAGCTCCTGGTACTAAGCTTGAGTTTGATCTCTACAAACCACATTGTGGAATCAGAGAACTCAGTCCTGCAAGCTGTCTTCTGACATCTGCATGTGTACTGTGATTCACTCACACCGCGCACACACGTACACACACGTACACACGTGCATATACAACATGTAAATAAAGATTGTAATTCAAAACAATTTTTGAGCTGATCATGGTGGCGCACGCCTTTAATCCCAGCACTGAAGAGGCAGAGGCAGGCGGATCTCTGTGACTTCGAGGCCAGCCTGGTCTACAAAGTGAGTCCAGGACAGAGCCAGGGCTGTTACACAGAGAAACCCTGTCTCAAAAAAAAATTTTTTTTTTGGTTTTTCGAGACAGGGTTTCTCTGAATATCTCTGGCTGTCCTGGACTCGCTTTGTAGACCAGGCTGGCCTCGAACTCACAAAAATCCGCCTGCCTCTGCCTCCCAAGTGCTGGGATTAAAGGCGTGCGCCACCACCGCCCGGCTTAAAAAAAAATTTAAAAAAGGATTTCATAGTGTGACTCTCCTGGAAAGGTGTGTGTGGATTTATAGACTGAAATACACATTTCAGGTAAACACAGGTAGCAGAATAAATTCAAAGACAGACAGACATAAAGGGTTAACCTAAGAGTTTCATATTGGGGGCAGGAGACATGACTCAGTGGTTAAGAGCACGTGTTGCTCTTGCAGAGAGCCCTGGGTTCAGTTCCCAGCACCCACGTGGAGACACACCGTCTGTAACCCCAGTTACAGGGGATCCAACAAGCACACACGTGGTGTTCATACATGCAGACAAAACATCCATGCACATAAAGTAAAATAATCTTAGGAACAAAAGTTACATAGTGTTCTAACTTTGAGGAAATCTAAATGTGTCTCCCTTTGCCTTGCTTGGTCTCTGCTCCAGCAGGGCAGACCTCAGACTGCTCTCTTACAGCCCCAGTGCCTGAGATACTCCACTGGATTTTAGAGCCTGAAGTGGCCGTCCCTTACCATTCCTCTGCCCAATCACAGTGCAGGCAACAAACAGAACTAACTCATGGGAAGAAAAGGGATCCTGTGGGCTTGGTGCGCTGACAACACTCGGTGCTGTTTCTCAGCAGATTTTGCTCCTTGTGCTGTGCCAAGCTCTGTGCTGGGTTGAAGGCCAGAGTACAGGGATGACCAAAAAGAGAGCTAACTCTTAAGGACCTCAGTCCTCAGAACGGGTGTGAGAACAATCAGTAGTAATAGCTTGAGGACTTTATCAGAACTCCTTGCACATCAGTTCCGTGGTGCGATCTGCCACCTCCTCTCGGGTTTCAGGAAGCGGGCCCTGGATGAATCTGATAACCTAGCTTAGTCTGCTATATGCGAAGGTGCCGTGCCCTCTGGTTTCTCCTCTGGTTTCCCCCACCTTCATGGTTTCTCCCCATTCTCACAGACTAAGGTTTCACCACACTGCGGCATTAGTAACCAGCAGAGTGGTGCCACAGCCCAGGTCAATGGCCTCTGTGTATGCTGTTTCTAGCAGATACAAGGAACCAGGGCAGACTCCCGACTTGAGCACACACCAGCCCTTGAAGGTTCACTATGAATTCTTGGCATTAGCTTTTATGTTGTCTTCAGGTGTTCGCAGTAACATGGTGTGAACTGCTCTTATCAGAGGGCATTCGGGGTATACTGAAAAGCTAGTGCGTCCCCATCCTGTCAGCAGTTCCTGACTCTGCTGAGTGCTATGCTGGGCTCTGAGGAACCAGTGTAGCTGCCTCTATCCTCCTCTAAGATCTAACTGAAATTATATATATATATATATATATATATATATATATATGACTTATGGTGGACTCACGGTAGGAAGGTCATAGGTAAGTCCACCGTGGCTTTTGTGTTTAACTCCCATGTATTCCCTACCCTAAGATTTGCAGAATGTCAACATCACACTGCGTATCCTCTTCCGGCCGGTGGCCAGCCAGCTTCCTCGTATCTACACCAGCATTGGCGAGGACTATGACGAGCGGGTGCTGCCATCTATCACCACAGAGATCCTCAAGTCGGTGGTGGTGAGTGAACAGGACCCTCCCTTTGAGCCCAGAGCAGCCCTAGAGGTGGCTAGGTGGCAAGGAGAGCATGGCTGGGTAGTGGGCAGCTGGATACCAGCCGTGGCGTGGCGCTTTTCTTTCCTTCCTCCCTAACGTGACCAGCTTTCTGTTCTTCCCTTTGGAACCAGGCTCGCTTTGATGCTGGAGAACTGATTACTCAGCGAGAGCTGGTCTCCAGGCAGGTGAGCGATGACCTCACGGAGAGAGCAGCGACATTCGGGCTCATCCTGGATGATGTGTCCCTGGTAAGATCCGTGGGGAGGCTGAGGGGAAGGGGCTGCTTTTCTGGCTTTGGTGACTGGCTCACTGGGTTAGGCCCTAAATCCACTTAACTGGATCTGGGCTTTGACAGCGGGAAAACTTCCTAGTGCCTGAAGCTGTCGCCTCAGGTCTGGTTTTGATTGAGCATTCTAACCAGTCCACCTGCCACACACGTTTTTCTTACAACCTCTGATTGCCCCCATGGTCCCTAACCACTGAGCTATATCCAAAGCTCCCTAGAAAATGATTCCTGTTGGCTTTGTTGGAAAGGCTGAGTGGTCAGCCTGGGAGCAGCTGACAGTCTTCCTCTCTAGAGTAGTAGGTCCAGCCTGGCTCAAGGATTCCTCAACATCTAGGTTCCAAAGCTTAGTGAAGGGAGTCCCGGCAACCCCAGGTTAAAAGTAGTGAGAGTGCAAGTGAGTGAGTGTTCCCCAGGCCTGGTGTGCAAGGCCTCGAGACACCTCCAACCGACATGTGAGCTAGCCTCTGAGACGTCATATTCTCTGTATTAGTGGGACACTGGGACTCTGGGAGGGAAGGCCATATAAGGCAGTATAGCATTTCAGGCTGAGGTGAGGAGTGGGGTCGTGTTTCCAGAGTCTCTGGGAAAATCTTAGCGTGATTTGTTCAGGTAGCAAGGCAGAGTGCTTCCTGTTCTCTCTGTGGCTGGCCTGGGAAAGGTTGGGCTTCTCCTCCCTCCCCCCATCCCCGATCTGTGCAGCTGTTCAAACAGCCATTCTCTGAACACCTCTGCTCCTGCTCCAAGCCTGGCCGCCTCCCTCCCTCTCTCCTAGGGGAAGGACATGTGGCTCCCTCTACTGGCAGCTTGCCAGGCTGCAGCCTTTGGCTCTGCAGAGTGCCTTACCCAGGGCTCTTTCGCTGTTAACACAAGCACCTTAGCTGTGAGAACGCATGGAGTAAAAACCTAAGAGAATCTTGGCATCTTTCTAGACTCTGACCACATACTCCATCCTGGGGAAATGTGGGCTGACCACAAGAAACCATAGCTAAGAGGTGTGAGAAGAAAAGTAGATTTCCTGGGGAATTTGCTGCCCTCAGCTGGCCCTGGAAGAAATTTTATTCTTTAATTACACTTTTAGCTTTTCAATTCCTAGAATTGTATTTCCGTATCCAAACTTTGAAACAAGAGTCCAGAATTGGAGCCAGCAGAGTAGAGCAGTTGCTGTATAGGACTGAGCTGGGCATTTAGGCCAAGCCTGTAATCTCAGCCCTGTCTTGCCATGAGTTCCAGTCCACCTGGGCTATAGAGTAAGACTGTCTCCAAAAAGAACAGAAACAAACCAGAAGACTTAGGTGTGTAGTATGAAAAACTCTGGAAGATGTGGGGCCAAGATTTTCTCCACTAGATTTTGGGGGTCGCTTTTATCATAAAAAACAGATTGGGGTAAAGGAGGAAATGAGGCAAATTGTGTTTGAACCTAGACTAAACCCTTCTTCACTTTGTACCTTTTAAGGTTTTTTTTCTCCTATTTTTTTTTAACTCACGTGTTTGTTTTGTCTGCGTGTATGTAAGTGTACCCAAACCTGGGTCCTCTGCAAGAGCAACAAGTGCTCCTAACCCCTGAGCCACCTCTCCAGCCCCTGCACCTTCTTTTTAAATAAAAAGTTGGATGTAGTGACTTGCTCTAGGCTAGGCCTTAGGAGCTCCACGATCTGTTACCTATTCTGTACTATCTTTAGAGACAGTCACTTCCAGCCAAATCGTCCCAGCTACTTATGTGATGAGGGAAGGTCTGTGGCTAGTCAGACTCGAGCTCTTGCCCTGAGCAATGGCTTTACCTGCCTCTCTTTTAAGACCTTTACCAGAACTACTGTGTGTTGAGGATGCCATGATTTGAACGCCACCTTCTCTGTCTTCCTGTCTTGGGTGGAAGTGCTGTGAGAAGGAAGTGGACTGGTTAATCCATAACAGAGCATCAGGCTCTTGAATCCCTGGGAACTAGCTGCATCTCCTGTTCTCAGGGGCTCCATTTTCCATCTGTCTCCCCCCCACCCAAGTCTTGGAACAGGGCATCAAAGGATCTTGGAAGAGCAATAGTCAGTGGTGGGGGTCCTGGAACCCACAAGTCTCCCCTAGGGAAGTGATTGAGTGGATTTCTTCTAGTGTCTGTGGGCCCCATCAAAAGCTCCAGGTGCCATTTCCCTCATGGGGTGCCCACAGTGTACGTGACAGAATTCTATGTAAGCTCAGTGTGAGCAGCTGAAAATACAGAAGTGTGAAGTCAGCATGAACAAGGGAATCAAAATAGAGGGCATCTCCCTGTGCCTCCAGCCGCTGCTACAGCCATCGCTGGCCCCTTCCTTCCAGGGGCCAGGGTAGCCTCCCAGCAATGCTGTCTAAGCAATTATTGCCTCAGCTTGCACTCACTTTCTCCCCATAGACACATCTGACCTTCGGGAAGGAGTTCACAGAGGCGGTGGAGGCCAAACAGGTGGCTCAGCAGGAAGCGGAGAGGGCCAGATTTGTGGTGGAAAAGGTGAGCGCTCAACCAGATGGCAGGAGCAGCCCTTCCCTTCTCCTCTGCTCGGCCTCCCGTCTGCCGGGTGGCCTAGAAATTGGTCATCTGTCATCTGTCTGGGGTGACCACAAGAGGGTTGAGGGAACCTTACTCCTCATACAATTCCAGAGGCTTTGGGAGCTGTCATGAGGTTATGTCCTAAATCATGGAAGGGTCACTTACTTCCTACTTGTCCAAGATCAAAAACCCTCTCCTGCACATAAAAACGTTACTCCTGGAGTGTTTTCAGCTTCACATGGTTACATAGTGAAACTGACAGCAAAGAAAAGATCAAATGTGCCAGATGTGCTATTGCTTTGTTTTTTCTGTTGCTGAATCCATCCAGATGTTTCAGAGAGTGATGGAACACAATGTATTTGCGTAGTAGCTTGTTCTTCCTGGTGTATGTAAACGCTTTTTGCTATCTGCCGCTCCCCACTGCTAGTTTTCCTTATCTAAGATGTTTAATTCTTAAAATCTAGAAGAAGGGGGATTTAGTTATAGAGCACAAAAGCCCTGAGTGGGCAGGGATGTGCTTCCTTTTATGTCTGCTGTGGTTCCAGGGTCTGTAACAGGTCTAGCACTGCCTGGTGATGTTGGGTGCGTAATAAACATTTGTTGAACAGATAGTTTAACGTTTCAGATTGGGTGTTAGTTAAAAATGTAGCTTGATGAGAGAGTGCTTACCTAGCATATGCTAGATACTGAGTTCTGTCCAGCACCACAAAGGGGGACAGGAGGGAAGAATACATGTTGATTAGAGAGTTGTTTTTGTTTTTGTTTTTGAGGCATGGTTTCTCTGTATAGCCCTAGCTGTACTGGAAATTACTCTAGTAGACCAGGCTGGGCTCGAACTCACAGAGATCCCGCCGCCTCTGCCTCCCAAGTGCTGGGATTAAAGGCGTGTGCCACCACGTCCAGCTGATTTCAGAGTCTTAAAGCCAAACTCTTCCCACACTCTGAATATCATATATCCTGATAGATGTCATCCTGTTGGCATTGGTAGGTTGAGCCAAGGACATCTTGGGTACATGTTGAGGAGTTAACTGGTCCACAGGTAGCTCCAAGGAGAGACATGGGAGCATATTGCCTTTCGTAGCTCTTTCAGCTTTTACTTTGTGTTTTTGCCATGCTAGGGATCAAAGCCTAGTAGAGTGCTGTCACTGAGCTACACCCAGCCTGACTCTGCTAGGGTTGTTTTGGAGGAGGAGGTTGGTGGTTTGTTTGGTTTGGGGGGGGGGGTTGTTTCTTTGTTTGACATTTTAGGTCAGCCCTGGCCACTTCAGCGCTGAGATTACAGTTGTTAGCCACCACACCTGGACGTCCTGGCTTTGATGAAGTCATTTTGACTTGGTGTTGAAGGGAAAGAGGAGGGTTGGGTGGACAGTATTAACTTCATCATAAAGGAATGATGGTCCCAGAGTGCCTTGAGGGCCCTGTGCTGGTGCCTGGCTTGGTCCTGGTTAGGTCATAACCTGATGTGCAGTGCTATCATATAATCCCAGGCTCCCTACCTCCTCTCCTACAGGCTGAGCAGCAGAAGAAGGCAGCCATCATCTCTGCTGAGGGCGACTCCAAGGCCGCTGAGCTGATCGCCAACTCACTGGCCACAGCAGGTGATGGCCTGATCGAGCTGCGCAAGCTGGAAGCTGCTGAGGACATCGCATACCAGCTCTCCCGCTCTCGGAACATCACCTACCTGCCAGCAGGGCAGTCCGTGCTCCTCCAGCTCCCCCAGTGAGGCTACCCTGCTTGACCTTCTCAGGCCAGCCAGGCCAAAGCCTGAATCGTTCTGGATGACACCTTCCTTCTGCCCCACCCCAGAAATCACTGTGAAATTTCATGATTGGCTTAAAGTGAAGGAAATAAAAGTAAAATCACTTCAGATCTCTAACTATAAAATGAAGCTTGTATTGGTCCACTTTTTTTTTTTTTTACCCACTTTCATATCCAAAATTGCCAAGTGCCTATGCAGACTGGCTTTGAGCCCTTTGGAGCCCACTGGCCCTCCACCTGGGCACTGCCAGTTGGCAGAGGAAAGCAGGGCAGTGTGTATGATGATGGGGAGCACAGCTGGCAGCCCGAGCAGACCTGAAGCTGCCATCCTGTCATGTGTAGAAGATTTAAGGACAGCGGCAAAGACAGTTGAACTAAAAAGGCAAGCCCTCAAATTTTCCAGCCATTTGAACCTGCACAGACACAGCTGGGGAGGGCCAGAGGAAGTGGCCGATCTTAACTGTAAGGCCCAGTCCCTCTAACTTTGACCAGCGGAAGCAGGTGTGTGCATGGAGTGAACAATCTGCCCGTCGAGGTGGGTGGGCCTAATTTTGCTGCCCCCACCAGAGCCCTAAAACTGAGATGGACTTGGATAGTACAAGAGGCTGGACTGAGATGTGAGTCCTGTTGAAGACTTTCTCTCCTCCACCACCACCCCCACACACACTGGTCCTCTTAATACCCAATGGGATTCCAGCTTGAAGGATTGCATCCTGCCGGGCCAAGCACACCTGCCAAGGACATGTGCGCCTGCCTTCCCGCTCCCTCTCAAAGCTTGCCCTTCCCGGGGGCTGTGGGCCAGTGCTCCGAAGGAAGCAATCAAGGGAAGAGAGCACAGTGTAAGCTGCTGTCAATAAATGACACCCAGACCTTCCGGCTGCCTCCAGGGTTTGTTTTCAATTTGTGGGAGCGAGAGGATCAGAACGGAGTGTCACAGCAGTTGAGTGTGCCTGTTTCTATGCACATCACCAGATGGGGAGGAAGGAATATCCAGCGAGGCAGAAAATGCTTTGGTTTTAGAAAATGCGTAGTGGTGTGTGGTGGATGTGACCCCATCCTGAAGTGAACCTGGGTCCCCAACCCTGGGTGAGTTTGTCATGAAATGAGTTCACAGGTGAGGCAGGGAAAGAGGTTGATTTTCTTCTGTGTTTTAGTATCACCAAAAACAGGGCTGCTCTGCCCACCAGCTCTGGTCAGTGCTCCTCTGGCAGGAGGGATGGATGCACTTGGATCAAATCTTACCAAATATCCACACTCAGATACCTCCTTTCCTCTCCTTCTAGACATCAGGTGGCTTGAATTTCTCTTCAGTGGGTTATTCTGCTTCACTTTGGCTGGTGGGATTGGTGTCTTAGCATCTGAGGGATACCAAATGCATTCGTTTAGATAGTGGAGAGAGAGCTGACCTAGGACTGAGAAATGAACAAAACCAACCACCCACCTCATATTTTTAGAAACAAGGTGGAAACACTTTCTCCTTTCATCAACTGGCCACACAGGGGCCCTTAGGAGGGCTCCAAGCTCATGTGTAACTGGGACCCTGCAATTCCTCTCCTTCAGGCCCACACTGGACAGATTCGAGGGTAGAGCTAAAGGGTAGAATCTCCCAGTACTGTACTCTCCGCACACCTTTCCCTGGGCCTGCGCAGGATCTGGTCTCTTACATCCCAAGGAACACAAAACAGTGATGGGCTTCTGGCCCTCAAAGCTTCTAACTCATTGCTTGCCTGGGTGTCCCTCCCAGTCTCAGACCTCCTGTCTCTTGCTGGTACATTTGCTTATAAGACTGGGGAGGCCTGCAAGTGATGAGGTGCCTGGCTCAAGCATGCTGAAGACTGTAGCAGAAAGAGCCTAATTTCTAATAAGTTCCAGACCAGCATCCAGTCCACAGCCTTCCTCTTTTCCTGCCATTTATTACTTTGGACGCCCTTGGGAGGAGGAGGCTGGAGGCTCCTCTCTCTCCCTCAGGCCCTTTTAAGGACCCTTGTATTTCCTGCATTTGGCAGGAGATTGGGTTTCACTTCCAGGTGTCCAGGAGCCCCGAACTGTAAATCTCCCTATTGGTGGTGACTGGATGCCTCCTGCCTCAGTCAGCCCATGGGGTAGCAGTCAGGCTTGTCCCCTGCTGGCTTTGCTGTTAGCTTCCCTATCAGGGATGGCAGAGGTGCATCCCATGGTAACCTTGGGGCCTCTCTCTGGCCTTCAGTTCCACAGAATAATTCTTTTTACAAATGTTCAAGAGCTGTTAAGTGGCTTCCTAGCCCCCTGATGGCCTCTAGGTTTGTAATACTGCCACAATGGGCCTTTATCAACTCCATTCTCCCAGTCTGGGATGGAGAGCCATGTCCTGTCCTGGTCTGGTCAGGAAAGGAGAGAACAGGAAGTGGCTTCCTCCCCATTGGCTCCTTAGAGGATGAATAGTTTCCTTGTTCAGGCTCAAAGCTCACATGTTAAGATAGTGAACCCTGGACAGGGAAGGGAATGAAAACCTCAAAGCCTTGCTATTTTTCTCACTGCGGAGAACTTGATAGGTTCATGGTGGTGGGGCAGGGTTGTAGTCATTCCTGCACTGGTTTCTGTAAAAAATGAGAAGATGGACTATTTGTCAAAATATTGATTAACAAATGGCATTTATTTGTCATTTTTTAACTGTTTGTTTGGAGGCAGGGTGTCATGTGACACAGGCTAGCCTGGATCCCCTGATTCTCCTTTCTCCACTCTGAGTGCTAGGGTTACAAGCATGATGGACCACCATGGCCAGTTTGCAAACGCCTTGCTGTTCTAACAGGGCCTTCCAGGCCACAGCAAGGGGAGCTGTGTAGTTAGGACACCCCTGTGCCCTTTGCCATCTGCTACTAATTTCAGGTAAAGCCACCAGCTCCGTGGGAAGTAGCCTGGGTAAGAAGGAGGCTGTGTGACAAGGCTCGTTCCGTCATAGCACCTTCCCTGCTAGCCCCCCACATCTGTACTGCCCTCTTCTTGCAGTCACACCTCATACTGTGCAGCCTGCCCTCCCCCAACACCCCACAGGTCTGGATGCCCTGGCCTTTGAGTCTTGGTTCAGTTGCTTCTCTTCAACACTTTCTTTCACCTGTGGTCCCCTGTTCCTGGCCTGGACATCGGGCTCCACATCCCTGTGAGGCACTTGGTACCCATGTGCATGTTTGCATATTCTCTCCTCCACCATACACTAGGCCAGGATACCTTCCCTCTTCTTGCCCTTTTCCCAAGCCAAACGTGCCTGGTTCTTACAGGAATTGGTGTTTGTCAAGTGAATGGAGAAAGGAGCAGAACTCATGGGGCTGAGTTAGAAGAGAGAGCTGGGGGCTAAGGCTCTGCTCTGAGTTAGTTTTGTTTGAGACAAGGTCTCACTTATCCCAGGCTATCCTCCAACTCCTTATGTAGCTGAGGATGATCATGAGCTCGTCATCCTCCTGTGGTCTACCTCCCAAATACTGGGGTACACAGGAGTGCACCAGTTACACTTAGTTTATCTCAAGCTTCTGTGCACTCAGGCAGGATGCCTGCTAATAGCACCCCTTCAATTCTTGAGAAGTATCCCTTCCTCCATGTGGTACCTGTGTGAGAAACTTGCCCACTATGGTCACCTGTCAGCAGCCCAACCTCCTGCCCACCTCTCTACTGTCCCGCTCCAGAACTTCAGCTCTGGCAGGCCTCTTTGAAGCTTTGCTCACAAAGAGCCTTTGTAAAGAAGATCCTGCCCCTGGGACTCTGGCGACATCAGGACTGAGAATCAAGTGAAAAAGGAAATGTTGGGGCTTGGCCCAGCTGGTAGGTGCTCAAATGCCTTGGCAAAGCTGGAATGCACATAGCTGGGAGAGAGAACGGATGCAAATGTACTGGGCCTGGTTTGTAGCTCGAAGAGAACATGCTTGTTGCTGACACTGGGTAGATGGAGGAGAGGGGGTTTCTCTACAGTCCCCTCCAGTCCAGCTACTGCTGAAGAGCAGAGCACGTGAAGCCAAAATGGCAGGGCTACTGTTGGGGATCTTAAGGCTGTTGTCATCCTGGGAGATGAGCACAAACCGTCTAACTAGCAGGAGAAGCCATGGGCTGAAACCATCTAAGTTTGTAAGTACTTCAGAGCTGGTAAGCTGTCACCTGCGAACCAATGTAGCCATGACTTGTTTTTGTATAGCTTACAAGCTAGGAACTGTTTCTATACTTTTAAAGAATTGGAGGGGGGGGAAATCAAAGGGATAATATTTTGTGACACGTGAAAGATGTCCAAGTTTTAATGTCTATAGCTGTTTGTATAGGGTGCAACTCTCTATGCTCCTGGGTCCCCCAGCTGAAGCACTGAAGGATTGTAGCAGAGTCCTGTGGCCCACGGAGCCTAAAATACTGTCTCTCCTTTTCTAGAAAACATGGCTGACCTCTGACTTGGGAGATCTGACTGTCTCGAAGGGAAGAACTCTGGAATCTGGAGACCACGGGCCTCGGGGGTAGTTAACAGATACAGTGTATTGTCACCAGGGTCCTTGATTGTGTTCGAGGCCACAGTGATCCAAGGAGCAGTTACACTGAGGTTCTGATGTGTGGATTACATCACCTGCCGCTCACTGGCCTGCATACATGTCGAAGGCACTGGAAGGAGAATGGGGGAGCAAACAGGGCTTAGGAAGGGGAACCCCATAGTCTCTGAGGAGCTCTAGGTGTGGGTCAAATGCTTGTACATCTAATGGCTCTGTCCTCAGGAAAGTATTTGCTACTGGACCATCCTGACAATGCAAGAAGATGCCTCAGCCAAGGATGGAAACAAGGCCAGTAAGGAGCACCCTGGAGCCCCAAAACCAGGGTTTCTAGCACAGTAGTTCCATTCTCTAGCTAAAGTCACGTCCGTCTTAGACAGAGACCCAAAGAGAACCTGCAGGGGCTGTTGGTGGTGGGCTGTACAAAAGCCGACCTTTCGCAGTTTGAGGGATTATTTTCCCCTCACCCCAGCCACTGTCTCTGACTTTGTCAAGGTCTTCTTTGGCAGATCTTTCCTGCAGAACTCCTTTCCTATCTAACTGTGCTCCACTAACATCCCAGACAGAATGGACCTGAGCAGCGAGCCTTCAGTCCTTAAGAACACTTCTTCCTTTAGGTGTGGAGGCCCAATAGTCTTGCCCACATCCCACAGGATCCAGTCATCATGGGAAAGTCCGCAGAGACCTTCTCTCACTGTTTAGAGCTGTTCCTAGCCTCTCACTGAGCTCTCAGATGTTCAGTGTCTGAGGCATCTTTGCTTGGAAAGCCTTTCTTTCCACTCACAGGTGCTGATGTGGCCTCTTCACGCCTTGCATTGAGTACAGTTTTGTCACCAGCTAGACTAAGGCTGGGCAGGAAACAGAACAATACCTTCTCCTATGAGAGTCCCTCTGTGCCAGTGAACTGCACCAGTGCTGGGTGCCAGGGTGAAGATGTCTGCTGGGTGGGACTCCCATATTCTCACGATAGACGGGAACTCAGACTGCAGGGAAAATTGTAGAACTGGAAAGATTTGGGTTTGAATTCTGGCCCTTGGGAGAACTCTGGTCTATTACATAAATTCTTCATTCTGGGTTTGTTTGTTTTTTTTAATGTGTTTACTCTTTTTTTATGATGTATTTATTTGTATTTTATGTGCATTGGTGTTTTGCCTGTATGTCTGTGTGAGAGTGTCAGACCTTGGAGTTACAGACAGTTGTGAGCTGCCATGTGAGTGCTGGGAATTGAACCTGGGTCCTCTGGGAGAGCAATAAACATTCTTTTTTTTTTTTTTAACTGTATCCAGCTTTATTGAAGATACTTTTCATTGTTTTTGTTTTTTTTTTTTTTGGTTTTTCGAGACAGGGTTTCTCTGTGTAGCCCTGGCTGTCCTGGACTCAATTTGTAGACCAGGCTGGCCTCGAACTCGCAAAGGTCCGCCTGCCTCTGCCTCCCAAGTGCTGGGATTAAAGGCGTGTGCCACCACTGCCCGGCTACTTTTCATTGTTTAATCATGGTATTTCAGGCAGGACATGGGCAGACAATCATTAACAGCATACAAGAACTTCCAAACTCCCTTTTTGTATAGACTACCTCAATCAGAAAGCCACTATAAAACCCGATGAAATATCTTCATTCAACGCTTTGAAAAGGGTTGACAGAACCAGGCGTGGTGGTGCACACTTTTAATCCCAGCACTCAGGAGGCAGAGGCAGGTGGATCTCTGTGAGTTCAAGGCCGGCCTGGTCTACAAAGCAAGTCCAGGACTGTTACACAGAGAAACCCTGTCTCGAAAAACCAAAAAGGGGGGGGGGGGTTGATGGTTCACATTAAGGGCATTGTTTAACAACTTTTCACAAGCCAACCCTGACTTCCAGGAAATGAAAATGCCAGAATTATCAATGTGAAGATCCACAGTCTTCTATAAAAGGAGCCACTCAATGATGTCACTGCAAAGTCTAGATCGCCTAATAGACTGGAAAACCAATTTGGGGGGTCGGGTTCCAACAGGTCTCTGGTTTTAAGGGAATTAAGTCTATGTTGATGGTATGGGGGAGGAGGATATAAAAATGATTTTAGTTTTCCCATATCACTAGGCATTTTGTGCCATGGTGGCCACATATGTCAATACCAGGATGTCTCTCCTGGCTGCCAACAGGTGTCTTTCAAAATTATTAGGAAAAGATGTTTTCCATCATCAATCCAGCTTGGGAGACACGTGTTAGTGACACACGTTCCTTTCCCCCAAAACAATGAAGTATTCAGTGTACTAACAACATAGCTTTAGAAAAAAGTAAAACAAAATTCTGCATTTTTATAAAACTTGATTTAAAAAATAGTATTTCAAACTGTACAGTCACCAGAAGTACACAGATATCAAAAATGCCGGCCCTCACTTGGCATCTCCAGCACCTTCAGCTTTCTGTGCCTGGTCTGTCTTGGTGTCTCCATTTTCTGCAGGATTATTTGCATCCTTACTGGCATCAGCTTTCCTCTTCCCTGGGTACCTTCTCTTCCTTCTTTGCAGGGGCCTTTTTAGGCTTGGGCTCTGGCTTTGGAGGAGCAGGTTTCGCAAACAACCTTGCAGATCTTCTCTGTGGCTCCTCGTCCTTCACCTTGGCTTTATCTCCTTTAGCATCCCCTTCAGCCTTTCTTTTGGGCAAGGCGGTGGAGGGTGATGTGGGGATACAGAGGCGCACGGGTTTGGTCTGGGGGAGGGTCGTTTAGCGCTGCTTCTTTATACTGCTCGCCAACCAACATTCTTAACCATTGAGCCATCTCTCCAGCCCCTAGTCTTTTTTTTTAATTAAAAATATAAACAAAACTGAGAGGGCTGAAGATGTAGCTCAAGTGGAGAGCATTTGTCTAGTATCCACAAGGCCCAGAGCTTCCATCTGCAGTACTGAACAACAAAAAACAAAACAAACAACTTCAGCTGCAACAACAACAACAAAACCCCTATAGATACGACTATTGTCATTTGGATATAAAAGACCAGTGCACTGGAGGCTTAGTTCCTAATGCAATGTCCAAAGGTATGATTTGGGAAAACTCAGTAGATCATGAGGGCTCTAACCTAATCAGTACATAAATAATGAACTAGGAAGATTTCTCGGTGGAAAACTGCTCTCTACAAAAGCATGAAAGCCTGATTTCAAATCCCCAGCACACGTATAAAAAAGGCAAGCATTGTTATTAGGGCCTGTAACCCCAGCATGGGCTTGAACAGAAGGATTTCTGGGGTTGTGGACCACCACCATAGCCAAAAAATAAATAAATAGCAAGCTCCAGGTTCAATAAAACACCCTATCTGATAGAAAACCAGAGTAATAGAGCAGGACACAGCCGGGCATAGTGGTGCATGCCTTTAATCCCAGCACTTGGGAGGCAGAGGCAGGTGGATCTCTGTGAGTTCGAGGCCAGCCTGGTCTACAAAGCAAGTCCAGGACAGCCAGGGCTACACAGAGAAACCCTGTCTCGAAAAAAAAAAAAAAAAAAAAAAAAAAAATAGAGTAGGACACCAGACTTGGACAGCCCCTTTTAGTCTCTGCACAACGCTGGTAGAGGCACACAACGTTATACACGTGTACATATGTATACACACACACACACACACACACACACACACACACACACACACACACACAAGAATAGTCCATCGTCGGAGTCACAACTTAATGACAATGGAAGGAGGTGGGAACTAGGCAGTGAGGCCACCACTGGAGGAAGTCGGTCAGGGTGGGCATGTGTCTGGCTCTCCTTTCCTTTCTTCCTCCTCACCCCCAATTCTCCCCAGCTCTATGAGGTAAGCAGGGTCCCTCCACATGCTCCCACTGTAATGATCTCTCTGCCACATCACAGACCTGAAAGCAGTGGAGCCAACTGACTGTGGACTGAAGCCTCAGAGACCGTGAGCCCAAATAAGCCTTTCTTCCTTTAAGCTGATTTTTCTCAGGAAACTTCTTGAAGCTACGAAAGGTTGGGTAACATCTCCATCTGACAGTGCTGTGGAAGGCTGAGCTTCGAGGAAGTACTCACCATCAGACCATTGCAGAGTGTTTACAGTCTACACCAGGCAAGCTTGGAGTCCTGTGTTTCCCGGAGTCACCCTCATGGTCAGTGCCAACCCCTGAGCCAGGTGTGGCTGTGGCTGCTCTTGTCCACCAGGTGGCAGCAACTCGATTGCCATCGTGGGTTCCAGGCTGGATGACAGGAACAAGGTGTTCAGAAAAAGACCCATCTGTTCTGGCCAACACTAAAGGTAAGCAAATAGGTTAAGGTGACCCTCTGTAGATAACTTCCTGGTAGTGCACGCCCTGGGCATCTGTGGCTGTAAATAATACTAACTGTTGTAACCACAAGCCAAACTGGTGCTGCCCATGTTTCTACCAGGGAGAACCAAACCTCTAGGCGGCTCTGGTCTCGCCGGTTCTTAGACCAGTGAGGCTCTCAGGGTGCCCAATGCTTAGGTTTTAGTGATCTGGAGTCAGTTTGAGGGAGCTTATCCAGTTGTTAGCGAGTTTATAGGACACAGAAGGTACACAGATTTTCGTCTGAAGCCCCAGAGTGTTCCTTGAAATCTCCCAAAACACTTGGGAGGAGGAGGAGGAGGAGGAGGAGGAGGAGGAGGAGGAGGAGGAGG
>CAJQZJ010000103.1:2142624-2249787 GCA_907164525.1 Lophiomys imhausi | reverse complement strand
GGAGGAGGAGGAGGAGGAGGAGGAGGAGGAGGAGGAGGAGGAGGAGGAGGAGGAGGAGGAGGCCAGAATTAAACCTGGAAGCCCAGGTGCTTAGGGAGGCTCCACCTGCCATCTCCTGGACTGACCTGAAAAGGCAGCGCTGTATATATCGGTTTGTTTATCCATTCATCCAGCAAGTATTATGAGCACTTTACTATGTGCAGTCCTAGGCTAGGGGATGTTTCAGGGGATAAAAATGTGGATAGGACACAAGTCCTTTTTCAAAAGGCTCCATCCGGGGGCTGGGGAGGTAGCTCAGCACTTAAGAGCACTGGCTGCTCTTCCAAAGGATGCAGGTTCACCTCCCAAAATCCACAAGATGGTTCACGACTATCTGTAATCCAGTCCCAGGAAATCAGAAGCCCTTTTCTGGCCACCTCAAGCACCAGGCACACTGGTGCACAGATATACACATAGAACCAAACAACAAAACCCCACACACATACATAAAATAAATAACTTTATTAAAAGGCTTAGTTCACATGATGGGTATCGGAGTCATCTGTATTAAAGGACATTATATTATTGATTTTCTTGTTTTTCCTTCAGATTTCTGTTCTTTATTATCTTGCTCAGGCCAAAAGTTAAACTATGAGGCGGTAAAATGGAGAAGAAACAGAAAGAGAGTGGTTGGAAGGGAGCCAACTGGTTGGAGGGTTCAGACTTTTGCCATAAGTGAGCCACAAACAGACTGTGGAGTCCCCTAGACTCTCACTAGTGTGTTCAGATCTGAAAGCCAGGCATTCCCCCACTTCCTCCCTCAGGGAATCATGGAACCTAGCCCCACCCTACTTCACCCTGCAAGTCTACCGCCATGTTCTTTAAATGACCTTAAGAAGACCCTGACAGCTTAATACTCCTGACTGTCAACAACACAGAGAAATGAGAAAAAGAAAACGGAATGGACTATTATCTCTTTCCCTCAGGCAATATTTTTTTTTTAAGATTTATTTATTATGTATACAGTGTTCTGTCTGCAGGTATATCTGCAGGCCAGAAGAGGGCACCAGATTTCATTATGGATGGTTGTGAGCCACCATGTGGCTGCTGGGAATTGAACTCATGAAGGCATGACCTCTGGAAGAGCAACCAGTGCTCTTAACCCCTGAGCCATCTCTCCAGCCCCAGGCAATATTTTATATACACATTATAGGCATGTATATGTGAATAACAGTATTTGTTTTAGAAAGGAGAAGGATAATTGGGTGTTATAAATATCTATTTTCTGTAAATAATTACAAAAAGACACACAGAGGCTAAGAGGTATACTTAGGCACTGCTAAATTATTATTTTTTGTGGGGGGTAGGGGAGAGAAATTGAAGAAATCAAACAAGTTATCTGGGGAGAAGGGAACTGTGAGAAAAATGGTTGGGAGGACTTCCACTTTTTATACTCTTTCTGTGCTATTTGCATTACACTGGTGAGAGAGAGGATAGAGATAGGGGTGTGTCTGTGCACGCCACCGCACACACATGGAGTACCTCCAGGAGTCAATTTTCATAGGGTTGTGGTGACATGCACCTTTAATCTCAGCACTTAAGCAGAGGCAGGCAGGTCTCTAAGTTTGAGACTAGCCTGGTCTACACAGTGAGTTTGAGGACGGCCAGGACTCATACACAGAGGAGAGTCAGTTCTCTCTTTCCCCTGTAGGATCTGTGGAATCAAACTCAGGCCATGTGGATTCATGAAGAGTGTTTTTGCTTTTGTTTCTCTAGGTGGCTTTTACTATTGCTAATAAATCTTACACTTGCTGTCTGGCTCTTAAAGGGACACGAGATCCCTGCACTTGGTTTTATCACAGGTAACAGGGATCATACCCGGGGTCTCTTCCAGGAAATGACCTTTGGGGTGAGGAGGACAGTGATGGCTTAGCGTTGAGAATATATGGCTTTGGCTTCTTTGGGGCAGTTGCTGCCTCTCTCTCCTGCTCTGCAGCTTAGCTGCTCCAGGCCTGCCCTCATGAGCACCCACTGCTCTGGGATGGTGTGCTGAGACGCCCACTGTGGAGGCTGCGCTGGTCAGCAAAGAAGCTCCTCAGAACTCGCTCAGACCAGATTGTTCTGTGCCATGTAGCTCTGAGAGTCACAAACAAACAGGAAGCCAGTCCACTTCCTCTTTGGTGAGGCTGGCCCCTAGTTTTTATCAGCCCAGAGGGGAAGGGGCAGCCCAGGATTCAGAAGGCAACTTCCTGGAAGAGGTGACAAGGAATTTTGGTCCCACTGCCTACCTCATGCACCTGTTGACCAGGTTGGCAAGCCTTCCTGACAATGAAGGTCTAGCTCCAGTCTCCCCCATGGGAAAGCTTTTCTGACAAACCCAAGCCTGCCTGGGTCCCCTTAGCCTCCACCACTGTGATATGGAACAGCTCTGAAGCAGCTCTTTTGGTGACAGTCATGAGAATGTGCTGTCCCTACAGGCAGCACTGACATATTCTCTTGTCCCTTTCTCAGTGTCTGCCCCACACAGCTCTCTCTATTCACTGGAATGCTCAATTAATGTTTGCAGACTAAACAACCAATCATAAAAGGGGCACCAGACAAAGCTGCCTCCTGATGGGGCCAGAAAGCTACATGGGACCATGGGCCAGCTGAACCAGAGGGAGTGGTGGGGACAGTTACAAGAGTGTGAAGCAGAGGTGTGGCCAGGGTGGAGGCTGGAGATGAGAACTACAGATATTTGGTACAGGCACAGTCAGCAAGTCCTGCGGGCCACCAGCCCACATGGGAGACAGGCTGCCCAACTGAAAACTCCCTAGGGTGTCAGAAGGCGAATGCTCAAAAGGAACTCAGATTTTATAAAATACTGCCAGAGAGGCTGGAGAGATAGCTCACCAGTGGAGAGCACTTGCTGCTCTTCTAGAGGACTCTGGTTGTAGTCCCAGCCCTGACATGTTGGCTAACAACCCTCTGTAACTCTAGTCCTGGTGGGGGGGTGGGGTGGGGGTGGGGGTGCAACACTCTCTTCTGGCCTCTGTGGACATTCATGCATATGGTGCACAAATATAGAAGCAGATCAAACAGTCGTACACATAAAATAAATAAATACAATTTAAAAAGCTACTGTTAGACATAAACATAATGTTGAACATCTATCTAATCCTTTACAGTGTGACTCAGAGTACAAAGTAGGATACCGTCTAGCCTCAGGCAATCTTTATGACTATCAATTACTTTGCAGAACATTAGATGTGGCCCTGGCAGCCTGGGGTGAGTCACTGTCAGTTACTAAAAAGGAAGAAGAGGAATAGGAGGAAGAAGAAACCTCTCTATTATCAACCTTTTTAGTTGTTATTGTTTTGGTTTTTAAGAAAACTGGATGGAGAAAGAAAAGAACACACACACTACAAAACTCTTATAGGTAGCTAGTCATCTTTCTTCTTTTTTTTTTTTTTGGTTTTTCGAGACAGGGTTTCTCTGTTTAACAGCTCTGGCTGTCCTGGACTCGCTTTGTAGACCAGGCTGGCCTCGAACTCGCAAAGATCCACCTGCCTCTGCCTCCCAAGGGCTGGGATTAAAGGCGTGCACCACCACCGCCCGACTAGTCATCTTTCTTATGTGGTTGTTTGGCCTTTGAATAAAAGTTTCTTTATTAAGCATCTGGGTGCAGAGAAGTGAGACAGGTGTGGACAGGCGAGGATTGAGGAGAAAATGCAATAGAAAATGACAGGTGTGCTAGGATGGGACTGAGATAGGACAATATGGAAGCAAATGTGTGTGGAGGGGCCAGGAGGGAGCATGGTGCTCTCTGAGCTATCTCACAAAAGAATGCAGCAAGAACTGGGGGTGTAGCTCAGTGTAAGGCCTGGAGCTCAAAGCCCTGGGTTCAATTCCCCAGCACTAGAGAACAAAGGGAGGAAGGGAGAGGGGAGGGAGTCCTTGAGGCAGCTGCTCTGAAAGTCCCCGAGGGGTAGGTACCATGCTCATAATGAAAATGGGGGAAGTGAGCAGAGACACATTCCAAGGATACATGACCTCGAGGTTCAAGGTGTTCCCTGGTCTTTTCCTAACTGCACGTACAGTCTTGCCAACTTCACCGGTGTGAGCTTCTTTGGTGTCCTGTGCGGTTTCCAAAGCTTTGCCCAAGGATCATGTACAACGTTCATTTCAAAAGCCAGGAAGGGAGAGCTCTGTCCGCATAGCAGAACAGAGCAGCGACTGGCCAGACTCTCTTAGCTGTGCCCGCATGCCAGCACCCTCCCTCGCTCAGCCCAGTCCCCATCAGACAGACAAGAAGAGATAAATGGAAACCACAGGTTAAAAATACCCAGCCTTGTTGTAAAGAGAAATAAGCATAGGAAGGAAGTGAGGGGAGGCAGTCTAGAGAAAAAAAAAAAGAGAGAGAGAGAAAAAGGAGGTGTCATTCATGGCTGAGAGTGGGTCAGGTGGAGAGTCTGAGGAGTGATCTGCACGTAGCCTTGGTGGGCCGACCATCCAGCCAGGTCCTTGCAGAGAAATGATTTAGGTCCACTGAGACCAGGATTCAGATCCTCATGAAAAGTCTCAACCCAGGTTTGAGACAGACAAGCAGACACCTTCAGGTCAGCAGAACTTCGAGGCTCATAACAGAACCTGTCACACTTGGTATAGTCTCTGGGAAGAAAGAGTCACTGACCCAGCAGACCTCCCACCCTGGGGAAACTGGGAAGGGTCTTTAGCTGGCTTGGAACCTCACCCACTCTTTGTGGGATGAAGGAACAGTGAAGCAGGTGGCATGATGTCCTGAGGTGTTGATCTGGGCTCTGGGTGCAGGAAGCCTGACTCTCCCCTTACTAGCTGCGTGACCTTGGACTAGGTGTGTCTGTTTCCTTATCTGTGGAAAGTGGATGGCTGTAGGTGGTGGCGGTGGGAGAGACACTCCTAAAAACTAATGCCAACGGTGGCCTTTCGCAGAGAGCCTACTATACACCTGGCCTGGAGAGATCAGCAAAGAAGATGGCTTGCGCTAAATATAGCTCAGGCCCGAGCGTCCAGAAACTAATGCCCAATGGAGGATACAGACAACTAAGCAATCACATTTCAGTGTAATATGAGAGTATTTTGTACCAAACTCCAGGAGGCAAAAATAATCCCTTTGCCTTTAGTGTTGGGGGTGAGGGGGCAGACTAGCTGGTCCTGGCAAGAGGGAAGGAAAGGGAAGACAGTTAAGTGAAAGGGAATGTCCACACAAGGTGACCGTCTCGGGAGTGGCCGGAGTGAGTGCGAGAGTCAACAGGGGCTGACTTGAGGTTAAGAATTCTGCTAAGAATTTGTTCTTGGCTGGGTACAGTAGATCATACCTGTAATCTCAGCATTGAGGAGGCTGAGGTGGGAGAATCATTATTAGTTCTGGGCCAGCATGGGCAACATAACAAGATTCTGTCTCCAAAAAAAAAAAAAAGTCAAATATAGCTGGACATGGTGGAGCATCCCTTTAATCAGGAGGCAGAGGCAGACGGATCTGTGTGAGTTCAAGGCCAGCCTGGTCTACAGAGTGAGTTCCAGGACAGCCAGGGCTACACAGAGAAACCCTGTCTCAAAAAACCAAATAAATAAATAAATAAAAAGTTTGCACTTTAGCGGCTAGGGTGTAGCTGAGAGACAGAGGTCCCCTCCTGGAACACAGGTGAGGCCCTGGGTTAGAACTCCAGCACTGTGACAGTGACAACAGTGTCTGCACCTTACAGTACGGGCAGGAGGCAAAAGGAGGGGTCTGAACATGGCCCTTGAATCAATTCTGTGTGTTGAATGGATTTCCTTGGTAGAGCTGTGGAGGGTAAATGACCAGGGAAGAGGATTGTGGCAGGGAGGCCAGCAGGTCAAATGGCCCCAGTTACAGCCAGGCAAGAGACAAAAAGAAGGCTCCTAGTAAGTGGAGTAGCCTGGAAAGATGACAAGGAGAGAGAAGAACTCTCCATGATGTATGGTGCCTCACCTGGACATGTAGTAGTGTCCTCACTGGAGACAGGGGATAAAGGGAGAGAAAGGGTTACAAAGAATCTTTGCATAGAACAGTTTCAGGAGGCTGAGATGGCCAGGGGCCTAGGGTGGGTGAGGGGTGTGGAGAGGGTGGGAGCCATAGCTGCTACAGTAGGAGTGAGGTGAGCTGGCAGAAGGCTACCTTCAGACTTGAGCGATAGTCATTATTTTATTTATTTATTTATTTATTTATTTATTTATTTATTATTTTATGCTTTAATTTTTTTTTTTGAGACAGGGTTTCTCTGTGTGTCTCTGGCTGTCCTGAACTCACTTTGTAGACCAGGCTGGCCTTGAACTCAGAAAGATTTGCCTGCCTCTGCCTCCCAAGTGTTGGGATTAAAGGCATGCACCACCATGCCCAGCATAATCACCACTGTTTTTAAAGATTAATTTTATAACTCATAGCTCTACCACTGAGCCCCTACTATAATCTTAATGGATAGCTGGCTATAGAGTCACTGGCTTTCTATGGTAGATGAGGCCTCCTCAGAAAGAGGAGATGGGAGGTGTCCCAGAGGGGCCAACAAGGATCCCTTGCTCTTTAATTTGCAGTCAGAAAGATGGTAAAACATCATAGTTTGCAGTGCAGAGTAAATGACATATGTATCATTATTGGGCTTGAGCTAAATTAATCTTTACAAAATAGAAAAATGATTTAAAGAGATCTTGCCAAGAAATTGCAGATAAAGATCATCTAAATTCAGGAAATGCTAGCACACAAGAAGATGGCAAGCCAGGCATGGTAGTGGATGCCAGGACTCTCACCACCCAGAGCAAACAGAGATCCATTGCAAGTTTGAGGCCAGCCTGGTCTACACAGCCAAGTTCAGGCCAGCCAAGGATAGATACATAATGAGACCCTGTTAAAAGGAAGGAAGAAAGATTGGGGAGAGGGGAGGAGAAGGGAGGAAAAGAGAAAGAGAGAAAGGCTGAGGAGACAGCTTAGTTAGTGAAGTATTAGCTGCGCAAGCATGAGGACCTGAATTTGATCCCCAGCACCCATTAAAAAAAAAAAAAAAAAAGGCCAGGTGTGGGAGCAGATGCCCATAATCCTGGCACTAAAGAAGCAGACATGCGAGAATCCCGTGCTTTCTGGTCAGCTAGTCTATCTGAGTCAGAAAGCTCCAGGTTTAGTGAGAGACCCTGTCTCAAAAAAATAAGGTAGAATGTAACTGAGGAAGACATCCAATGTCGAACTTTGGCCTTCATACAGCCTGTCCACAAGTACGTGTACCCAGACACAGAAATAAACAGGTACACACAGAAAGAAAACAGAAAAAGAAGGAGTTGGAGCATGCGTGTGTGCGCGAGCGCACACACACACACACACACACACACACACACACACACACACACGAAAATATATGTTTATATTGCTGATAAGATGTGATACCTTAAGTGGGTATAGTGGTGCACACCTTTAATTCCAGCACTGGGGGAGACAGAGGCAGGCGAATCTCTGAATTTGAGGTCAGTCAGTGAGTTCCAGGACAGTCAGAGCTATCTGTCTCAAAACAACAAGATGCAATACTTTGATATGGGGGAATTGCCACTTCACAAAGGCTTTAATTTCAGCAAACCTTTTTAAGTCATGGGTTTTGGATCTTGGAGAATGAGCTGCCTTTCTACTTTATTGGCGCTCCACTCTGAAATATAAGGATTGTATTTATCCTGCAGAACAAAGGATGCTTGTGTGCAGGAGTGTGGTTGCAATGGCTCACTTGTCCATCATCACCTTGGTCCTTCCCTTCCTTTAGGAGATGAAGGAAAGATTAGTTGAGCTCCCTGGAGAAAAGCATTAGGTAAATACAGGATGTTTCCCAGTTATCATTACTATTATTAACAACACTAACAGCTGTGGTGTATGTGCCTCAAAGGGGCTCCAGTGGACATCCAGGTCAGGGGTCTATAGCACCCCAGCTCTTGCTCTCTGGACACCATATGAATCTAGGGGTCCCTGTGGCATGAGTCCCAGGAGACATGGAGGCTTCTGGAGCTTAGAAAAAACGGAAGCTTGAAAGGGGGAGGGGGGGGACTGTCATTCTCTATGGAAGGAAGAGCCTCTTTATAGACAGAGGTCAATAGTGATTTGGGCTAGTGACTTGTCATGGAAAGTGTCAGCCTAGGGACCAAAGTCATGGGGATGAAGTCTTCACTGACAGGCGTGGGTACCTGAAACCCACCTGCCAAGAAAGCTAGGGTAGGGTTCCTCCCTCTCCTTCTCTTTCTCCCATTACCCCTCTCTCTTTCTCTCTCTCTCCACACCAATTACATCTTCTAGTAAAACAATCATGTATTCTATTTAAAAGTACATTTGTGTAAGGAGTTTAACAGGGTAAAAATGATTTTCCACAATTTATATCCAACACAACCCAAGGCTTATGCCTTGGGTGCAAAGTCTTGTACCAAGAAAACATGGAGGAGATAGATACCAGGGCACAAATGCCCTTGTGGGTAAGTTAAGTTATGGTACCAATGGATAGGGACTTGAGAGGCTCAGATGAAGAGGGACCAGAGTGGGGCACAAGTCAGATAAGGTCATGGGTCCAGGCCTGGTTTTGAAGGGTCTGAGAATCTGGTCACGAGATAGAGACACTGACATTCCCAAAGAATGAGCCAACCCCACAGACGGAGACACTTGGGACACATGTGGTGATGAACCAAATAGTTACTTCAGGCTGGCAAGTGAATATGGAAGATAGTGGGTTTGTAAATGTGTACTGGAAATGAGAGACACCCCCTTCCTGCCTAAACCCCTGTTTATCACTCATGACCAGTACAAGCCTTAGAAAGTTTCTAGGTGAGTAGAGGTCAAAGCAAAACCCGTCTAGAGCCCTGCGGTGAGTTACTTGGGAATGGAGATTCAGATGGACATTTGCAAGGTTTCTAGCCTTTGTACTGACCAGGGTCTGTAGGAAAGTGCCCCGGGTCAGGGGCAGGCTGATTGCTTCTCTGGGAACCTCTGGAGTCCAAGTTTCCAAGCAGCTGGGCGTCCTTCACTGCTGTTGGCTTGGGTCTTGTTAAGCCAAAATTTCCCATGGAACTTGGGTGGTGGATAAAGCTGGTGGCTGGACTGAAGTTCTTGGAAACTCAGGTGGGTTGGGCTGGGACTGGCAGAGTGTGGGATCCCTGCAATAAAACACAGGGAAAGGAGCCCTGCACTGTCCTGGGGTGTGAGGCACAGGGTGTGGAGCCCTGCATTCCCAGGTGGCTAAGGCGCCGTCACTGTTGATGATTATCATTATTATTCCTGCTCTGGCTTCTTGGAACTTTCATCCTGCAGGACCCTGCCTGGCTGGGCAAGCGTCACCAACTTGCAAGGGGTGGGGCGGGTGGCTCTTGGCAGCCATGGAACAGGACATAAC
Source organism: Lophiomys imhausi (assembly GCA_907164525.1). NCBI lineage: Eukaryota > Metazoa > Chordata > Mammalia > Rodentia > Muridae > Lophiomys > Lophiomys imhausi. Next base: position 2,240,425 of record CAJQZJ010000103.1, on the reverse strand, counting down.
TAGGGGTTTCTGGCAGTTCCAAGCTCTTTTGTAACCATGGACCCATGGGGCAGTTTCTCCAGAGGAAACTGAGGCACACCAGCAAGGAATGAGTGGGTCTATTGGCAGAGACCCTTAGCAGAGACCCCTCCTTCCCTTACCATGTCCTTCATACAGCCATGCTTATTCTCTTGTGTGGCTGGAGGACAGCCAGAGAAGGTGTGGATTCTAGAAGAGAGAACTGGGCTGGGGCCAGGACATCAGAGCTGGTACCTTCTGTGCCAGGTGCTTCGGGCATCATGAGGTCAGGCTCCTGGTTTCGAGTCTCTCTGGGTGGATCTTCCACAAGTCCCCAAGGGAGGGCAAGGCTGGAGACATGCAAATGGCCAGCTCTGTCCCATCGGAGGCCAGATTCAGCATCCTGGGATAGGAAGAGCCTAGATCTCATAAAGGTGGGTCAGGCCCAGGAGGAAAGGGACAAAGGCTCATAGACTGAGAAAGGTGTGTGTGCTGTGTGTGTCCACATGTGTTGTGTGCACATTTTTTAACACCAGCTTCTAGTGTGGACATGTCTCTGCTTGCTGAGATAAGATGAAAAGGAGAAGGGCTGGAAGGGAATGGGAAAGGCAGGCTGGTGACTAGGTGAGGGGTTGAGTGGAATCCTACAAAACACAGGGATTCTGGGCACCCACTGGGCGCCCACTGGAGAAGGAAGGGAGTGGTCCAATAGTCTTCAGACTGAGGCCCAGTCTTCTTTCTCCACCCATGCATGTCACTTAAGAGAGCAGCAGCCCCTGGAAACATGCTCCAGCTTAAAGGAAAAGTGGGTCAATACCGAATAGGCCATGGAAGCTGGAGGAAAGAAGGTAATGAACTGTGCTTCAGCAGCCTCTACAAGCACTGCTGAGATCCGCATCTCCCACAGGCAGTCATCAGCCACCAATTCTGGAAGCCAGCATTTATGAGGTGCTGCTACAAGCAAGGCAGGGTATTTGGCTCTGGAGTGCAATATACATGAGATATGTTCTCGGCTCTCAGGAGGCTCTCTGGAGAAGGACAAGTCTTTCTCCTTCAAGAACTTCTGAGTTGAGTCCAGAGACATCTTCTTCCTCCCAGGCTGTGGTTGTGGCAGCTCTACTATGCCACTACACCATCAGTCTGCCAGCTCTCTGGAGTCTCACACAAAAAAAGCAAGTTTCACCAGAACTCTTGACGGTGTCTTGACACTCACCCAGCCAAAACATCCAGCCTTCAGCTACAAAAGTCATCTCTTGAGCATCCCATGGTGTCGGACCACCATATGATTCACCGTGATCCTACCAGATCAAACACCCCCTTCAGCCTACAAGACCTCCACACACTTGCTTTCTCCTACCAAATGATTCAAAGAATCCACAGCAGTTTCTCAAAGCTAATTAGATACAATATGAGTTTCTGGGGGGTTCTCAGGGCCCTGCCACAAGTTTTCGTTCTTACTGCCCAATAGTGTCTCTTCCCATCCCCAAGAGTGTCCTTTCCCATCCACAGCACACAAATATCAGTATCTGAACAACAGCATAAACCTTTTCAAGGGAAACCTTTCCATGTTTCCAGCCAATTCATCTGGCAAACATCTATAGAATAGAGGCTATGGGTCAGGCACTGCAACAGTCACTAAAAATAGCTCTTCTCATGTGTCACCAGGGAAGACAGACCTCCTGCTATGGAGTGAGGGGCATGCTTGAGCAGGGAGGATGGACACTAATGGAGATGGATGTAGTAAGGGATGGAACAGAGCAGCGCTCACGGTTCCGCTGTGCTGCCCGCCATTGTCTCATGGAGCTTCCTTCATGTCACAGAGAGTGCCTTGCCAGGAGGAATGGACAGTGTTCTAACAAGATGTTCACATGGCACCATCCGGAAGGCACCACATTGTTCCTCTCCATTCCTGAAGTCAGCATCCTTTGGAAGTGATTCAGGAAACAGAGACAGAAATTGGAGTCTAAAATATCTGTTTTATTTTTATTTTTTTTTTTTTTTTACTTTTTTTTTTTTGGTTTTTCGAGACAAGGTTTCTCTGTGTAGCCCTGGCTCTCCTGGACTCACTTTATAGACCAGGCTGGCCTTGAACTCACCAAGATCCACCTGCCTCTGCCTCCCAAGTGCCACCACTGCCCGGCTAAAATATCTGTTTTTAAAAAAGCAATCCCTAGCCGGGCGGTGGTGGCGCACGCCTTTAATCCCAGCACTTGGGAGGCTGAGGCAGGCGGATCTTTGTGAGTTCGAGGCCAGCCTGGTCTACAAAGCGAGTCCAGGACAGCCAGAGATATTCAGAGAAACCCTGTCTCGAAAAACCAAAAAAAAAAAAAAGCAATCCCTTTGGAGGCTGGGGTTGATAGTAAAATGCTTGCTAAACAAGTAAGAGGACCTAAATTCAATCTCCAGTATCTATGTTTAAAAAAAAAAAAAAAACAAAAAAACCAACCAACCAACCAAACAAACAAAAAACCAAGCACGAAGGAGGCCCACATTGTAATCCCAGCACTGGGGAAGCACACCCAGAGTCTGTCAGGGATGTGCAGGTCAGCCAGCCTTGCCAAGTCAGTGAGCTCTAGGTTCAATGAGAGAGACAAACCCTGTCTCAAAAACTAAATGACAAGTGACTGAGGAAGACACTCAGTGTTGACACCTTGCCTCTATACACATGTGTATGCACAAACATGCTCATCAGATAGGAAATAACAGCTTCCATATTCTGGCCCATAAGGCAGCCATCCTGTAGGGAAAGAGATCCACTGTCCTTGGCTCTAGCTACAGGGGTAGGTGGTTCTCCTGTGTGTGTGAGAAACTTGTCCATGAAGGAAGGCTCTAACTCCTCATGTGGTTGTTTGATGTGGGGTGGGTGTTTAACCAATCTAATCAGAAGAAAAGTCTTCCAACCGTCTTACCAAGGCAAGATGCTACAAATTCCTCCTCCTTGCTTATCTGCCCTAAACCACCCTGCAAGTTATGAAATGTTCTCTACTCTGAATGTACAACTTCTATAAACCAACATAAGCAAGAACCCTTTGGATCTGCCCACCCTCATTTCCTTAAGTTATCAACATTGCATATGGGTCATTTTGAAAGGACATGATAACTGGAGAGCAGATGGAAGCCAGAACATGCTTGACTGGTCTCCTGGTGTTTTTCTAGGGTCCTCCCATAATTGAGGCTCTCCCCGAAACTTGGTGGCTCTGTCTCCAAGGCACCTTGGCCCAGGGGTAGAATTCCTGGTCATGAAGCTGGGATAGCTCTCAAAAATGCTGAGAGAGAAGCTGCTGTGCCCATGAAACCCAGCAGGAAAGCAGTTCTTTTAGGTCTCCCTGGGGGCAGTGAAAAGTGTTTGGGACTGTACCGTGAGAGGGCATGAGAAGTAACATGGTCAAAATGCAACCCTAACTGAGGAGTTTTCCAAATCAAAGGGTAGATTGTTACAAGGGTAAGAGCCCCTTCCCTTCCCTTCCTTTCTCCCATTCCTCTTTTCTCGTTCCTTTCTTCTTCTTTCTCTTTCCCCTCCCCACCACCAGCCCCTTTCCTTTTTGCTTTCATGTGGGATCAAACAGTGAGTCCCTGCATCAGGACTCTGTTCTGTAGTTCACAGCCGTATACACCCTTCACCCATCTAGCTTCCACTCCAGGGTGCCTCAGCTCAACTCCACGCCCTTCCTACCACCTCCCCATCCATCCATGTCAAGCACTGGCTGAACTCTCCTTTCTCTGAATTCTAGTTCCGTTGCATAAGGTGTGCTGTTTGATATATTTGACTATACACACCTGATGCTGCCCAGCTGTATAACATAACACACCTGAATCTTGGTTCCCCGGGCAGGTTGGAAATGTGTAGAGAGCAAGACCATCTTAGTCCCTTAAAGTACCGAGTACAGGGATGATCTGTTGTAGGACTTGATGGAAGTTTGTTTCTTCTCCTCCTCGTCCTCCTCCTCCTTGTCCTCCTCCTCGTCCTCGTCCTCCTCCTCCTCGTCCTCGTCCTCCTCCTCCTCCTCCTCCTCCTCCCCCTCCTCCTCCTCTTCCTTCTTCTTCAACACAGGAGAATGTGCCCTGAAAGTCAGCCACTAGAGTGATCAAGGCCCACAGCTGGTTTGGATGGAGAAACACCTTTAAAAAAAAAGTTTATTTATTTTTATTTTATGTGCATTGGTATTTTGCCTGAATGCATGTCTGTGGGGGTGGGTGTCAGATCTTAGAGTTACAGACAGTGTGAGCTGCCATGTGGGTGCTGGAAATTGAACCTGGGTCCTCTGGAAAAAACAGTCAGGGCTCTTAACTGCTGAGCCATCTCTCCAGCCCCCAAGAAACATCTTATACAACATCAGTTAGATTCCTGATATAATCCCTGCCTTTAGATGCACCATAGAGAGCCCTGGGGGCAGCCTGGAGGTTGGAGAATGTCTTTCACAATACGGTGAAGTTCAATTACCTGCAGGGAGATCAATTACCTGTGGGGAAACCAGCAAACAGCAGTGTGCACCTTAAGAAGAAACCTGGAATCCAAAGAATGTGGGAAAGCCTTCTGTAGGATTGTCGCCTGTCAACATGGAAGAACTCACCTGAGACTAAAGACCCGAGTAAATGTTGGAGATGTGGGAAGGACCTAGGCAGATGTGGCTCTTTGTAGTGAAGCTTGTCTCCAGATTCATGTCTCAGTCCAAGGGATTGAGACTTGACGAGGAAGTTGTATGCACAGTGGGGACTACTGGATTATTACACCTCACCATCATCCTTTCCCCTTTCCCCCTTCTCCCTCTGACCCTCCGGCATCTGTTTCCTAAGTGCTGGGATTACAGGCATGCACCACTACACTCAGTTTATACACCGCTGGGATCAAACCCCAGGCTTTGGGCATGCTAGACCAGCACCCTACCAGTTGAGCTACATCCCAGCCCACCTTTCCTTACTAAATATGAAGCCCTGTCTCATCTCCTTTACCCTCGTCTCTAGTTAGAGAAGAAAGCGCTAGTTCACCCAAGTGGTGGGAAATTGGAGTCAGAGTACCACATCATTGGTCCAGGGCACACTGGTAGCCAAGGAAGAGCTCTAGTCCTTGGCAGCCTTCATTTTATGGCTGCTAAATGATACTGAAGATAGTCGGGCGTGGTGGCACATGTCTTTAATCCTAGCACTTGAGAAGCAGAGACACGTGGATCTCTGTGAGTTGGAGTTCAGCCTGATCTACAAAGTGAGTCCAGGACAGCCGGGGTTATCACACAGAGAAACTCTGTCTCGAAAAAAACAAAACAAAAATAAGAGCTGGTTCACCAGAGGGATTGCTCAGTGGTCTGCTCTTACAAGAGGACGGGGATTCTATCAATTCTAAGCACCCATCTGGTGAGACACAACCAGCTATAATTCCATTTCCAGGGGATCTGACACCCTCTTCTGGGCACCAGGTATGCATATCCTTCTCGAACAGTTTATAATCCAGGGAGGGAAGAGAGACCCTTAAACTTCAGGCCCTGCTTTAACTGGACTGAAAACAATGCAGCAGAACACGGAGGAAGTGGCCCAAGGCCCTGTGGGGAAGGTAGGGAAGGCTTCCCAGAGGAGGAGGCATTTGAACTGAAATGTAAAAGACAAGGGTTCTGTCCAGCAAACAAGTAAGGATGGGGTATTCCGGTGGAAGGCCTGGTACCTTACATAAAGGAGCATGGCCTGTTGCAGATGCAGGAGATGCTTAATGTGTACAGCACAGGGAGTCAGGGGATGTGACGCTGACCTCACATTTGGGCAAGTCCCAGAATGTCTTGCAACAAAACAATTGGGATTTCTATGTAAGTTGTGGAGAGAACAGGATGTATTTCCTGAGTCTGCTCTAGTGAATCACCACAAACCAGGTAGCACAAAGCTGAACAGATGTGCTGCCTTCCAATCTGGAAGCCAGAAGTCTCACTGGCTGCAGTGGACAGCATCGTGTGCCTTTTGATAGCTACTGGGGAGCAACAGTTCCTTGCTTGCCTACTTCTGCTTCTCAGGACAGCCCACAATCCTTAGCTCACATCCTTCTCCATCTTAATAGCCAGCCCCACATAGTTTCAATCCTGCTTCCCCAACTGTATCTCAGACTCCAGGACTCTTCTGCCTCTGACTTCCAAGAGCTCCTGTGATGGCCTTGGGCCCATTAGAATCAGTGTAACCGCCACACCCCTTAACTCAAGCACCTTGCAAAGTCCCTTTTGCCATGTAAGGTGACATACAGGTTCAGAAAAGTGCATGTAGGTCTTTGGGGGAGCACTATTCTACTCATGCATGACAGGAACCAGTGAAGAAATCCGAGTGGAGCTTGGGGTACCAGGTAGTACAACACTGTGGCTAAAAGAGCTGGTTGGGGACCGGAGGGAAGGCTCAGTGGTCTGCTCTTGCAAGGGGACGGGGATTCAATTCTAAGCACCCATATGGTGAGACACAACCAGTGGAAGCTGCCTACATCTGCTCTCCTCTTCTGGTGAGATTTGTTCTGAGTGTTAAAGAGTAGACCATCTGTTTATTTGTTTTTTTAGACAGAGTTTCTCTGTGTAGCCCAGGCTGCCCTTGAACTCAGAGATGCATCTGCCTCTGCCTCCTGAGTGCTGGGATTAAAGGCATACACAACTATGCCTGGCTTGCTATTTATTTATTTATTCTGTATTTGTGAGAGGTCTTACTCTATAGCCAAGGCTTGCCTAGAGCTACTATGTAGCCCAAGCTGGCCTCAATCTCATGGTGATCCTCCTGCCTCAGCTTCCCAAGTGCTGGAACTACCAGCTATGATACTTTTTTAACTTTTTTTTCCCAGTTTTTTGAGACAGGGTTTTTCTGTATAACAGTCCTGGTTGTCCTCAACTCGCTTTGTAGACCAGGCTAGCCTGAAACATACAGAGATCCGCCTGCCTCTGCCTCCCAGGTGCTAGGATTAAAGGTGTGCGCCACCATGGCCAGCAATTATAGACAGCTGTGAACTGCCATGTGGGTGCTGGGATTTGAACCCAAGTCCTTTGGAAGAGCAGCCAGTGCTCTTAACTGCTGAGCCATCTCTCCAGCCCTTAACATTGTTTGTTTGCTTGTTTATGTAATCCCCCCTGAGATTTCTGCAACACTGTTTAACTTGACATTCGGCCAATTGAAGACTTGGTAATGTCTCAGTCAGGTACCCAGTGTGATGACACATATGTGTGATTTGGTAGTGACCTGCTCTGGTTTCCTAGACACCCTTACACATGTTCAACCATCTTCTTTGTCCCCACTTTCTACTAAGGCACCAACAAGCCCCTTGCTCTGGTTCTTTTGTTGATTTCTTCTCTAAGTACTCCCACAAATGTAGATCTCTCGGTTTGCCTACCAACAGGGTTGCCAAATAAAACAGAGGTTAGCCAGTGAAATTTAGATTTCGGATAAACAACGAGTAATTTTAATGTAAGTATATTCCAAATATCACTACCTGTCGAATAGTGCTTTATTAACCAGTTATTTGATTAACCAGAACATTCGATTACTTGGCATTACAACATAACACTCTACTGTGTTCCCTGATGCAGTTTACAAGGTAAATTGGTATTCAAGTCCAGAACGTTCTTTCTCATGTCCTTTTTACAAGTAGTTCTTTGTGGTAACACAGAGGAGAGAAAGAAGACGATGGTTCTGGAGGGATGGTGGTCAGAGGATTGAGCACTGGGTCCCTGCTGTCTCATGGCACAGACCTTTCTGCTGCCCAGCTCTCCGTTTCACGACAAACATAGACAAGCCACCTTACTAATGGGGAACTTCAGATTTGTTCCCAGGGGTCGAGAGAGTACTCAGGATACTCATTCTATTGAAGTACATTGAGATTGCCACTTTGCTTTCTTTTGAAAACAGGTGTTAGAAGGACATAACGGCACACATGTGTAATCTCACAATTGGGAAGCTGAGGCAGAAGGATTTCATGTTTGAGCCCAGCCTGAATTGCACAGAAAGATCATCTTTCAAAACCAAATCAACCGATCCATCTGCATGCTGTACAAAGCTGCCCAGGGTAATGTCATGTCACCTCTCCCCACCTACAGGATATGCATTAGATTGAACTATGGGACCTGCTGTAACCAGCTATGGTTTGACTCTACAAAGCTGGTCTCTCTATTGACCAAAAAAGTTGGCTCAAAGCTTTTTCTCCAAAGATCCATCACAGATGCCTCCCTCTCCTAGTCTAGAATCCTTCTCCCCTGCTGATGGCTCACCCCAATTCCTCATTCTGCATTTCCACCCATGGCCTGTGGATTAGTTGCCTGATACTTCCCCACCCAACCTTGATATCTTTTCTCTCTCTTTCCTTCCTTCCTTTCTTTTCTGAGTCTTTCTGTGTAGTCCTGCCTGACCCGGAACTCACCATGTAAAGCAGGTTAGTCTTGAACTTGTAGGCATTCACCTGCCTCTGTCTCCTAAGTGCTAGGATTAAAGGACTGTAAAGGGTGTACCACCACATCTGTGTTCCCTGATGCAGTTTACCATGATAACCACCAGGTTATCATGACTGAAGGCCAAAGCTCAGCTCTGTGCCATCCGGACCTCTCCCTGCAGCCTACCAACTCCTCTGCTCCCAGGAGCACCTCCTGCCCAGTGCTCCCAGACAGACTTAGGTTTTCACATCAGAGTTATCTAGGCATCTTGTGGTATTGATGCTTACATTTCTACACTCTTTTTAAGTATCCTTTCAGAGACTAAACAATGCAGAATACTTTAACAGCTCATGAAATCTTTTTTTTTTTAAGGTTTACTTTTATGTGTATGTGAGTGTCTGTATATATGTGTGTGCCACATGAATCCTGGGTATCTGTGGAGGTCAGAAGAGGGCGTCAGAAACCCTGGAACTGGAATTAGCAAGCGGCTGGGGGCTGGGAGCTGCCATGTGGGTGATGGGAACCAAATCCTGGTTCTCTACAAAATCAGTAAGTGCTCTACCCGGCTGAGCCATCCCTCCAGCCTCCCTGCCGCCCCCAATTCCCCACCCCCCAGCATGAAATCTGAAGAGAAATTCTGGGCTTCTATTCTAATTTTATTTTATTTTTTATTTTTTTTGGTTTTTCGAGACAGGGTTTCTCTGAATATCTCTGGCTGTCCTGGACTCGCTTTGTAGACCAGGCTGGCCTCGAACTCACAGAGATCCGCCTGCCTCTGCCTCCCAAGTGCTGGGATTAAAGGCGTGCGCCACCACCGCCCGGCTTCTAATTTTATTCTAATGGAGTAATGAACAAAGCCACCATCCAAAGGCAGTAGGCCTTGAGGGCTGCCAAGGGATTCCAGACACATCCTCAGGAGCACAAGGGCAACGGGTATCTTCTTAAATCCGTGTTTACTTTCTAGGAAATGTGGCCCTGAGGGGCCAGGGGAATTAAAGACTTACAACCTCTAAGAAAAACTTGCTCCAGATAAGGTCTCCTCTTCCTTAATTGTTATTGTTATTGTTATTAACCCAACTCCTAAGAAAAGCTGCCACAGGTTTGTTAACAACCTCAGGTCCGCATTTAATTAATACCTCTGAAGGCTGAGCCCTCCGGCAACGTGTTACCCGCCCCCACAACTGCACAAACAGGCTCCACCTCCTCTGACCCCGCCCACCCAGTCCTCTTAAGCAGATCCTCGCTGGCTCCTTTATCCTCACTCCCGCCGGTCACTGCTTTTCCAGACCCCTCGTTCCCAGGTTTGCTAATCTCAGGTATCTCCTTTGACCCTCTTTTTTTCCTTTTTGCATCTACCAAGTTACCCCTAAGAGTCCTTAAGAGTCAATCCTCTGGGTGGGGGGTTGAACTCTGAGGTGCCTAGAATTCCCTAGCAGCCCCCACCCAATTCCTGCCCTGCTTTCTGGGTCTCTTCTTGAGAACTTCCCAATACTTCTTAGGTGGTACAGCCGGTTGGGTGGGTTGGTTGGTTTAGTGTTACAGAGTTGGCACTGACTCTAGCCCCTCTCAGCTGCTCTCTTTAATTAATTCCAATTAAAAACAAAAACAAACAAAAAAACCTCAACTGGACCTCAGTGCATGCCTATGGGGCATGTCACATCAATTACAAAAAAAAAGAAAGAAAAGAAAGAACCCCAAAAAACAAAACAAAACAAAAACCCCCCCAAAACAATTAAGCCTACTACCTAAAAGAGTACAGAGCCTCTTTGAAGACTCACATACAACTGTAGCCTAAGGGTCTTGGAACCCTCTGCTGTACACAAACCCTAAGGAGGAACTTGGACCCAATTTCCTAAGGTCAGGGTTCCTTCTTGCCTTTGCAGGTGGTAGCCTCATTTCTCTAGGATGAGACCAAAGTCTCTCAAATCTAAAAGTCCACCTCTCTATTATAGGAACTGAACATTTGGCAAAGGTAAGGATAAATCTTTACCCTGTGCTCCAACACTAAAAAAGATACTGAATTGATCTTTCTTTTTGCCATCACTATAGTCCTTGGATGGAGAGTAACGTTGAAGATGTTATTGATTGGGTAGAGAGAGGAAGGCAGACATCCATCACCCTTCCTTCCTTTTCTTTTCTTTCTTTTTCTTTTTCTTTTTTTTTTTTTTTTTTTGGAGAAAGATCTCACTATGTACACCTGGCTGGCCTCAAACTTCAAACTCATAGAGATCTGCTTGCCTCTGCCTTCCTAGTTCTACAACTGATTATAGGTGTCGGCCACCATGCCTGGCCCTATTTATTTCTATAGACTCCCATTTATTTTTACTTTGTGAGTATGAGTATTTTTGCCTCTGTGTATATATCTCATGTGAATGCCTGGTGCCAGTGGAGGTCAGACCTGGAGTTACAGATGATTGTGACCTGCCAATTTGGGTCATGAGAATCAAACCCAAATACTTTGGAAGAGCAGCCAGTGCTCCTCCTAACTGCTAAGCCATCTCTCTACCCCCTACAAATAATTTTTTTACCTGTGAAAAGTAAGTAGGCAGGTTGGTATTAGCCCTAAACCTTATTAATATTGTATTTTTGCCTGACTGGAATTAAAAGAATATTAGTAGGCCAGATAAACATGGCTTTCCTTATCAGTTTAACACATTCATTTATTGGCAGGTGTTAACTACAAGTCACTTTGTCCTTTTATGTTTGTCGCCATCCTGGCTGTCCATTTAAGTCCAAACTTTCGGAGGGCAGAGACAGGATCTGTTCTGTTTGCTTTGTATGGTATCCAGCAAAGAGATACTGGATGGGGTTACAGAAGCCCTGGACTTGGACCCTGGAAAACCAGGGTTCTAGCTCTGCATATGAGACTCTTAAAATTAGGGCCTTATTTTTATTGGCTGTTAAAAAAAATTAATGTGGGGCCAGGTGTAGTGGTGTATACACCTTTAATCCCAGCATTCCAGAGGCAGAGGCAGTTGGATCTCCGTGAGTTTGAGGCCAGCCTGGTCTATACAACCAGTCTCAGGGCAGCCAGGACTACATAGTGAGACCTTGTTTCCATTGAAAAAAAGGGTGGTGGTGGTGCCCTGAGTTAGATATGGTGATGAATATATGTAACTACAGCACTTGGGAGGTAGAGCAAGAGGACCAGGAGTTCAGGTCATTGTCAGTTACCTAGAGTTTCTGAGGCCGGTGTGAGTTACATGGCACTGTGTCCCCAAAAAGTGGGGTGGGTTCCTATTGGCTTCTACACACTGTCCTTTTTTTTTTGGTTTTTCGAGACAGGGTTTCTCTGAATATCTCTGGCTGTCCTGGACTCGCTTTGTAGACCAGGCTGGCCTCGAACTCACAAAGATCCGCCTGCCTCTGCCTCCCAAGTGCTGGGATTAAAGGCGTGCGCCACCACCGCCCGGCTTCTACACACTGTCTTAATGAAAAAAAAAAATTAACGAAGAGCTACCCAAGACCAAGAAACCAGAATGGATATATGCTGAAGGTTTCCTGCACTGGCTGACAAGCTTCTGTGTGGCCACTGGATCAGGAAGGCCTGGCTACTCTTTTTTTTTCTTGTGGTTTTCAGGATTAATAGTACTGGGAGGCAACCCCCTGCCTGCAGTGAGTGAAGGGGAAAGAGTAAAAGGAGAGCAGAGGAACAGAACTCTCTAGCTGGGTCTCGTTATTGAGGCCTGACTCCCCAAGCACTTGCAAACCACAGGTCAGTAAAGGTTTCAAGAGGCAAGTCCCGGGGTCAAGAAAAAGAAATAAGGGGAAAAAGAATACAGAAGATACAGAGACAGAGCTAAATATTAGGATTCCTTTTTATCATGTGCCAAAGGTATCAGTTTTTACTTATTAAAGATATGTGGGGAGGGGCAGGAGAGACTGTTAAGCTCAGCAGTTAAGAGCACTGGCTGTTCTTCCAGAGGACCCAGGTTCAATTCCCAGCACCCACATGACTCACAACTGTCTGTAACTCCAGTTCCAGGAGATCTAGCACCCCCACACAGACATGCATGCAGGCAAAACACCAATGCACATAAAAATAAATAATTAAAGAAAAAAAGAGTGTGTGACTTTTAGAGTAGGGTTATCAAACCCTCTGAGAGATGAGCACAGTGGGAACTAGGGGTCCTGGGTCTTGGCTTGGCTCTATTGTCTACTGGATTGGATGCCTTTGGCTAAGCCATCAAAACATTCCTTGGCTTAAATTTTCCTTCTTGGGAATAATATCTGTTTTGTCTGCCCTTGCAGTTGGACGATCTGGTGAGATAATGGATATAAACTCCCTTCAGGAACCACAGAGTAAGGCAGGCGAAATGTCTCATTGGAAATGTCTCATTGGATAAAACTGCTTGTCACCGAGCTCGAAGCCCTGACTTCAATGCACAGGACCACAAGGTAGAGAGAACTGACTCCCACAAGTTGCCCTTTGGCCTCTACTCACACGGAGTGGTCAACCACACACATACATAATAAACATAAGGAAATAAAAATGTATAGCCGGGCGGTGGTGGCGCACGCCTTTAATCCCAGCACTTGGGAGGCAGAGGCAGGCGGATCTTTGTGAGTTCGAGGCCAGCCTGGTCTACAAAGTGAGTCCAGGACAGCCAGGGCTACACAGAGAAACCCTGTCTCGAAAAACCAAAAAAAAAATAAAAATGTAATAATTTTTTAAAAACACCACAAAGCACTGCTGAATTAATATAATATAGTGGTTACGAGGGGCCATCCAGAGAGTTGCCCTATGGATGGAGAGTTGTAACACTTGAAAGGTCACCTCGGTTTTTGGCCATTACTCTGCACACCCTAGTCTGACCAGCAGAGGGTGGAGGAATAGGTCAGGTGACCAAAAAGACCCCAGGCTCATTCTCACATCGAATCTCATTTTGTTACTTATGTTCTCCAGTTCTGGTTGAAAATCTCCTCTCCACCTGTTTGCAATGTGATATAGGTTTTAGTGAGAAAGTACTCACTACTGAAGAACACGGCCCAAAGTTCCAAAAACTGTTATCCCTGGAGTCTGGAGTCCAAGTATAATAAAATCCAAGCATCTGTTTTTGGAAGGGGCCAAAGACAGAGTCAGCTCTTGGACCCTTTATAAAGTTACAACTTCTTTAACTTTGTCCCAGACTCAGGTCATTTTACTCCATGGAGGATTTGGGCGAGTGGGGTTTACAGCTGGCTGATCTGGGAGAATAAGTTAGCTGCATCTATATGGAAATTGTTTCCATGCTGTGGAAGGCAGCTTTAGTAAAAGAACATTAATATCATATGCTCTTGATGACAGAAGAAGGGGGCTGGAGAGATGACTCAGAAGTTAAGAGCACTTGTTACTCTTGAGAGGACCTGCGTTCAATCCTTAGCATCCACCTGGTGGCCTACAACCCCAGTTCTAGGACATCCACCAGTCACAGGTGCACATACAGTCACATGCAGGCAAAACAGTCATACACACAAAGTAAGATAAATAAATAAATACCAAAAATAATGGAAGGAGTTCCAATTAAGACGCGGAGAACTTCAGGAAGTTTGGTTTCTGGTGGGAAAGGGTTACCCTGACCTTAGAGATGTCTAAGGACCTTGAGTCTTTTCCATGGAGCCTTCACCTTGCCAAGTCATTTCCTCTGTACCCTAAGCACTTTCAATTGCAGACACTCTCTTGGCTCTGAGCTTGGATAAACGCTACCTTGTTAGCTAATAGTACCATTAATTATATTAATGATTAATAGCTAATTAGTTATAATGTGGTCATACTTCTTACAATGGAGCCTTCCTTGCAACAGTTCTGAGGCTCCAGCACACACACACACACACACACACACACACACAGGCACCCCTCCCTTCCCCCACGCATACAACTTCACAACTTCCCTATTCCCGGCCACAGGACAAGCTCAGAAATCCATCTGTTTTGCTGACCATCGTGGCAGTCTCTAAATTCCCCTAGTTATTATCAGCTAGCCCACTTATCTGGATGGAGAATGACTACTGCTTCTAAATGTGTCGCCACTTTTATTTCTGTCACTCACCGTTCCCTACTAACAAGGTGGCCAGCAGTTAGGGTTATTTTTTGTTTTTGTTTTAAATCGTATCCCATAAAGTCAAAAGACATTTACTGCCAAATCTCACTCTCTCCCACGTTTCCACTTACTCCCCCTTTTCACTTTCATCTTTCCCTATTTCGTGAGATCTCAACCCGGCTGCCCACAGATCCCCGCACCTTCTGCCTTTAGGCTTCCTTTTGGCAACCACGCCCCCCAGACCCCCCCCAAGCGACGCGCATGCGCAGCCCACGCCTTTACCTGGGCGCTCCGGAGTGGGCGGAGTGGGCGAGGGCCGGGGGTGGAGCAGGCAACCGGCGGTTATCTGCGCGGGCGAGCGCTCACGTTGTGGCTGGAGGGAGAAAAGGTGCGCCCAGGCCGAGCCGAGGGCTGCGCATGCGCGTCGACCCCCACCGCCGGGGATTGGGGAGCGGGGGGGGGGGGGGGGAGGTGTCAGGATCCGGGCCGCGCGCGCCCGGGGGAGGGCGGTGGGGGCGCGCGAGCGCGCGCGCGCTCCCGCCGGCTTCCCTGCCCCCTCGCGCGCGCATCCCCACAGCACACCCCCTCCCCCGCCGCCGGCCCCGCTCGGCCTCGCGCGCTCGAAAGGGAGTCGCGAGACGTCGGAGCGGCGGCCACGTAGCGCTGCAGCGGCGGCGGCGGGCAGCCGAGGCCCCGGCGGAGGAGCGGCCCAGAGCGCGGACGTTGGGCAGGGGGAGGGGCCGGCCGGGCGGGCGGGCGGTGGGGACTGGAGCGACGCGGCGCGGCGACAGGCCCCCGCCGCAGAGATGGGCCGCCGAGGAGGCGGTGGCGGCGGCGGCGGCGACGGCGACGGCGGTGGCGGCGGCGGCGGCCCGGGTGAGTAGGGGCCCCTTCCCCGCGCTCTCGCCCCCCGCCGCGGCGGCGCCCTGGCAGCCCGGTTTCCTCTACGCCCGGGCCGGGCTGGCAGGGCCGGCGGAGCCTGCGCTGAGGCAGCTGCGTGCGCTAGGCCGGAGCAGCCCCCATCCGGCGGGCAGGCCCCGGGCGCTGCGTGTCCCGCGGCTCCCAGCTTGGCCCGGGGTGCCGGCTCCTCTCCGCCGCCCCCTCCCTCCGGGACCCCAGCTCGGCTGCAATTTTGCAGCCAGTGGGCTCGTCTCGGGGCCCGACGGGGTGGCCCGGGGGCTCGGGTTAGCAGGCGGAGGGCAGCATTCTGCTGCCCTGCAGCTGGTGGCTCGCACCCACTACCTCCCCCGCCCTGCGATTGCGCCCAAACCTCCAACCCTCGGGAGGATTATGGCACCAGGACATAACATGCATGTGATGTACACTCGCCACCGGCAGCACCACACTCAGCCCAGTGGGCAATGCAGACCTTTCTCCACCCCAATTCGTCCTCCCCTCAAATCAGGCTCTACTGAAGAGTCTCAGATCGGAGACACCAAAGAGAGGGACACCCCTGAAACATGTTCATTGTCGAGCGATGTCTGCGGTGGAAATCATAGATGTCCCTGCCTCGCCTCGAAGTCACTCTTCAGGATTTAAGAGCCCGTATGCGCCTCTTGAAAGCGGGCCAGTCTTTGATTCCATCTAGCTCATCCCTCCCCCAGCAACATCACGAACACACTGGCGCACACACATATATGCACACACTCGCTCACTTCCTGATTGCAGACTGGCCCCTGTCATTGCGGATCCATTGTCAGAAATGGCTTGTGCCGATCAAAGGAATGTGCCTTTGGAGGAAGATGTTTTCCACAACCAAGCTACAGGATGTACCTCTGTCAGCCAGTCTTTGGTTTCCCCTGGTTCTCACCCATGGTTAAGCATCTTCGTGGTGTTTCCCTAATATGCTTTTCCAATGTACTCTCAGTACCTGCTGGGTGATCCTCCCCCCCACCCCCAGTTAATTAGATACTTACTGCACATAGTAATTTTATCGGGTTTTTGTTGTTGTCGTTTCGACGTTTAACATAACAGGGCATAGCCTATATAAGTAGTGTATTCTTTTGGGACGAAGGTCTATGTACTTTTTTCCAGAGGATGGTGGGGTCCGTATTGTTCTGAGAAAGGCAGCATGCTTTGTTGACAGCTTGTATGTTTGCTTAGGAAAGGAAAGCTGCCGTCGTCGCTTGAATGTGTGCTTAATGTGTACTGAAGGCAGATGATGTTCCCCAGCGGGGCTGGTCTGTGAGGGCTATGTTGCCCTGTGTCAACGGCTTGCGTATTTATAGCACCACTGTGCACACGTGTTCACATAGATCCTGTCTTTAGTAGAAAAGATGCACCGCTACGTTTTTGTGGTCTTAAACTCTTCACTAGGGCTGTGGAAATCTTTAGGGCCCTCTGCGGTGAAATGCGTACATGGTTTTGTATGTAACTAAACAGGAGTCTTAAAACTGATCCTGGGACCTGAAGTTAAGATCTGTGTTATTCAGAAGTGAAAGCAGTTTGACTTTGTGTTTTGTTTCTCTTAAGCATTAGACTTACTTTGGCCTTGGAATAAAGAGCAAAGGAGCTCACATATGTATCATTGTCTTTTTTTTAATTGAAAACTTTTGTAGATTTATTTTGTTTTCTGTGTATTTTACGTGCATGTATGTGCACCAAGTATGTGCCTGGTGCCCCCAGACATAAGAAAAGGGTGGCAGAACCTCTGGAACTAGAGTTAAGGATGGCTGTGAGCTACCATGTGGGTGCTGGGAATAGAACCTGAGCCCTCTCTAAGAGCAACAAGTGCTCTTAACTGCTGAGGCATCTCTCCAGGTAGTTTATCATTGTGTTTTGTTCTTTGAAGTAAGGCCAGTTAGGAATTATATTTTCCCTGTGAAAGGATAAGAATCATTCAGAATAAGTTAAAACTAGAGACAAAATAATCTAAATTTGACCTGTTGATCCTGTCTTCCTGGCATATTCTAAATGCAGCAAGAGCAACCAACCTGTGCAGTATGTTTTCTAGTGTCTGTATAGGACTATACAGAGCTTAACGATTGAGGCTGATCTCTTTGTTACCCCACAGTAGAGCACTTGTTCAGGACTGAGGATTTTTTTCCTACTTTGCTAAATTTGGTTTCACAGTGCCATCAGAACCATCCAATTTAATGGGTAGATTTCAGTTATAATTGGAAAATTTGCTGTCCACATTCAGAATCTAGAGCTGAGGATGAACTTTGCAGTGCTCCGTCAATAAGCAGTTGATAAATGTCAGTTTGAGGAGATGACTTTAGATTACTCTGCATTCAGCTTTTGTCTTTTGATCATATATATATATATATATATATTTTTTTTTTTTTTTTGGTTTTTTGAGACAGGGTTTCTCTGTGTATCCTTGGCTGTCCTGGACTTACTCTGTAGACCAGGCTGGCCTGGAACTCACAGAGATCCACCTGCCTCTGCCTCCCAAGTGCTGGGATTAAAGGCATGCGCCACCATGCCTGGCTTGGTTATTTCAACCAAGAGACACGTGTTCCAGTTTATGATAGTTCTGTGACAGGCAGTGATAGTAACCACAGTTCCCAGGTCTCTAGGAGCATACAGTTTCCACTTTGAAAAAAAAATCAACTGGGGTTCTGAGAGCATAAAGAATTCCTGGTATTAACTAGCATTTTGAAAGGCAAGGGTGGCTTGGAATCTTGCTCAGAACCTGTTCCACACACCCAAAGAATAGCATTTATTCTAATAATTATGTAGCATATGCTATGATGTTTGAAAGTAAGCTGAGGTTGCATATGTTGCATTTTTATTACCTAATATGCATGACTGAAGTGACTTATATTACAGGTTATATATTTTTTTGTTGGTGGCACGCCTGTAGTTTTATCATCTGAGTTATTTGTCTATCCTAAATTCAAAGGACTTCAAAGTTGAAAATACGTTACTTTTCTTTGTCAGTGACTGTAATGTTAGAAGAAGACCACTGAAGTGTCAGGGAACCATGTGCTTACTTGTGGAACCTATTCTAACCAGTCACTTACCTAGTTAAATACCCACATACCACGGGGCAGCTGACCAGGTAGCACCTGGGACTGTGAGAACGGCACTCTCTCTCTGATTGCCAGAGTCAGGTCATAGAAGCTGGGAAACAATCGCCAAGCACAGCAGTGAGATGTTGGAGGAGTGGTGAGGCCAACACGCACCCTCATTAGCACCAACAGCTCCAGTTTCTTCAACACTCCTCTTCAGACAGTCTTCCCTTAGGAGGTTTCAGAGCAGCAGCTCCAGTTTCTTCAACACTCCTCTTCAGACAGTCTTCCCTTAGGAGGTTTCAGAGCAGCAGCAGCTCCTCTCTGCAACTGTTGCCTTGAGTGAGATCTGCTTCCAGACACCCAGAGGAGCTGTTTCCATTTGTGCTGTAAGTGTGGGAAGTAAGTTTGTAGTATGGTAAGAAAAGACTTTTCAAGTCCATAGGAAATACAGAGAGATGTAGGTAGATTACTAGGATTTCTGATGTGATTCTTGGTTTTACGTGTCTGAAGCCTGTTGAAGAAGCAAACTATAATGTGAACCATACTTTTCTCTCTTTTCTCATAGATTTTTGATGATTGTACCAAAATTGGGAATAAATATATGCTTGAATTTTTTTTCCCTTGTTCTAAGAAGTCAGTTGAAAGATAGCCAGAAAAGGGAGAAGGAAAGAGTGGATTGTTTCGGAGTTTGAACAGATAGTCTTTGAAACTAGTTCTTGTAGACTAGGTGACCGCATCTCCTTGGTCACTCATGGTTGTATGCCACTGTTACAGGCAATGTTTTGTCAGCTCTCGTCTTTGCGACCAGCAGCTTGTATGCTTACTTTGATAGGGATGAGCTGGCATTGCAGTTGGCGACTTTAGCTAAAGAAAGAGCTCCTTCAACCACAGAACTAGGCTGACATCAAAGTCCCAATTATGGCAATTGGACAGATCACCTTGACTTCTTTCACCCCAGTTTCCTCATCAGTACAGTGAGATTTCTTGTGAGGATTAGAGATAAAATGTGCAAATTGCCAGCACAGTTGGTCCTTTGTGTATGCTCATGTTAGTAACTCAGTAAATGGTGGAATTTGGAGCATGTTAGTGTGAAACTAGAGTGAAGATCGTTTTAACTTATGATAAACCTGAGAAGTTTGGTGTACTTCTTCTGTTTGTGCAGATTTTTTTTTTTTTTTTTGCGAGACAGGGTTTCTCTGAATATCTCTGGCTGTCCTGGACTCCCTTTGTAGACCAGGCTGGCCTCGAACTCACAAAGATCCGCCTGCCTCTGCCTCCCAAGTGCTAGGATTAAAGGCGTGCGCCACCACCGCCCGGCTCTGTTTGTGCAGATTTAAGATGAAAAAAATTGCAAATATTTGACTTGGAGCCTGCGTGTATCTTCCAGGTGCAACGTGCCTATTAGAAAGTTGATGTTGGTTTATTAGTGTGTGTGGTTTGTTAGCTGGTCAAACTGATAGAAACAATAAAACCTAGCTCCAAATTCTGCAATGTTATGCTACAGGCTGTGCTTGTTTTTAAGCCTATTCAGAGCTTATTTGATAAAAAGGGTGTTTTCGGACCTTAACGTATCTCAATGAGTTCTCTGTCTTGAGTCGAGTCATGTGGAAGGCCTTATGTAAATTCTCATGGTGAATGCAAGCCATACAGCGGCGCATGGTAAAGCTAGTGGAGACATCAGATGGTTATTTTAGTTAATCTGTTTATTCATATAGCAGTTATGTTTGGCTTAAAAATACCTGTGCGAAATCCCAGTCCTCATCTGAATTTTTGATCATGAACTATGAATAGGTCTGTAGTTTGTATGTGCTTTATACATTTTTGCTTTGGTGGGGGAAGGAATGAAAGGTAAGGTCTTTTACCTGTTAAATTTAATTAACAGTCAGCTTTTGGTCTATAGATTGTGTGTGTAGCCTTGCTTATTACTAAACAAGGCAGTTTTGTGATAAAATATGTCCTCTCATTTCCTTTTAAAGATAGAGATCGATTGCTTTGAAAAATAGGTTCAGCTGGGCAGTGGTGGTGCACATCTTCAGTCCCAGCACTTGGGAGGCAGAGGCAGTCAGATCTCTGTGAGTTCGAGGCCAGACTGATCTACAGAATGAGTTCCAGGACAGCCAGGGCTACACAGAGAACCCTGTCTCAATAAAACTGGAAAAGAAAAGAAAAACAGGTTCAGTTAAGGTCATATATGCAGTATTTTTTGGTGCATGCAACTTTTTAAAATAGATCTCTTTGGCTGGTGTAAAATAAATTATCTCTGTCACTTCTTGCAGGATAGCATTGTGAAAGCATATGAACTCACAAGAGTTACTTACCTAGAGACTTTTCAGATACGAGAGACACATATCACCGGTGCGTTAGGATTTGTCATCCTTATTGTCTTTTATTATTGAACTGCCTAGCGGCTTGCCTAGCTGTGGAATCAGTTACTGCCTTTGAATTATGATAAAGAGGGATTGGCAAGCAGTGGTCTTTGACTTGCCATAGATTTTGCTGCACAATGAGAAAAAATTACCCTTGGCCAGAGTCTGTAATGGTAATAGTACGAGCACCATGTGTAACCGGAATGAAAGAACAAATAAAATAGAATGGGGCTACACGTTCTAAATTGTAATACTTTTTGCTGAGTAAATTTTTCCTGGAAGGGATGCTTTCTTTTAACAAACAAACAAGCAAGCATTACTATTCCTGAGTCAATAAAATCAAATGGTTAAGCACAAAGCTAGTCTTTGAGTTTCTCTGTCTCACTCTCTGTCACAAACCCATGAATGGGTAGAAGATTCTGGGCTTTACTGTACATGTGACATCAGAAGGTTGAGCAGAGACATAGTGTCAACAGTGCAGAATATATTTTAGAGTGTATCACTGCCTCTCAGCTTTGGAGTGCAGAATATATTTTAGAGTATGTCGCTGCCTCTCAGCTTTGGAGTGTAGAATATATTTTAGAGTATGTCACTGCCTCTCAGCTTTGGAGTTTGGACTCTTTCAGGCTGATCATTGGAATAGAGCTTTTTACTTACACTGTGTGACCTACAAAATGAGAAGACCTAAATGGTTTTCCCCTTCTGGGTATATCATTCTAACACATTTAAAGTAGCATGTTATTCTGGAGAAGAGGGTGTGATCTGAAGTCTGGGGATAAATCTGTTTGACTGGGCAGCTGGAATGGGTAGGACTTTCCTGTCGTTAGTAGATGATTGTAGTTTGAAAATACCTTGCTTGAAGGTTACTCATTGTAGAAAGCCTTACACTTCTCTTTTTAGCTTAGAGTCATTTAAATTAAAATTAATTCATCAGCTGGGCGTGGTGGTGCACACCTTTAATCCCAGCAGAAACAGGTGGATCTCTGTGAGTTCAAGGCCAGCCTGGTCTGCAAAGAGTCTAGAACAGCCAGGGCTACACAGAGAAACCCTGTCTTGAAAAACAAAACAAGCCGGGCGGTGGTGGCTCACGCCTTTAATCCCAGCACTTGGGAGGCAGAGGCAGGCGGATCTTTGTGAGTTCAAGGCCAGCCTGGTCTACAAAGTGAGTCCAGGACAGCCAGGGTTACACAGAGAAACCCTGTCTGGATAAACCAAAAAAAAAAAAAAAAAAAAAAAAAGAAAAAGAAAAACAAAACAAACATAAATTTATCAAAAGTTCAGAAACCAGCTGGGTATGGTGATGCAAATCTTTAATCCCAGCTCTCAGAAGGCAAAGGCAGGTAGATCTCTAGGTGTCTGTGCGTTCAAGGCTAGCTTGGTTTACCTAGGAAGCTCCAAGCCAGCCAGGACTGCATAGAGACTGTCTCAAAAAGAA
Organism: Lophiomys imhausi; assembly: GCA_907164525.1. NCBI lineage: Eukaryota > Metazoa > Chordata > Mammalia > Rodentia > Muridae > Lophiomys > Lophiomys imhausi. The sequence continues at coordinate 2,218,279 of CAJQZJ010000103.1, read as the reverse complement.
AAAAAAAAAAATCAGAGACCATCTCAGTGTCCACCAGTATAGAATTAAATAAATTAGCATATATTTGCATAGTAAGATTATATGTAACTGAAACAAAGAGGACACTATATATTGCTGTCGAACACTTACTATACAGTAGTGTTAATTTTGAAAGGCCAGAGGAAAATTAGTGTGGTGGGTTATGTGTGTAATCCTAGCACTTGGGAGGCTAAGGCGGCAGGATCAAGAGTTCAAGGCACTTGGGAGGCTAAGGCAGCAGGATCAAGAGTTCAAGGCCAGCTTTAGCAAATTTGAGGCCATCCTGGGCTACAGGAGACCCTGTCTCAAAAAAACAGAAACAAACCTAAAAGGTGCAGGATAATGTTTTGGGTATGCCACTGTTTATATTATGAGAATCTTTCCTGTGTAAAAGTATCTTTCCAAAAAAGCTTCAGTTTCCCAAAGTTAATGTCTGTTGGGGCTTACTTTGAGTGATAGGGAGCCTGAGTTGAAGGTAACCAGTATATACTTTTTTTTTTTTTTTTTGTCTCAAGACAGGGTTTCTCTGTGTATCCTTGACGGTCCTGGACTCACTCTGTAGACCAGGCTGGCCTTGAACTCACAGAGATCCACCTGCCTCTGCCTCCTGAGTGCTGGGATTAAAGGTGTGCACCACCACGTCTGGCAGTTACAGCAGCTGTGAACAGCCGTGTGGGTGCTGGGATTTGAACCCAAGTCCTTTGGAAGAACAGCCAGCCTTCTTAACTGCTGAGCCATTTCTCCAGCCCCTATTTATATATTTATTTTTACATTTTTTAATATTTACTTTATGTGTATGAGTGTTTGGCCTGAGTGTGTGTCTGTGCACCATGTGTATTCAGTGCCTATAGAGGCCAAAAAAAAAAAAAAAGACATTAGATATCTTGGAGCTAGAGTTAAGGATGGTTGTGAGCAATCATGTGGGTGGTGCTAGGAACTGAACCCAGGTTTTCTGCAAGAGTAGCAAGTTCTTTTAATGGCTGAGCCATCTTTGCAGCCCTTTTTATATATTTAATTAATTAGTTTAATCAGTTGGTCTCACTATGTAGTGCTAGCTAACATGAAACTTAAAATTTAGATCAGGCTAGCCTCAAAAATCCTAGCAGTCCTTTGCCTTGATCCCTTGAGTGCTGGAATTATAAGCATCAGCCATCACCCCAGTAAAGTAATTGGACTTTATATGGGGATTTTTTTTTTTTACCGGTTTTTGGTAAAGAAATAAGCACTGTGCATTTATTACAGCTTATCAGATCTTTAGTCTGTTCGTCTGTCTTCCCATTCCCATCTCCCTGTCCTTCTGTCACCTGTCTTAGGGTTTCGTTGCTGTGAAGAGACACTATGACCACAGCAACTCTTTTTTTTGTTTTTGTTTTTCGAGACAGGGTTTCTCCGTGTAACAGCCCTGGCTGTCCTGGACTCGCTTTGTAGACCAGGCTGGCCTTGAACTCACAGAGATCCGCCTGCCTCTGCCTCCCAAGTGCTGGGATTAAAGGCGTGCGCCACCACGCCCGGCTGACCACAGCAACTCTTATAAAGGAAAACATTGAATTGGGGCTGGCTTACAGTTCAGAGGTTTATTATTCTATTTTCATCCTGGTGGGAAGCCTGCAGCACGCAGGCAGACATGCTGCTGGAGAGGTAGCTGAGAGTTCTGCATCTGGATCTACAAGCACCAGGAAGAGAGTGAGACACTAGGGCTGACTTGAGCTGAAACCTCAAAGCCCACCCCTCCACCTGCAGTGACACACTTCCTCCAACAGTGCCACTCCCCATGAGTCTGTGGGAGCCATTTTCATTCATACCACCATACCACCTCACACAGAAAGCTAGATTTTTAAAAAATGGCTTTGAAGATGACATATCTGTGAGATAGCGGTATGCTGAGCTCTAGGAGATGTCCGTGGAAGCCACCTGTTGCAAGGCTAGACTGCTCCAGATCTAGAACTGATATTTATTATTTCTATCTAGCAGTGTTAAATGTTTGGACCATGATTCACAGGAATAAGCAGAACATGTGTGTTCACACCCACATCTGAACCAAAGCTTCACACCACAGCACTTACCCTTGTTGTCATTGGGGCATTCTATTTCTCTTCAGGCCTACTTCATTTAGAAAAATTGAATTGGGCTGGGCAGACAGTTTGGAAAAGCTACTGCTGGGGCTGGAGAGATGACTCAGCTGTTAAGAGCACTGGCTGCTCTTCTACAGGACATGGGTTCAATTCCTAGCACCCACATGGTGGATCGTAACTGCCTATAACTCCAGTCCTGGTGGGATCTGACGCCCTCTTCTGGCCTCTGCAAATACTGCACCTGCATGGTGCACAGACATACATGCAGGCAAAACATATAACATATACATAACATAAAAATAAAGGTGAGAAAATAAAGAAAAAGAACTCCACTGCCTGTATGTTTGACAAAGAAAAGCCTCTTGAAATTCTCAACTACTCACCAAATAGAGTGGAAAAAGAAGTGATAAAATCATTATTATATATATAGACTGGGTGTATACCATAGTTAAGAGCATTTACTGCTCTAGCAGAGGACTTGAGTTTGGTTCCCAGTGCCCAGATCAGTAGGTCAACAAATGCCTATAACTCCAGCTCTGGGGGAATCCAATGCCCTCCTCAGGCACTTGTATACATGTGTGCTGTGCTCATAGCTCCACACGGACACACATATGCAAAATTTAAAAAATCACTATGTGTATGATCTTATCCCACACAGAGTGGTAGTTCTTTCAAGACTTAAAATTCCAAAAAGGGTTAAGGTTGGGTACCAATTTGTATCACATTTATTTTTTTATTTATTTATTTTATTTTATTTTTTTTTTGGTTTTTCGAGACAAGGTTTCTCTATGTAGCCCTGGCTGTCCTGGACTCACTTTGTAGACCAGGCTGGCCTCGAACTCACAAAGATCCACCTGCCTCTGCCTCCCAAGTGCTGGGATTAAAGGCGTGCGCCACCATCGCCCGGCTTGTATCACATTTAAACCAATGATTGTCTGTAAGACCATATGCTTAACGTTGCTTGATATATACATGTGCACACACATTCATATCCTGGATCCTGTTATTCTGCTGGGTTAAACTGATAGGACTAATGAATATATGGAAAGATTTTTAAAATTTTGTATGTGCGTATATGTAGTGTGTGCATACTTCATTGCCTTGGTGCACATACAGAGGTCAGAGAAGAACTCATAGGAAGGAGTCAGAGTGAGTCCTTTCCTTCCACCATGTGGGTTCTGGGGTGGAGCTCAGGTCGTCAAGCTTATCGGCAGGCATTTTTACCTATAGAACTATCTTGCCAGCACACAGAAGACTTTTCTAAACCATGTAGTATAACAGTCCTTTAACACTGCCCTGGTTAAGCAGCAGTTTACATGTAGATGGTTACAGAACAGAAATACAACAAGAACCCAGTAGTGAACGTTTACTTCTGTAGAAATCCATGTTTAAACTTAGACATTATTTCAGAGACAGCTCTGTCGGAAGCAGTGATCGGGCTGGGCAGTGTGGTGCGTACCTGTAGCCCAGTACTCAGGAAGCAGAGACAAACTCAAGCTCACAGTGTACCTAGGTTACATGTAGACCCTACGCCAGAAAATAATTATTATCAGAACCTGGTCATCCAGAGGACAAAATTCCAAGTTCCTTGGCTAGAGTGATCTTTCATTTTTATACCCAAAATTGTATATAATGTATATTTATAAATATTTATTTAGCAAGCTTACATAGCATTTACTAGTAAATCTTAGAGCCTTTTGAAGTATTATTATATCATTATGTTATTATTTCAGTTATTATCAATCCCATATTTCAAATAGGTCAGTTGTTAATGTTCCAAGTTGACTGTTTTTTTGTGTGTTGATAAAAGGACTTAAAAAGTATTTTAACTTCTCTTACTGAAAAAGTAATTTGAAGTTTAAATCCCATAAATATTTCTGACTTTCAGAAACCTATGAGTGCCAGTAAGAGTATATATTTGTGTAGCTATACCACCACAGTCAAGGTACAGTATAATTCCCACCCAAATCTTTGTCCTGTCCCATTGTGTCATCCCACACACCCCATCAAGCCCCCAACACTGTAGCTTTGTCTTCTGGAGAAGATCATAGAGATGGGCTCATGTATAATGTAACCTATAAAGATGGCTTCTTGCATTTGATGCCTTTGAGGTGTATCCAAGTTTCTGTGCACATCAGCAGTTTGTTGAGTTTTATTGCCAGGTAATATCCTATTGTTGAGCGTACCATTAATTGTTTATCACTCACCATCTGAAGGACACTTGAATTGGTTCCAGTTTTTGGTGATTATGAACAGAGTGACTATGAACATTAACAGGCGGGTTTGGGGGACCACTGGGTCACATGATGTATATGTTACCACTATAAAAAGATACTAGCCTGTTAGTGCTGTGTTTGTGTTTTTGGAGTAGGCTCTTGTGTAGTGTAGTCTGCCTTCATACTCAGGTTCCTCCTGCCTCAGCCTCCCACATATTGTGAATGCACTGTCACATCTGGCTTCCTTGAATTTTTATTTTATTTTATTTGAGACAGGCTTTAACTGTGTAGCACCAGCCAGCCTGGAACTCTGACTTAAAACCGTGCTGGGGTGGAGCTCATGGCTACCTTCCTGCTTCTGTTCCTGGGTGCTGGCATTATAGGTATGAACCACCATGTCTGTCTCTTGATTTTTTGTTTTTTTAGATTTTATTTTTAATTTAAGTTTAATCATTATTGCATGTATAGGATGTCTGTGTGTAAGAGAGAATGTGGTGCTACAAAGGTGGAGACAGGAAGGTCCCAGGGACTCAACGGCTAGCAGCAGACTCCAGACTCAATGAGAGTATATTCGAGGTGTTGCATAATGGAACTGCATGATTTCCTTCTCACATATTCTGAAATCTCTTTTCCCACATGAACCTATTTCTGTTTTAGTTAATATATATCTATATCATAAGTGCAGATGGTTTTGTAATATTTCTAAATCTATATATACCAATTTTTGTTGTGTTTACAGTTTCTGTTATAGTAGATAATGCTATAAGGATGTCCCCACTCTTACGTCTCTATATACTTGTAGTGGTGAATTCTTCCCTATCTGGCTCCAGAAGCAGGAACACCTCAGAATCAGGAAAAGCACTGAACTGCACTCAGACACGTTGTTCCAGATTCACAGTGCTGTGAGCTGTAGGTAGCAGTGCCAGTTAATGCCAAGAGTCAGTCAGGTTATCTTGGCATTAGTCATTTTGAGACTTATGTCATAAAACGTATTTACTCATGTTTGTACGTGGATTCTGGTGAAAAACCAAGCCCATTTGCTTATTGATAGTGTTTATCAAATAAACTGAATATTTAAAGACAAGCAAACAAAATCACTAGTTTTTTGTTGTTTTAAGCTGATAATGAGCAATTTAGCAAGACTCTGTCTCAGAATAAAAAAAAAAAAAGGCTAGGAATATATCTCAGTAGTAGAGCTTTTATTGTAAATGAGGCCTCAGGTTTCATTTCCAGCGGAGGCTAGGAGGGGCAGTAGGACAGCCAAAACCCAAAAATAACTCTTTTGAAAAAAAGCAAGGAAAGCACATTCCTTTCTTTTTTAAAGCAAAGAAAGACTATTTTTTGGTTTTTCGAGACAGGGTCTCTCTATGTAGCCCTGGCTGTCCTGGACTCACTTTGTAGACCAGGTTGGCCATGAACTCATGGAGATCCACCTGTCTCTGCCTACCGACCGAGTGCTGGGATTTTTTTTTTTTTTTTGGTTTTTTGAGACAGGGTTTCTCTGTGTAGCCCTGGCTGTCCTGGACTCACTTTGTAGACCAGGCTGGCCTTGAACTCACAAAGATCCGCCTGCCTCTGCCTCCCAAGTGCTGGGATTAAAGGCGTGCGCCACCACCGCCCGGCTCCAGTGCTGGGATTAAACAAAAAATTTTAAAATGATTATAATTCATATAATTCAGTATATGTTACTGCAGTAAGTTGTTTTTGTTGTATTTGAATGATTTTATGTTTATAGAAAGTAGCAAAGAGGTATATACTTATAATCCCCACACTCAGAAGGCTGATATGTTAGGGGAGGAGGAATAGGGAGGGAGGGAAGAAAAAAGTTGGAAAAAGCCACCTACACCTCACTCAGTTTCTCTATTGATAAAGTCTTATGTAACAGTTTTTCTCAGAGCTAAGAAACCAACTTTGTTTTTTTCTTTTTTTTAGGTTTTTCGAGACAGGGTTTCTCTGTGTATCCATAACTGTCCTGGCCTCCCTTTGTAGACCAGGCTGGCCTTGAGCTCACAGAGATCCACCTGCCTCTGCCTTCTGAGGGCTGAGATTAAAGGTGTGCGCCACCACGCCCGGCTGTTCTTTTCCTTTTAACTAGATTTCAGAGTTCAGATTTCACTAGTTTTTCAACAAATTAAGCTTTTAAATATTAAATGCTTGAACCTTGTCATAGATTAATTTTATTTGTAACATTTATTATATACATGTTATATATAATTATATGCATCTCTATTGCTTAAACAAATGTTATCTTTGACATTAATATCTCAAAAAATTATCTTTTAACATTCACAGACAATTCTGCTCAGGGCAATTTTAAGGTAGGGCTAAAGAACTTTTTCCACCCTTGTGTTCCTGCAGACACATGATTTATGGTCAGTCACCTGTGTAGTTCATGCACGATGCTGCCTTTTCCAGTGTAGTTAGAAACTCCTCTCTCCAAGAGCATAGGAAAATAGCCGCTTTCATGTACCCAGAAGCTGACCTAATTGAGAATGATAGTCAGAGTCTCTTATGTAGGGTGCTTTCACTGTTACTTAAGTTAGTTAAATATCTTGGGTTGTTTTGTTTTGTTTCTAGAACTAGGAACTGAACCCAGGGCCTTATGCATTCTAGGCAGGTGCCTCCCTCATTCCCAGCCCTGTGTGGCGCTGGCCTTGAGCAGAGTCCCTGGATTTCCATGCATAGAACCCTGCTGGGGCTGACTGTGGTACTCAAGTAGATGCAGCATTTTACATTTATATTTCTATGAGTGTGTTGGGGGCGAGAGGACAGTTTTGAGGAGTCAGTTCTCTTTCCACCGTGTGGTTCTGAAGATCAAACAGATTTGTCAGCTTGGTGGCAAAGTACTTTTACCTTTCGAGCCGTCTCACTGGTTAAAGATGTGGCTCCCCCACCCCCCACTTACTTATTTTTATTTTACGTGTATGGGTATTTTGCCTGCATGTATGTAAGTGTATCACATGCAAAGGAGGCCAGAAGAGGGCATCCGAACCTGTGGAGCTAGAGTCACAGATGATTATGAGCTACCATGTTGGTGCTAAGAACCATATCTGGGTCCTCTGCAAATTTACAAGTGTTCTTAACCACTGAGCCAGCTCTCCAGCTTTCAGGTATGGATTTTAAAAAATACTTAAGTTGTTTTATATACATGGATTTTTAATTTATTTATTTGTTTGTTTATTGAGGAAGGGTTTCTCTGTGTAGCCCTGGCTTTCCTAGAATTCACTTTGTAGACCAAGCTGGCTTGAAACTCACAGAGAATGCCCTGTCTCTGTCTCCCCAGTGCTGAGAGATTAAAGGCACTGCATGAGCCAGGCAGTGGTGGCTCATGCCTTTAATCTCCCAGCATTCTGGAGGCAGTGGCAGGTAGATCTCTGAGTTCGAGGCCAGCCTGGTCTACAGAGTGAGTTCCAGGACAGCCAGCTACACAGAGAAACCCCATCTTGAAACAAACAAGCAGAAAGGCACTGTCTGGATATTTTGCCTGTGTTGCCTGTATGTATGTCTGACCGTGTGCATGGTACCTAAAGAGGCTGGAGGAGAGCACTGAATCTCCTGGAACAAGAGTAACAGTTACAGTGGTTGTGAGGCTGTGTGGGTGCTGGGAATTGAACTCATGTTCTCTGGAAGAGCAGCCAGTGCTCTCAACTGCTGAGACTCACTCCAGCCCCCTTTATTATGTTTTTGAGACAGGATTTCATTTAGCCCAAGTGCTGAGCACCACTCAGTGTCTCCTGCTTGCTGGGCAGTAGTCTGCCAACTGAGCTACATTTCCAGCCCCAATTTTTTAAAAGCCTCTTCAACATTCTAGGAAACAATAGTGTAGAGACAATTTTGTAGTGCCGTTTTTTTTTTTTTTTTTAAAGGGACAGTAAATCTGAAGTACATTTTCCATTTTTGGAGTAAAAAAGCAGAAAAGAGGTGTTGCAGCTGTCACATGTCAGGTTAATGAGCTGAACAAAGTTATCCTGTTGTGTGTTGTGTGCCCTGGGTAGAGCACAGTGTTGGGTGTCTCGGGAGCATACACTTCTCTCTCAAAGAACTTATAGTGGGAGAAATGAAAGTAGAAAAAACCGGTTGTCATTTGAATGCTGAGGTGAACTGTCTGTTATAAAAACCTAGGAAAAGATTACCTGTCTGCTTTATCCAGAAGGCAGAAAGCTCTTCTAGACCTGGTCATGAAAAGCTTTGAGGAGAAGGTGCCTTGGAGCTAGAACTGGATGAATGGTTAGGGCTGCATAACAGGCAAGGTGGGAAAGGGACTCTCCATAGAAGAAAAGAATGACATGCTCACAGAAATTACTTTGGATTTGATTTTAATAAATATTTCTCTCTATTATCAAGTTTTAGTCTCCCAAATGTTTCTAAATTGTGATATTTGGGGGCTTTCCAAATAAGTAATACTGTCCAGGTGGTGATGCACACCCTTAATCCCAGCACTCAGGAGGCAGAGGCAGGCAGATCTGAGTTCAAAGTCAGCCTGGTCTATAGGATGAGTTCCAGGATGACCAGGGCTACACAGAGAAACCCTGTCTCAAAACACCATAACCAAAAAAAAGAGGTAATACTGCTTTTAGCAGGGAAAAATCATATTGTTACCTGTAATCCTAGCATTCAAGAGAATGAGGCAGGAAGATTGTGAGTTTGCTTCAAACAAAACAAAGATAAAAACCCCTAAACAACAACAAAACAAAACAAAAAAACCAAGCAAACAGAAACAAAACTCTTGTATTATTTTAAAAAAAAAGTCTCTAGTATAAAAAAATAAAGAGCAAAATGTGAATTTAAACATTGGTGGCTCTAATCTGTAATCCCAGCATTCAGGGTAGAAGCAGCAACAACCAGAGGGTCCCCACAAGTCCAAGCCCAGACTGGACTGCAGAGTGAGGTCCTCCCCTCAAAAGAATGGGGGTGTGGAGGGGAGGGCAGGGAGAAGGGATTCAACTTAATATATCCATCTAACCAGTTTCAGTTTCACTCACCCGAATATGGAACTAGTTTTGCTTATGAATATTCATGATCACTGTACTTCTTAACCTACAGCCCCTATCGCTAATTTGAAGCAATTTTAGTTATTATTTGTTTATCAGTATAAGAACTCTTTTTTAAAAAGACAGCTACCAATGTGGGGATGTAGCTCAGTTGATAGAATGGTTGCCTGACTTGCTTGAGGCCCTGAGTTTGATCATCCTCACCAGGTAAAACTGAGCCTAGTATCGTACACTTGCTACTAGGTATGGGGAACCCTGATGTTCAGAAAACAGAGGCAAGAGAATCAGAGGTTCAAGGTCATCCTTGGCTACATCGTGCACTCTAGACCAGCTTGGGCAGCATGAGACTTTGACTCATAAAAACAAATGGAAAATGCAACTACCATTATTGTCATGCTCAAAAACAAACTTTCCAACTACCTTTTTTTTATTTTGGTTTTTCAAGACAGGGTTTCTCTGTGTATCTCTGGCTGTCCTGGACTCCGCTTTGTAGACCAGGCTGGCCTCGAACTCACAGAGATCCGCCTGCCTCTGCCTCCCAAGTGCTGGGATTAAAGGTGTGCTCCACCATGCCCGGCTTCCAACTATCTTTAATCTCAGCACATGGCGAGAAGAAGCAGTCAGATCTCTTGGGATTGAGACTAGCCTGTTCTACATAGAGAGTTCCAGGCCAACAGAGTAACATGGTAAGACCCTGTCTCAAAATAAAAATGAAGCACCAGAAAGGGGTGGGGGGGGAATGCTGCAGATCAGTTAATCCATGTTAAGTCCCTTTGGACCTCTGGGTTGGTTGGCTGCCATGCTTCCCCTTCCCCCACCTTTGCAGTTCTTTTGTTGAAGAATCCAGTCATTTGTCATGTAGTTTCCTATAGTCTGAATTTTGCTGATTGTATCTATTGAATGTCATGTGGCGTACTTCTTAATTCTTTTTGTGGCTTGCAATTTGGTTTTAGCTCTCCATGCTTGATCAGATTACTGTTCCATTCTTGCCTGCCATGGAGGAAGATTGTTTTATAGGCAATGGCATACAATTCTAGCAGGAAACAGTTCTTGTTATCCAGCTCTTGATTACCATTGCCTAGGTATTTGTTCATCAGGAGTTGTAGAGCAATATACAGTTTGTATAGTTCCTCCTTCATTATTATCTGGAATACTAACAAAAAGAAATTACTAGTCAGGTGTACTAGCTCATTCTGTAAACCCAGAAGAGGCTGAAACAGGAGAATGAAAGTTTGAGGCCAGCCTGGACTACATAGCAAGACCCTGTCTCTAAATTAATTGAGGATTTTAATTTATTTCCAAACTGTACGTAACAACATCCAGTCTGGGTAGCACTGGGAAATTTCATTTCCTAGAAGAAATGCCTGACTCCAACAAGGTACGTGCCTCAAGGAATTTATAATACATAAAGTTTTGAGTTTTAAAAGTTGTTAAACTTACTTTATGTACATTTTTATATAATCAAAATCATATTTTATTTATTTGTATGTGGAGGTGGATAGGGATTGAAGTGTGTGTGCGTGCGTGCGTGCGTGTGTGTGTGTGTGTGTGTGTGTGTTTGTGTGCATGTATATAAATGTGGATGATAAATGTCAACCTTGGAAGTCATTCCTCATGAGTCATCTACCTAGTATTGAGACAGTGTTTCCCTGGGACTTAGAACACGATGATCATTAGGTTAGGCTGGCCGGCCAGTGAGCTCCAGGGACCACCCTGTCTCTGCCCCTTGAGTAATGAGATCATAAACATGGGCCACCAAACCCAGCTTCTTACACAGGTGCTGGGCATTGAACGTGGGTCCCCCAAGCTGAGGCAGCACACTACCAACTGTCATCTCAGTCCCCATAGACTTTATTCTTGATTCTAGCAAAGGCTTGATTTCACTATTTAATAGGTGTGTGTGTGTGGAAATGAGCTATCTAAAATAATGTTTTATATAATTTGAGAAATCTCTTATTTTTTTAGTTCTGTATTGGAGTATTTGCCTAACTTGGTCCAGAAACTGGATTTGAGCCCCAGCATATGCATATAGACAGAAAAGAAAGAAGAAAAACAAAGGAAGAAGTAAGAATCTCAAGGAAAAGAAAGACTGCAATTAAAGCTAAGCATGACAGTGTGGGATGGTGGGCATGTCTGCTATCCCAGTCCGCAGAATGGGAGTTAGGTAGACTCAGAGGTCAAGTCTAGCCTTGACTGCATAGTGAGTTCAAGGCCACACCAAGAGACCTTGTGTGAATAAGTAAATGATGGTAGGTAGGCAGGTAGAGTAATTATAAGCATGGTGATACATCATGTCTGTAATCTCAATTCATGGAAACTGAGGCAGGCGGTTTATGACTTTGAGGTTAGCATTAGCCACAAAGTAAGTGAGTGAGTGCATCTTGGAGTATGAAATAAAACTTTGTTTTTAAAAATTTTTTTGAAAAGGGCTGGAGAGATGGCTCAGCAGTTAATAGCACTTGTTGCTTTTGCAGAGGATCCAGGTTCAGTTTTCGGTACTCATGTGGTATCTACAACCCATCTGTAACTCCAGTTCTAGGGGATCTGATGCCCTCTTCTGACCTCTGATGTTAAGCCTGAATGTATGTGTACCACATACATGCAGGCACCATGCATGTATGTGGTACACATACATTCAGGCTAAACATTCATACAGATAGAATAATATAAATAAATGATTCTTTAAATTTTTAAATACAGATTTAAAAAATATAAGAAAATCAGGCATGGTTCATATACCTCTTTAATCCTAGCATCCAGGAGACAGAGTTAGGTCTTTCTCTCTCTGTCTCTCTCTCTCTCTCTCTCTCTCTCTCTCTCTCTCTCTCTCTCTCTTTCTCTCTTGTGTGTGTGTGTGTGTGTGTGTGTGTGTGTGTATGTGTGTGTGATCTCTGTGAGTTTGAGGCCAGCCTAGTCTATATTGTAAGTTCCAGGCCAGCAAGAGCTGCATAATGTATTTAAAATAAAAGAAAGACTTGTTTTACAAAGCTGAGTCCCTATAGCAGTGGTTCTCAACCTGTGGGTTGCAACCCAACCCCTTCAGGGGCTGAATGACCCTTTCACTGGGGTTACCTAAGACCATTGGAAAACACAGACATTTACATAATATTCATAACAGTAGCAAAATTACAGTTATGAAGTAGCAACAAAAATAACTCTTTGATTGGGGGGGGTCCCCACAACATGAGGAACTATATTAAAGGGTTGCAGCAGTAGGAAGGCTGAGAACCACTGCCCTATAGGAACAGTAGTTTGTTTTTAAATATTTATGCATAGTATACATGTACATCATGTATGTGCAGAAGCCTTCAAAAGTCAGAGGAGGTGTCAGATCTGGAGCTGGAGTTCAGGTATTATGACCTACCATGTGATTGCTGGGAACCAAATCTAGACCCTGGAAGAATAGCCAATGCTTTTAACCACTGAGCAATCTCTCCAGTCCCAGTGGTTGTTATTTTTAATAAATAGAATAACTCGTGTATCTCCCCATTGGGAGATATATGAAAGAGGCATTATTAACAATTATTGTGGTGGCATCTGGAGAGATGGCTCAGAGGTTAAGAATACTGGCCACTCTTGCAGAGGACCAATGTTTGATTCCCAGCATCCATATGGAAACTCTAGTTCTAGGGGATCTCACACTCTCTTCTGGCCTCTGGACACTGTACACACATGGTACATATGCATACATGCAGGCCACCATATATAGAAAATAAATCTTACTGGGCATGGTGGCGCATGCCCTTAATCTCAGCACTTAGGAGGCATAGGCAGGTGAATCTCTGAGTTGAGGCCAGCCTGGTCTACAGAACAAGTTCTAGGACAGCCAGGGCCACACAGACAAACCCTCCCTCGAAAAACCAAAAATAAAGTAAGTCTTAAAAAAAATTACTGTGGGAGCATCAGACATTAACAGGAACTAGATAGAGCAAATGAGGACAAATGACACACTCTTCTGTGGCTGACACGGTCAGCCTTTTGAGAACAAGAGTTTCTGCTGTTATGCTCATATTGTGTCTGTGACACATGATACATAGCTGGTGCTCGATATTTTATTGAGAAATCATAAAATCACTACTGTTTTGAAGCTTGATGTGCTTTTTAAGTGGCTCTTATACTTAAATTGTATTTGTGTTTTTCATTTACAAACACTTGTTATCTAATGACCTTAGACATTGTATCTGAAGATGGTGATGAGCTTACTTATGTTTTAAGGTTAGGGTGAGGATGAGTTGTTTTCCTTACTGTAGGAACAGTGCATGTTTGTTGTGAAGAAATGAAGGGGATAAAAGGACAGTCAGAGAGGGCTTAGTGTGTGGAAGCTTCCAAGCCTGGAGACCTGAGTTTAGTCCCCAGAGCCAAAGGTAGGGGTGAACTGACTCCACAGACTTGTCTCCTGACACCCATGTATACATACACTCGTGTACACACACACACACACACACACACACACACACACACACCAATAAAAAATTTTTTAAAAGAAAAAGAAATGGGAACATTGGGGGCTGGAGAGTTATCTCAGCACCTGTGCACATTTTCTGTGCAAGCATGAGAGTCTGGCTCACATTTCCCAGCATCCCTGTAAGAAGCAATTGCATTGGAGCACACCTGTGACCCTGGTCCTGTGTCAGTGGTGGGCGGGGGAGGCAGCTAGATCTTGGTTTTGCTGGCTGCCAACCTAGCTCCAGTTTATTCTCAAGGGAGTAAGGTGCAGAGTTAATGAAGCAGGACACCCAACATTCTCCTCTGGCCACCCACATACGCATTCACAACCCATACATATATCACACAAAACTAAATATAAAGAAAATTAGAAAATCTAGATAACCTCATCATTACTCCTCACTCCCAGCTTTAAAAACAGAAATAGAAAAGGTCATTCATGCCTAGTTGGATTTTAGCTTCAGGAAGGACAGGCCCTAAAGTTGCATACAGGACAAGCTCTTGCTCTCTCAAAGTCTCAATGATTCATGTTTTAGCCAGTGGGCCTTTATCTCCTCAGTTCATGAAGAATGCTTATTTGACAGGAACTCTGTGGAGTTTAGAGCAGTGCATGAGGGTTCCTTTTTTAATTTTTATTTATTATTTATTAATTAATTAATTTATTTTTGAGACAGGGTTTCTCCGTGTAATAAGCCTTGGCTGTCCTGGATTCACTTGTAGACCAGACTGGCCTCCAACTCAGAGATCTGCCTGCCTCGGCCTCCCAAGCATTGGGATTAAAGGCATGCGCCTCCATGCCTGGCTTTTTTTTTTTTTTTTTTTTTTGAGACAGGGTTTCTCTGTGTAGCCCTGGCTGTCCTGAAACTCATTCAGTACACCAGGCTGGCCTCGAACTCACAAGATGCTCCTGCCTCTGCCTCTAAATGTCAGAATCAAAGGTGTGTGCCAACTTAGATAAGTGTATCTTTAAGGAGTGAGGCTGGGGAAGAAGTGACTCTTTTTTTTTGTTTTTTGTTTTTTTTTTGAGACAGGGTTTCTCTGTATGTAGCCTTGGCTGACCTAGACTCACTTCGTAGACCAGACTAGCCTTGAACTCACAGAGATCCACCTACCTCTGCCTCCCTGAGTGCTGGGATTAAAGGCATGCACCACCACGCCTGGCAAGAAGTGACTCTTTTAACCATGTTTCTGCAGTCAAAACTGCTGTTGCCTACTCTAGCTGTATTTCTTGAAGATGTTATGAAAGGCAGTGATAGAAATTCCCAGGGGCTGGAGGGATGGCTGAACAGTTAATGAGTGCTGTGGCTCTTCCAGAGAACCCGAGTCAGTTCCCAGCACTCTCACATGAGGAGGTTCACAACTGCCTCTCCATCTCCAGGAGATCCAAGGGCACCTGTGCACATAATGCATTCTAATTCATATTCTCATTCTCTCTCTCTCCCTCTCATACACATTTAAAAAGACTGTATTTTAATATGTATAGATATTTTGTCTGCATATATGTCTGCATCATGTGCATGCCTGCTGCCTGTAGAGACCAGAAGAAGGTACCAGTTCCCTTGGGCTTGGAATTACATATGGTAGTAAACTGTCTTGTGGGTACTGGGGATCAAATGCAGTTTATCTGAAAGAGCATACTCTGAAAAGCATCTTTTCTGTCCAATATGTAAAATTATTTTAAAGAAGAAATCCTCATGGTTTGAACTAATGTAAGTATTCTTGTTAGGTGGTGGTGGTGGCGCACGCCTTTAATTCCAGCACTTGGGAGGCAGAGGCAGGTGGATCTCTGTGAGTCAAGGCCAACCTGGTCCACAGAGTGAGTTCCAGAACAACCAAGGCTACATAGAGAAATCTTGTCTTGAAAAACCAAAGGGGGGGTGAGAGAATTCTTCAGAAAGAAAACCATATTTAAAGATACTACAGTAAAATTTCTTATTAATCAAGTTTTTCTTCATCATTAATGAAGCCAGGTGTGGTTGCTATTCCTGTGTGTTGACATCATTGCTTTTATGTTTGGCCATGAGCTAGGTTGTATTATCACAAAGCTACTTTAGAACAAAGGCAGGTGGTCCTGTGAGATGGCTCAACAGGCAAAGGTGCCTTCCACCAGACCCGATGACCTGTTTTATACCTCTGGCAAGATGTCCTCTGACCACCACACATGTGCCATAGCACACACACTAAATGAAATAAATAAAAATGTAAAAAGTTTTTTTCAAAAAAGCAAAGCATTGGAGTTTCTGCTGATTGTGTTTATTCATAGCACATAACATTGTGAGGAGTTAGGGTTTTCTTTAGATTAAAACAAGCACTGTGTATTAATCACAATGATTAGTGTAAAAATTATTTTTCCAGTGTTTCCTCCACTTGCCTGTCTACAGGCTAGGAATGTCTATTCACTTCCCTTGGCTCAGCGCCCTTGTTGCTATCAACATTTTTTAGATATTCTTGTGCAGTTAAAATATAAATGTATGAAACAAATGGGTGCTTACTAACAAATATATCTTATATTCTGAAAGTAACTTCTTTAGGATGTATAAAGAGGTCATGGAATGAACAGATTGTTCAATTGGAAAATACAGCTGTATAGGACTTCTGTCTTAGTGAAATGTTTTTTGGGAAAGATGAATAAGAATTCTTTGTGGAGGGCTGGGGATATAGCTCAATGGTAGAGCATTTGCCTAGCATGCACAAAACCCTAGAAGTATCTCTAGTACTGCAATTAAAAACAAAAGAACAGGGCTGGAGAGATGGCTCAGCGGTTAAGAGCACTGGCTGCTCTTCCAGAGGTCATGAGTTCAATTCCCAGCAACCACATGGTGGCTCACAACCATCCATAATGAAATCTGGTGCCCTCTTCTGGCCTGCAGATATACCTGCAGACAGAACACTGTATACATAATAAATAAATCTTTAAAAAAAAAAAAAAAAAAAGAACAGAATCTGAACAGATAGCTTATCAGCCAAGAGCACTGACTGCTCTTCCATAGGACTCACATTCAATTCCTGGCACCCACATGACAGCTCACAACCATTCGTAACTCTGGTTTCAGGGGATTCCCTGGCACTAAGGGCTAGAGGTTAGGGCAACCATCCCCCTCTTTTGTTTTGGGAGAACCTTGGCTGACCAGTAACTGCAGATCAGATGTATCTTGAATTTGTAAACATCTGCCTGCTTCTGCCTCTTGAGGGAATTACAGACATGCCCAGCTTGATGTGTTCTTATGGGCTCCACTGACATCAGGCACACAGGTAGTGAATAGACATGCATGGAAACAAAATACCCATACACATAAAAGAGGGGGGATAGGCCATGAGGAAAAAACTTTTTATGTTCAAATATCATCAGGTTTCCTGGCTGAGGTTATTCATGAGAAGTTGTGGATAAAGCCAATAGCCAAGAATAGTTCTGTGTACCCAGGGGAATCCAACGATCCAAACAGATCATTAAGACATTATAAGTCCTGTCTTTAGCCTCCAGTTAAATTTCAGTATTAGGTCAGGAATAATGAACAGAGACCCCCCCCCCCATGTGTGTGTGTTCTCTAGAAGTATACTCTTTCCCCAGACAGAAGACTTGAGCATGACTGCAGATCAGGAGTGTGTTGCTGGCCCTTCCTAGGCCCTCTGCTGTACCTGTTATCTGGTATGAAGGAAATCTTGTTCGAAAGTCGAAGTTCTTGAGGGCAGCAGATGCTCCACTCAGAATGAAACCAGGTTACTGCTTATGCAATGTGCAGTGGTTTGTATCAAAAGCTGTTTTGGTCTTGACTTTGAGATTATCCCTTCTCTTTGAAGTGGTTATATTTTAATTTTAAAGTGTGTCTTAGTCACTGTTCTATTACTGTAAAGAGACACCATGACAACTCTTATAAAAGAAAGCATTTAATTGGGGGCTTACTTACAGTTTCAGAGGTGTAGTCCATTATCATCTGGTGGGGAGCGTGGTGGCATACAACAACCACTGGAGCAGTAGCTGAGAGCTACATTCTGATCTATAGGCAGAATCACACTTGGACTGGCTTGGGCTTTTGAAACCTCAAAGCCCACTCCCTGTGTACACCTCATCCAACAAGGTCATACCTACTCCCAATAAGGCCATACCTCCTTGTAATCCTTTCAGACTGTTCCACTCTCTGGTGACCAAGCATTCAAACATATGAGCCTATTGGTACCAACCTCATTCAAAACACCACATTCTACTCTTGCCCCCATAGACTTGTAGAAATGATGCCAGGAACTGTTCACCATCTTACACCCCTGCTGGGACCTGAGGAAAGGACAAAACATGTTGAAGTTGGTGTGGCAGAAGTGGGAAGAATGGCTCTTGAATTATATCACTAAACCAGAGTTGAACATACCATAAATCAAAAATGATTCAGTCCAATTTCAAAAGTCCTTGTAGTCTATCACAGACTGGTTTTAAATTTTAGAATTTTTCAAATGTTTTGTTTTGTTTTGAAACAAAGTCTCTCTATGTAGTTCTGGCCGAGGTGGAACTCATGTGTAGACCAGGCTGGCCTCAAACTCACAGAGAGTTGCCAGCCTCTGCCTCCTGAATGCTGGGATTAAAGGCGTGTACTACTGTACTTAGTATTTTAATTTTTTTTTTTTTTTTGGTTTTTCGAGACAGGGTTTCTCTGAATATCTCTGACTGTCCTGGACTCACTTTGTAGACCAGGCTGGCCTCGAACTCACAAAGATCCGCCTGCCTCCGCCTCCCAAGTGCTGGGATTAAAGGCGTGCGCCACCACCGCCCGGCGTATTTTAATTTTTTTAAATGTGATTGTTGAACATAAGTTTTGTGTCATAATAAAGTTGAAAAAAATATTAACTTATCATAAGTCAAAGACAATCAGTATACACACACAAAGCCCTGATTTTTTTCCTCGACGGCTGTTTAGAATTGTGTACATTATAAACATGATTAGATGAGTTTGGACGTTTTGAGTTTCAGATAATAGTTCAATTTAAAGCAATTTGAAAATAAGGAAAATTTACCCTCATCAACGGACATCTTTGTTGAGGATTGGCTCTGTTCTGGATTAATGATAAAGCTGAAGACCCATTCTTCCCACCTGTCATTTGAATGTGCTTTGTCCTTGCTCAGTTCCTGGCACAGGTACAAGATGGTGCCCAGATCCTGGCATCACTTCTGCGTAAGATGATATTCGGAAGTGGGTGGTGCTTTTCTCTCCTTGTGCTTTTAGTGCAGTTCACACCGTTTCCTCAGAAGTCTTTCAGCAGAGTTCCACGTAAATCCCATTATGCATAACTCCATCAGGCCACCTCCAGACCTATCCCTGGCAAAGGCCATGAGGATGGATAAACAATTTTTGAGCCAGAATTGTGACACAGGCCTGTAATACAAGACACTCCAGATATAGAAGCAGGAGAATTGAGCTAGAGTGAGTTCAAGGCAACAGAGAGACCCTGGCTCAAAATACAAGGTTAAAAGAGGGCTGAGGATTTAGCTTAGCCCTTGCAGCATGCATAGAGCCCTAGGCACAGTTCCCAGGACTGAAAACAAAACCCCAATTTTTTTTTTTTTTTCCGAGACAGGGTTTCTCTGTGTAACAGCCTTGGCTGTCCTGGACTCGCTTTGTAGACCAGGCTGGCCTCGAACTCACAGAGATCCGCCTGCCTCTGCCTCCCAAGTGCTGGGATTAAAGGCGTGCGCCACCACGCCTGGCCCAATTTTTTATATACTGTACAAAAGATATAATTAGATGCTGTTTAAATTTGAGACTTCTTATTTGAAAACTAATAAAAAATAATGTAACTTCTTGTCTTTCCCACCTGCATTTTCCCATTAAATATAGGAGTAGAATGTTTAATTGTCCGAGACAGTCTCTGGCTGCTTAGGCTGACTGGACTCGTACCCAAGCTTGCCTTGAGTGTCTCACATTTCCCTTTATGGCTCTTTCTGCTGCCTTCACTGTCCCCATTTCTCAGACACCATCAAAACTCGCTGTCCTGGGCAAGCAAGATAACTTGTCAGGTAAAGGTGCTTTATGTGTAAGCCTGACAACTTAAGTTTGATCCCTGTAACCTGGGTAAAGGCTAAAGGAGAGACACAACTACAGAGTTGTTCTCTGACCTCCACACTTACTCGTGGTGCACACACACACACACACACATACACAAATGATAATAATAATTAAAAACAAAACAAAACTCCAGTCTCTTGTCTCTGCTTTTGTAACCATATCTCCTACTAGCCCCTGGGTTTCTTTAGGTGGATCTATGTCTTCATCTCTTCCTAGGTGGGCTGTGCTTCATCAAAACATGGCAGATTTCTCTGAGCCTCCTCTGTGCCTGGAACATCTTTTAATTTCCTCTGCTTTCAAATCTCTCCATTCTTCAAAATCTAACCAGGTCCCAGGCTCTTCACATAGCCTTCCATCATGTCCAGCTCATTCCTTCTTGCCCCTTTAAATACTGTCATTGGCAGTCGTGATAGTATTTTTTTTGTGTGTGTGTAGGGTTTGCTTCCTGACAAATTTTAAGCTTGTGAAATTTAAGATCAATACAATAGTTGGATGTAGTAGGAGTTTATTAAAACCAATTGTGAGAATGTTTTTGTTTAATCCCAGGTGGGCTGCTTAAGACACAGGTATAAAGTATTAACGGTCTCCTGAGCTAGCAGGGGCGTGGCTTAACCAACTGAGCAAGTTTAACTCTGAGGACTTGGGAGAGAAAAATAAAAAACCAGAGCCCAAAGAGAAGGGGGCTCTACAAAGGAGGGATAAAAAGCCAGAGCCCCAAGGAGAAGGGAGCTACAAAGAGAAAAGAGAGAAGGAGCTCCACAAAGAAGTAAAAGAGAATGGGCTTTACAAAGATGTAAGAATAAAGAGGCTCTACAAAGAAGAGAAAAGGCTCTATAGAGAAGTAGGAGAAAGCTCTACAAAGAAGAGAAAGGGCTACAAGGTAGAAAGCGGTTGCTGGTGCTCCCCCAAACTGTTGCTTGTTCTTTCTGCTGCTGTCCCCCTGGTTTGCTGGTTTGCCGGATTACTGGACTTCTAGTGAGAGTGGTATTACCCTCAGAGAATCCAACAACCCTAATCAGCAGGAAGTAGCTCAAAGAGACCTATGTCCCTTCTCCCTCTAACCTTCTTTCTCTCCCGCCTAGGGTTGGGGGGTTGAAGGGAACGAGGGGTGGAAGGGAGGTAGAGGTATTAAGCACAATGAATTAAGTACAGTAAAATAAATCAGAGTATATATATATATTGGATAATTAAAAAGTTTCGGTTACAGTTGGGTGTGGTGATGCATGTTAGAGGCAGGCAGATCTGAGTTTGAGACCACCAGTCTTATTCATAGGGAGTTCCTGTCTTAAAAATAAATGATGGGCCGGGCGTGGTGGCGCACACCTTTAATCCCAGCACTCGGGAGGTAGAAGCAGGTGGATCTCGGTGAGTTCAAGGCCAGCCTGGTCTACAAAGTGAGTCCAGGACAGCCAGGGATAGATACATAGAGAAACCCTGTCTCAAAAAAACAAACAAACAAAATCACTCATACACACACACACACACACACACACACACACACAAATAAATAAATGAACAAGTGAATACAGTACTTATCTGCAGTAATAAATAAGTAAACATCTAGCTCTTACACTTTGTGTAGACAGTAGTCAAAGCAGAGAGTGCAGGGATTGAGCAGGAGACACTTGCTGTATGAACCCATCTTACCTATATATAGCTTTACCTCTATAATGAGAATTAAAAAGCAGCTGTTTGAAGGGAAGAGAAGGTGCGGATAGTCTCACATATATACCCCAGACTGAGTGACACCAGTCTCAGTAATAGTTGCCTCAGTTCTAACACGATGATATCTAGTATTTGATGGGGTGGTGTTAAGCATTCTAAATGTTAATTGGTCCTGCTTGCTGTCTGTTACTTACATTGTCTCTGATTGGTTAAATAAATGCTGAGGCCTGGAGACTGGGCAAAGATGGAGGTAGGCAGGACTAAGGTGCGCAGGCTTCTGAGACAGAGCATCTTGGGGAGAAGAAGCCAGGAACAGGAAGAAAGAGGACACACACACGATGGGGTAGATTAAAGAAGATCATTCCATGTGGCCTGGAACATCGGCATAGCGTGGAATATAGCAGTCCAAAGGGACATATGTATATATGGGGTCATATTTGGGTAATAGAATTATGAGCTAGCTTAGATGGGCTAGGATTGCACAATTCAGGCCAAGGCGTGTTAAAATCCATCCAGTGTCTGTGTGTATTCATTTATAATGGCAGGTTAAGGATTAATACCACCAACCAATTAATGATAATATACTGGTTAAACAATTTAATTAGCCATTTTCTACAAGTATTGTGTGTGATTTATTAATCCCTGGGACCTGCAGAGATTACCCAACAGTTAACAACTGCTATTATTCCTCAAGTGGGCCCAAGTTCAGTTCCTAACACAAACATGGGGTAGCTCACGGTTATCTGTAGCTTCAGCTCCAGGAGACTCAACACCCTCTTCTGGCTTCTACAGGGACCACACATATGTAGCATTCACTTACATAAAACACATGAATGTACATAATAACAAAAATCTTCAAAAAGCATTCACTAATCACAGCTAGTATGACAGCCCAGATCTCAGCACCAACCTCTCTGTGTTCACCTGTACTCTCCCAAAGGAGAAAGGTGCCATTGGATCAGTTTCCCAGCATCCACCAGGGAACACCTGTCTTTGGTGGTTTTGCTCAACCTGCTCATGGGGTTGTTGCACATTTTTGCTTTGAATTTTGTGCAGCTGTGGCATTGTTGCCAGGTTTTAATTCACTTAGCCTATTATGAGTTACATTTTAAAAAGAGCGAGCCTTTCTTTTTAAATTGCAATAACTATGTCGGGTGTTGAGGCTTTTTGACTTTCTTGTACATTCTCCCTTGGCCTCCTGCCCCAGCACCTTCTGATTAAGGTACAGGATTAAGTGTCTGCATCTGAGGAGTGGTGTTGAGAGTGGACAGGCCTCTCTGCCTAAGGGTCCCTTTGGAGGTAGACCCAGTACTGTCTCTGGGAAAACTTACCCATCCCATGGGTAAGGTTATAAGTTCAGTCCCATTAAGCATATTTATTTCAAGACTATTGTATTATCTTAACCCTGGAGTCCCCAAAATGAGATTCATAATTTTTTTTTTTTTTTGGTTTTTCGAGACAGGGTTTCTCTGTGTAACAGCCCTGGCTGTCTGGCTGTCCTGGACTTGCTTTGTAGACCAGGCTGGCCTCGAACTCACAGAGATCCGCCTGCCTCTGCCTCCCAAGTGCTGGGATTAAAGGCGTGCGCCACCACGCCCGGCTGAGATTCATAAATTTTTTAATCAATAGAAGTCATGATAATACTTTATAGTCAAACTAAGATACCATGACTGGCTATTTTATTAGTGACACACACACACACACACACAGTTTTTCAAAACAAAGCATGGCATGGTGGGGCAAAGAGGAAACATGTGCACCCAAACTGCAGCAGCTCCTACTGGTCACTGATTAACTTTGTGTCTGTGGATTGATTCATTCTGGCCATTTCACATAAAAAGAATCTTCCAATTATGTGGCTGTTTATATCTGGTATAATTCTCTCGGGACTCATCCATGTTAGACTAGCACCAGGGCTTCTCCCTGCCAGGTGCCTGAGATGCTCAGCTGTGTGCTATGTACCTACCCATTTCCAGATGCCGTGGGTCTGCTGCGCTGCTGGGGATGCTGCTGCTATGAATCTTTGGGTTTAAGTTTTTATGAGTGTGTTTTCCAGTCCTAGATATGCTTAGAAGTGGAACTACTAGGTCATCCAGTAACTTTCTGCTTAACCTTTTTAGGAGTTACCAAACTATCTTCCAGAGTGTACCATTTTATATGCACCAATAATGTATGGAGCTTAGCCGGGCGGTAGTGGCGCACGCCTTTAATCCCAGCACTTGGGAGGCAGAGGCAGGCGGATCTTTGTGAGTTCGAGGCCAGCCTGGTCTACAAAGCGAGTCCAGGACAGCCAAGGATATACAGAGAAACCCTGTCTCGAAAAACCAAAAAAAAAAAAATGTATGGAGCTTATGCTTTTTTCATATCCCAACTCTTGTTTCACCTTTAAAAAATTATAGTTCTCTTAGTAAATATGAAGTAGAATCTCAGTGTAGATTATTGTCTTAGTTAGGGTTTCTTTTTGTTTATTTAGGTTTTTTTTTTTGAGACGGTTTCTCTGTGTAACAGAGCCCTGGCTGTCCTGGACTCACTTTGTAGACCAGGCTGGCCTCAAACTCACTAGATCCACCTGCCTCTGCCTCCCGAGTGCTGGGATTAAAGGAGTGCACCGCACCCCCCACCCCACCCCCATCCTGTTAGGGTTTCTATTGCTGCAACAACACAGCATGAGAAAAGCAAGTTGGAGCTGGGTGTGAAAGGCAGAGGTAGGTGGATCTCTGAGTTCAAGGCCAGTCTGGTCTACAAAGCGAGTTCAGGACAACCAAGGCTACACATAGAGACTTGAGGGTCTTGAACACCCTCCACTCTCCCAGAATGCCACATGGGGAAGACAGGGTTTATTCAGCTTACACTTCCACATTGCTGTTCATCATCTAAGGAAGTCAAGATAGGAACTCAAACAGAGCAGGAGCTGGAGGCAGGAGCTGATGCAGAGGCCCTGGAGGAACGCTGCTTACTGGTTTACTTCCTCTTTCTTATAGAACCCAGGTCCACCAGCCCAGGAATGGCATCACCCACAATGGGCTGGGCCCTACCCCACTGATCACTAGTTGAGAAAATAAATGCCTTACAGCTGGATCTCATGGAGGCATTTCCTCAACTGAGCTCCCTCCTCTCTGATGAATCTACCTTTGTCAAGTTGACACAAAACTAGCCAGTGCAATTATTCACATTTTCAAGTGAGTTTTTTTTTCCTTCATGTTAACTTGGGAGAAATAACTATTGAAAAATTTCCCCATATGATCTTTTTAATTTTAATTAGTTAATTTAAATTTTTATTTTAGCCGGGCGTGGTGGTTCACAACTTTAGTCCCAACACTGAAGAGGCAGAGGCAGGTAGATCTGAGTTCAAAGCCAACCTGGTCTACAGCACAAGTTTCAGGACAGCCAGGGGCTACAAAGAGAAGCCATGTCTCGGAGGAAAAATTAATTTTCAGTTATTATTATATTATGTGTGTGAGTGTTTGCCTACGTGTGTGTTTGTGCATCATGTGTGCCTGGTGTCTGGTGAAATTTAGAAGGTGGCTTTGGATAGAGAATTTATGTTATAGATTGCTGTATACAACTGCATAGGTGCTGGGAGCCAAACTCAACTTCTGCAAGAGCAGCCAGTATAACTACTGAGCTATTTCTCTAGCCCACATTGTTTATTTTATTTTTATTTGTCTTTTTATTGTTGAGTTGTGAGAGTTCCTTATATATTCTGGGTATCAGACTTTTATAAAAACCTATGACTTATTTATATATTTTTCTGATTCTATGTGTTGTTTCTGTTCTCTCGATGTCATTCTTTGGTGTACAAACATTAATTTTAATAATGTTCAGTTTGTAGTTTTTCTTTAGCGTTTGTAGTTTTTCCCTTTTCTTTTGCCCTCCACCACTTCTTCCTCCTCATTCTCTCCCTCTCTTCCCTTCCTGTTTTAATTTGGCTCACAGTGTGAGGGTATAGTTCACCATGGCAGGGAAGGCATTGGCACAGAGCACCAGGCAGCTGGCCACATTGTCTGCAGTCAGAAACCAGAGAGATGGATGTTTTTGCTCATCTGCCTTCATCTTTTTTATTCATCTGGGATCACACATCCCATGTGATTCGGTCGCCCACCTTCCAGACGGTCTCCTTGTAAACATAGTCAGGCTGACATTGAAGATGGGGTGTCTGTCACACTTGTGAGTCTGATACTGACACCCAGACACTGTTAAACCGTAACCCACCCTCCTCCTGAAAAGCTTATGACCATCTCATAGTGCAAATGCAGTTCCCTCATCTGTGAAAGTTCCCAAAGTATTAACAATTCTAATATTGTTCAAAGACCCAAGTCCAGAATCTCTTCTGAAATTCAAAGAAATGCATTTATTGTGAACCTATAAAAGAAAATAAGAAGCAAGTTACAGACTTGTATACAGTATACAAAGGCACAACATAAACCTCTCTAAGAAAAGACAAGCCAAAACCAAACAAACCCAGCAGGACAAACACAGTGTCTGGAGTTGGGATGGGATCCTGGGATTCATTGGTGGGTTTAGAAACGGGCAGCATTCTGGAAGTTCCATATGAAAATATCCGTGCTCAGCTTTGTGGTGTTGAGAAGGCTTTTAAATTTTAAAAGAATATTATGGTGTTTTAGAATTGCTACTAAGAAGAGACATATGTAGGCTCGCTGTCAGGAAAAGGCAGGTGGTGTGTTAGCCACTCATCTTTTCCCATTGGCTGTACTTTGGGTATGTTATGGTTTGGAGTAAACCTTCCCATTTGGTTCAAATATTTTTGTTTTAGACTATTTATTTATACCTGTTGGTCTTAGACTAGATAAGATTCTCCCTGTCAAAAGTGCTACTTTTTGAAATGCCAAAAAATTTTACTAGTGAGAAAATGACAGATCATCAGCATTCCTTGACACTATTCCACAGTGTAAGCCACGGGGGTACAAACCTAATTACCAGGGAGGGAGAGGCAGAAGGAGCCCAAGTCAGCTTAGGCTATGTAGTGAGACTTTTTGGTTAACACACATGAAGACCTGAGTTTGGTTCCCAGCACCACATAAAACTGGGAAAGGTGGCGGGCGGTGGTGGCGCACGCCTTTAATCCCAGCACTTGGGAAGCAGAGGCAGGCGGATCTCTGTGAGTTCGAGGCCAGCCTGGTCTACAAAGCAAGTCCAGGACAGCCAGAGATATACAGAGAAACCCTGTGTCAAAAAACCAAAAAAACAAAACAAAACAAAACAAAAAACTGGGAAAGGTGTCACCTGCTGGTAATCCCACCACTCAGGAAATAGAGTCAAGGGGATCAGAACTTCAAGAAGGGTGCTGGAGAGATTGCTCAGGGTTAATAGCACTTGCTACTCTTCCAGAAGACCTGGGTTCAATTTCCATCACCCACATGGTGACCTACAGCCACCTGTAACTACTTCCAGAGGATTCCATGCCCATTTCTGGCTTCCTCGGGCATCAGCTGTGCTTGTAGTACAGAGATCTACAGACAGACAAAAACACCCATGCACATAAAATTAATAATAATTTTTAAAAGAAGTTCAAGGTTTGAGGCCAGCTTAAAGTATATGAGACCCTATCTCAAAAAAGGAAAAAAACTTAATAAAGTATTTGTGACTTTTTTTTTTTTTTTTTTTTCGAGACAGGGTTTCTCTGTTTAACAGCTCTGGCTGTCCTGGACTCGCTTTGTAGACCAGGCTGGCCTTGAGCTCGCAGAGATCCGCCTGCCTCCCAAGTGCTGGGATTAAAGGCATGTGCCACCACACCCGGCCATTATTCTGTTTTTTTAAAGAGGACATTTTTCATTTATTTTCTTTCTCTATATGGGTTTTCTTTTTTCCTTTCTCTTTCTGTCTTTCTTTGTTAACTTTGTTTGTTTGTTTTTCGAGACAGGGTTTCTCTGGGTAGCTTTGGCAGTCCTGGAACTCACTCTCTAGACCAGGCTGACCTTGAACTCACAGAGATCCACTTGCCTCTACCTCCCGAGTGCTGGGATTAAAGGTGTGCACCACCACGCCCGGCCCTTTGTTAGCTATTTTAAAGATAGACTACTATATTAAAAAAATGCATTCTAGAAAATTACCCTTGGTCATGGCTAGAGTGAGCCCTCCCAAGACCCCAGCATCAAAGTTGATATAAAGGTAAAAATGACTTTGACTTTGTGAGCACCCTGCTACCCTCGATGCCAAGTTTTCTTCTGGTTCTAGAACCTGGGCTTTGTCAGATTTTAATAGAACACACAAAACTTCTTACCTTAAAATAAATCGTTCCTTTTATTTAAAATGTATATCTATCTATAGATGATGTTTGTGGGTAGAACTGAATATTAGAAAATGCTTTGAATTCCCACTGGGATCCTGTAGGCCTGTGGTGTAGCCACAAGCTGTGATGAGTAATACATATTAGTTTTGTTCTTGTGTGGAAGCATGGAGACTATGGATGCTTGCAAGTCATTACTGCAAGTTGTATGCTCCTAGGTAGTACCTAGGAGCAGCTCTGTTCTGTCCTCTTCTAGCTAGCTTGTTATGAGTCACACAGTACCTAACAGCACCCACGTGCACAACCAGAGTGTGACACAAACTGCTTTGCATGAGTGGTAATCCTTATGATTGTTTTATAAACCAGGGGACTGGCTAAACTTTGCAGTTTTGTAGCTTGCTGTCCTGGCTCTCACTTTTTGCATTGGTAGACTACTAAGGTATAGATTGTTGGTACAGTTTAGGATTGAAAGTACAAAATCAGGTTAGAAATGAACCCTACTTATTAGTCCCTTTATGAGCCTAGTTGGTCACATGTTCTCTTCCCTAATATGGTTTGTTTTATGTACAACAGCTCAAAGAGGTCTATGTGACTCCCATTACTTGTTAAAGTTGCATAGCAGTTCAGTGTCACGTGTACTGAAGAGTTTATTATTAAGGTTATTTTTAAGAAAAGACAACATAGCATGCCAGGGAGTAGTGGTGCATGCTCAGGAGGCAGAAGCAGATGGATCTCTGAGTTTGAGGCCAACCTGGTCTACAGCCTGAGTTTCAGGACAGCCAGGGCTACACAGAGAAAAAGAAAGAAAGTAAGAGCTAGGAGTGGCAGCCACATCATTAATCCCAGGACTTGGGAGGCAGAGGTAGGCAGAGCTCAGTGTGACTAGGGTGGCCCAGTCTCTATAATATGTTCCAGAACAGCCAGGGCTACATAATAAGACACTTGTCTCAATAAAGAGAAGGGGGAAATTAAACTTTACTTGTTTTTAATTAAAAGTCAACTCCAAAGTTTTACAGTAGGCACTAAATAGATAATAATGAAGTCAGGCGTGGTGGCCTACGCCTGTATTCCCAGCACTCGGGGAGGCAGAGGCAAGTGGATCTCTGGATTAGAGGTCAGCCTGGACTACTCGACAGCCAGGGATACACAGAGAAACCCTGTCTCACAAAACCAGAGGGGGGGGGGAAGAATAATGAAGATGTCTCCAGTGCCCATCACACGACAGGCGTAAACACTGTTCCTTTTGTCAGCTGGACAGGATAGATACTTCAGTATTATTTGTGTGACTCAGCTGTTGGGTAGCTGGCTAAACAGCAGTATGTGGGGTGTGTTGCAAACGAGTTGTATGCACCTCTCTCTCTATATATATATATTTTTTTTTTGTTTGTTTGTTTTTTTTTTTTTTTGGTTTTTCGAGACAGGGTTTCTCTGTGTAACAGCCCTGGCTGTCCTGGACTCGCTTTGCAAACCAGGCTGGCCTCGAACTCACAGAGATCCGCCTGCCTCTGCCTCCCAAGTGCTGGGATTAAAGGCGTGAGCCACCACGCCCGTATTTTTTTTTTTTAAATGGATGGTTTTAGTTTTCTTAGAGCCATATCCACCTGACTTTTCCGCAACTGACGCATGAAAAATCACCAGTTGTGAAATGGATCTGGTGAGCTGTGCAACAAATATCAACATGCCTCAACTTTGCTCCCATAGACCTGAAGCCAGTTATATTTGCAGTTCATTTATAGTCACTGCAGGCCAGGATATTTTTCTTCTGGGGTTATGCCAGTTAGCTGCTTTATTTCCATCATCTACAGTGTCCATGTTGCCACCTTTGTTTGCGAGTCCTTACTCTGGTGGATGTAGTGGCTGATGCGGAAGGAAACTGCCTGTGCGACTCTCCTGAGCGTTTCATGGCCTCTTGTATCACCAGGCTGATGGCAGCAGGTCCTGCAGCATCCAGTGTGGCCATGTAGGGGTTAGATATTTATTATCAAGTACATGGTATTTGCTAGACACTATAGTAAGCTCTGAAGATATCTTGGTGAAGTTGACAGATGTGGCTCTTGGCATGATAGAATTTATTCTGACTGAAAAAGGGAACTCATGCAAGCCTGTAAAATAATGTCTATCCCAAACCTATGAGGAGTATAACACATCATAGTGAGTGTATGGAGTTTAGTGATTTTAAATTTTGTATGTTGTGAGAAATTTCGTGACCTAAAAAGGAAATGGTGGTATAATTTTTCCCTTATTTTTTTCTCTTTGTAGCTAAGATGCTCCAAGTTCCTTGTTGCTCTCTTTGGAAGAAAATCAGGAGTGCTCTGCTCTTGCTGTGAGAACAGCCCTGTTTGACTTAATGTGTTGGTGTTCTGACACAGGAAGAATTGCATGCAAGCTCCAGGAGTTTCTTGTTTCCACTTAACTAGTTAGTTCTCTGTGGATGGAGAAAGATTTGAGTCTTAATTGCCCTGTTTTTAAGGTATTCTGTGTACTCTGAACTGGGCTACTTCCCGATGAGCTATACAACCAGTCCTAGTCAGGAACTGGCTGACAACTGCCCAGTGCATGCAGAAGGAATGGCACAGGAAGAGAGCCGTCGAAGTCAGGCGCCACCCACCTTCTACCATGGCGCCAGCCAGGAGCTTGACCTGTCCACCAAAGTGTGTAAAAGGGAGTCTGGAAGCCCTTATTCTGTGCTAGTGGACACCAAGATGAGCAAACCGCACCTCCGCGAGACCGAGGAACAACCGTATTTCAGGGAAAGGGCAGTGTCTGATGTGCACAGTGTCAAGGAAGACCGGGAGAATTCTGATGACACGGAAGAGGAGGAGGAAGTCTCTTACAAAAGGGAGCAGATCATAGTGGAGGTAAACCTTAATAATCAAACGTTAAATGTATCTAAAGGGGAAAAGGGTGTCTCTTCTCAGTCCAAAGAGACTCCTGTTCTTAAGACTAGCAGTGAAGAAGAGGAGGAAGAGAGTGAGGAGGACGCCACAGATCACAGCAGTGACTACGGGGAGAACGGACCGCAGAAGAAAAAGGAGAAGCGAGTGGAGAAAGTCAGGGTTACACAAAGGCGAACCCGGAGAGCTGCCTCTGTTGCTGCAGCTACCACTTCCCCTACACCCCGCACAACTCGAGGCCGGAGAAAGAGTGCAGAGCTACCCAAGCGGAAGAAGCGGGCAGCCAAAGAACCTAAAGCGCCAGTCCAGAAAGCTAAGTGTGAAGAGAAGGAGACTCTCACCTGCGAGAAGTGCCCCAGAGTGTTCAACACTCGCTGGTACCTGGAGAAGCACATGAATGTTACTCACAGGCGCATGCAGATCTGTGATAAATGTGGCAAGAAGTTTGTCCTGGAAAGTGAGCTGTCCCTTCACCAGCAAACAGACTGTGAAAAAAACATTCAGGTAGGTCTCATCACCAAGAGGGCAGAGTTTCCAGGGCAGAACCTGGCTGTTCAAAGTCATCTGGTGTCTGCCCAAGAGAATAAATACAATAGAGGCTGAAGGGACAGATCTCACCAATTTATCATTTTAGACGCTGCTGCTTGGGTCTTTTCAAAACAGAGGCTTAATCCTGTATTTCAAAGGCATTACACTTAACTGACGCTGGACTAGTGGGAACCCAGGCACACTGGAAGGGGGTCTGTTCTAGGCGATTGACTGGGATGTAAAGTCAGCACCACTTTGCACTGAGAGCCAATGCTGTAGAACCCGTGAGATGATTCATTCGGGTATCTTCTGTCAAGGCAGGAAGTATTGAGTGAAGGTCAGGAGTAGAGAAAGGTTCCTTTCTGTTTAAAAGGATGCCAGAGTCTAGTGCAGCTGATGGGGACAGAAACCATAATGACTCAGACCTGTGGAAATGGAAGATCTCCAGCAGTGAATTTCCTTTCACCCGTGGAGAGATGGCAACACTAAATATGTCAAGAGGCGAGCCCATGGGAATATGCAAACTTTAACA
Organism: Lophiomys imhausi; assembly: GCA_907164525.1. Classification (NCBI taxonomy): domain Eukaryota; kingdom Metazoa; phylum Chordata; class Mammalia; order Rodentia; family Muridae; genus Lophiomys; species Lophiomys imhausi. The sequence goes on along the minus strand of CAJQZJ010000103.1, from coordinate 2,186,620 downwards.
GAGGCTGAGCTGTTTGAAAATGTTGCTTACCTGGCAATAGGGTTACATAATGTTGCTGAACAGTGCTGTTAATGTAACAAAACATGGTATTCAAACTAGGCTGGTGTCTTGGAAGTATTGTATTGTGACAGGTTAAGAAATGTTGAATGGGGCTGGAGAGATGGCTCAGAGGTTAAGAGCACTGGCTGCTCTTCCAGAGGTCATTCAATTCCCAGCAACCACATGGTGGCTCACAACCATCCATAATGAAATCTGGTGCCCTCTTCTGGCCTGCAGATATACCTGCAGACAGAACACTGTATACATAATAAATAAATCTTTAAAAAAAAAAAAAGAAATGTTGAATGGATTGTAGCCATATTGGTTTATGCATATGTTTGTATATTCATGATATTCATACAAGGTAAGTCTGTTATGTTTCCGTAACATATATAATAATTACCATATTAAAGCTAACTTTTTAAAAGATAAAATGTTTTACTTTTGTTTTGGAGACTGCTAAAATTGATGACCACTTTTAATTTTCTCTTGTTGACAATTGTTTTTAATCAGTAACTGAGATCAGTACCTTCCTTTAAAGAATTTTTTTTCATCCACTGACTTGACTTGTATATTATGACTTGATTGAGATATGTTGGGTAAATAAAAGAAGAGTAGGCCGTGTTCTCCATCAAGTGCCTGGACAGGAGTTGGTTGTAGGGTCAGTCCAATGGAGCATGGGCTGGTGCTACCCCCTAGAGGTCAAGCTTGGATTTTCATAACTGCTCCTTAACTGAAAACTGAAAAAGTGTTTCTCATTTCTGTCTCTAGGACCTGCTTGTTTTATGAGTTCGTTCATTCTCTCTCTCTCTCTCCCTCTCACATCATTTGTTTATTTTTTTATATTTTTTTAACTTGAACTTGCTTAAGTTACAGAAAACAACAGTTCTCTTTAGTGAGCTTTTACGCTTTTCCTCATCATAGTATAATCATACTTGTACTTACATTACGTAGGCTCTGCTGAATGAAGACATTCCACATTCCCATGCTGGAGAGGTGGTTCAACAACTAGGAGCACTGGCTGCTCTTGCAGCGGGCCTGACTTTGGTGCCCAGCACCCACATGGCAGCTCATAACCATTTGTAACTCCAGTTTCAGGGATCCAGCACCCTCTTCTGTCCTCTTTGGGCACCAGGCACACATACAGTGTACTTACATACAGCAGGCAGAAAACTCATATACATAAAGGATTATTATTTTTTTAATCTTCACATTCCTAAAGACTCTTGTGCTGTGCTTCTTCACACCACTCCTGACAACCCTGAAAACCTCATAATAAGAGAACATTAACCCTTGCAGAGAAGGTGGCTTGCAGGGGTTTTCCAGAGCAGTGTCCACCCAGTAGCTTGTCGCTCAGCGCTTGGATTCTTGTCTTCTGCAGTGGCAGTGGCACTCAAGGCTTTAGTGACTGAGTTCTTCGACTGTTTGTTCCTCACGGCCTGGCAGTTGTCAACAGCTTCCTGGTATTGTTTTATTGATTCAGTCACAATTTATGCCTAATAGCCCAGGCAGCTAACGAGCCATGATTTGAGGAAGTAGGCGTTGTGACGTAAGGAGGTCTGGATTTGGGATGTGGAAGTATGCCAGTGGTTTAGAGGTTATATTAGCCTCTGCCAGAGGGAAATGGCAACAGAGTGAATTAAATTTAGAGAAAGTAAGTCTTGAGCATTTGTTACAGAATTCTTTAAAATGTGTTTTCCAAGGCATGAGGACATTTTTATGCCCTTCAGATCTATAATGCTTATATATCTTTTCTTTTTTGTTTGTTTGTTTTGTCTTGTTTTTCGAGACAAGTTTTCTCTGAGTAACACAGCCGTGGCTGTCCTGGACTCACTCTGTAGACCAGGCTAACCTTGAACTCACAGAGATCCCCCTGCCTCTGCCTCCTGAGTGCTGGGAGTACAGGCATGCACCACTACACTGGGCTATATATCTTATCTTTATTGGTGATAATTTCAAACATTTTTTTTTTTTATAATTTATTTATTTTATGTACATTGGTGTTTTGACTACATGTGTTTCATCAGATTGTTTGAAACAGGAGTTACAGACAGGTGTGAGCTGCCATGTGGGTGCTGGGATTTGAACCTGGGTCCTTTGGAAGACCAGTCAGTGCTCTTAACCGCTGAGCCATCTCTCCAGCCCAATTTCAAACTTATTAATGTTCTCTGGTAAACACATCTTTTTGTTGTTGTTTTTGTTTTTTGTTTTTGCAAGACAAGGTTTCTCTGTGTAACAGTCCTGGCTGTCCTGGGACTCTCTTTGTAGACCAGGCTGGGCTCGAACTCACAGAGATCCACCTGCCTCAGCCTCCCAAGTGCTGGGATTAAAGGCGTGTGCCACCACACCCGCCTGGCTGGTAAAGACATCTTAACTGCATGGCAGTCTGGGGGAGACAGCTGTGCTTGCTGATCTACACCGTAGCAGCCTGAAAATTCTAGCACATTTTGTGTGTTGTCCCATTCTTATGCTCCCCACACCTGGGAGATGGAGGCAGGTCATGATTTGAGGCTGGCCTTGGCCAAATAGTAAGTTTGAGGCCACCCTGAGCTATATAGTGAGACACCCTGTCTCAAAATAAGCAGCAGCAACAACAAAATACATAAACACCAAGCATAATGGATGTTCTTTTCATTAAGTGGAACGTGGAAGTGGTAATAGCAATGAGTTCTTTGGTGCCAGTGGAATTTTCCACTTCTTGCCTTAGATTGTGCCACTGTTGCACACTCCCAAGGTATCTAAAAGACGGGTCTTGGAAAATAGTACATACAGATGTTGGTGTTAAAATGTGGACTCCACGGAGGAATAGTTTTTGTCAAGATTCTAGCCTTGTGCCACAAATCTAAAGTAGATCCGTTTTATCTGCCAGGAGGCAGGATGGCCTCCCAAAGCCTTGATGAATAAAGATGCTTTTTGTTTATCCTGCTCAGTGTGTTTCCTGTAACAAATCCTTCAAGAAACTCTGGTCCCTTCATGAACATATCAAGATTGTCCACGGATATGCAGAAAAAAAATTTGCCTGTGAGATTTGTGAGAAGAAGTTCTATACCATGGCTCATGTACGAAAACACATGGTCGGTAAGTCCCTGTCCTGTCTTTTCCACCTGTGGATTCTCTGGAGTGCTCTCTGCTCCACATTGGACAGGACTTACAGAGCCACTGTACTGCAGTCAGTTGTAACTTATTGGGACCAACTGCAGCTTCTCTGTAGCCAGCCTCACCAAGGTGGGGGGTATAGTCTTCTCAGAGTTCTTTTCAGCATGGCTGTTTTCTCTTTGGAGCATTACTGTTGAAGTGAGAGGTAGAAATTAAGATGGCATAACTGTCTCACCTTATGACATCTGTCTCTTCTAGTCTGAGGGTTTTGGTAGAATTGTTTTGAGTTTAAATACATTTTATGTTACAGCACACACAAAAGACATGCCATTTACATGTGAAACCTGTGGAAAGTCTTTCAAGCGCAGTATGTCACTGAAGGTGCACTCCTTGCAACATTCTGGAGAGAAACCCTTCAGGTGTGAGGTAAGGAACAAGCTCTGGCCAGATCCAAGGCTGGGTTTGTGTTGATGATGAAGCAGTGAGAACAGAGTGCAGGGTGCATAGCTAAGGCTGTGCCACTGAAGTTTCGGGGTGCACTAGGGTTTTGGTGTTCTCTCACTGTTGGAAGAGAAGTGTCCCATCAGCACACAGTTGAGTCTCTTAGGTTAACTTGGCAGTAATGTGCAGTAACTGACCTTTCTTTCTCAGTGATTCAGAAAAGCTGAACATGAGCCAGTAATAATTATATGAGAAAATGTCCTTAATTTCATAACTCAGCTGCAGGAACATAGTGAATCCAAAGAGTTGCCATAAAGCAGGTTGTGTTTTGAGTATAGAAGAAACTTACAAGCCTATGAGGGTGGACGAAGGTGATGCTTCTGTGCTTGGCCTCCAACACCGTCCTCTCTCTGTGTCTGAAACAGAACTGCGATGAGAGGTTCCAGTACAAGTACCAGCTGCGCTCGCACATGAGCATCCACATTGGACACAAGCAGTTCATGTGCCAGTGGTGCGGCAAGGACTTCAACATGAAGCAGTACTTCGATGAGCACATGAAGACACACACTGGTAAGAATTGCTTAGGGAAGGGTTCAAAGCCCCCAGTGCCTGTTAGTGGCCTTCTGCTGGTCTGTCTTTAACCCCAACCATAAATTTACATTATTTTCCTGTTTTGTTTTGTCTTGAGGTGAAGTCTTGTTGTAAAGCCCAGGCTGGTCGCAAACTCACAGCAATCCTCCTGTCTTAATTTCCCAGGTGCTGAGATCAGAGGTGTGCTCCACCATGACTGACACAAATTTGCATTGTAATCTCACTTTAAGTAAGCCTGAGATATAAAAATAAATCTATTAAAAGAATTATTTATGTGAATACCTTTTGAGATTTTTTTGGTTTTGTTTTTAAGACAGACTGTCAATACTGAAGCACAGGCTGCTTGAGAACTCATAGCCATCTTCCTGCCTTCGGCTCCATGTGCTAGGATTACAGGTGTGTGCCACCATGCCCAACTATAAATAACCTGTTTGTTTTGTCTTAGTGTTTGAGACATGGTCTCTTTGTATACCAGGCTGACCTTGTCCCTGCCTCTGGAGTGCTGGAGTTAAAGGCATTCAGACACTCTCAATATTCTTTTTTTTTTTTTTTTTTTTTTTTTTTTTTTTTTTTTGAGGCAGGGTTTTTTTTAATATTTCTGGCTGTCCTGGACTCGCTTTGTAGACCAGGCTGGCCTCGAACTCACAAAGATCCGCCTGCCTCTGCCTCCCAAGTGCTGGGATTAAAGGCGTGCGCCACCACCGCCCGGCTTCAATATTCTTAAGAGTTGACTGGATTTGATTTCAAAAAGTCACTACCTTTCAGGAGCACATCCATTAAATGGAGTCAAATAACTTTTAATCCTGTCTGTGTGTGTAGGGATGTATGCTCCATAGCATTGAGAAGAATCTTTTAAACATTTACTTATCTAACTTAACGTAAAATTGGCTAAAATAATAGCTCCTTTTACAAATACTAGCACTGTCCACAGCTGACCTATATACTCTACCAACTGGACTGTGACACCCCAGAAGGTGGTTTTTTAGTTATTGTGTAAAATTTTATGATCAATATTCTTTGGCCAGTAGGCAAGGAATGTTTCTTCAGAAAGAATACACTTCATTTAGCTCTTCTCTGTTATTAGAGTTAAAATATGTTAGAAGGAGCCATCCAGAAATGGTGGCACATACCTTTAATCCCAGTACCTGAGAGGCAGAGGCAGGTGGATCTCTGTGAGTTCAAGGCTGGCATGCTCTATATAACCTGCTATGAAAATTAGGAACTAAATAAAATCTCACCACAGAGAGAGTGCCAGGATTTAACCAAATAATAACATTTTGGTTGATTTAACTTTTTTTTTAAAGATTTATTTATTTATTTTATGTATATGAGTGCTCTATCTGCATGAACACCTTGCAGTCAGAAGAGGGCATCAGATCACATTGTGGATGGTTGTGAGCCACCATGTGGTTGCTGGGGATTGAACTCAGGACCTTTGGAAGAGCATAAACAATGCTCTTAACCGCTGAGCCATCTCTCCAGCCCGATTTAACCTATTTTTAAAAAAAGATTTATTATTTTTATTTTATGTATATAAGTGTTTTTGCCTGTATGTATGTATGTGCACTGTGTGCAAGCCTGCTGCCATTAGAGTCCAGAAGAGCACCAGATCACCTGGAACTGGAATTAAGGATGCTTTTAAACTACCGTCTAGGTACTGGGAACTGAACCTGAGTTTTCAGCAAGAACCAAGTGCTCTTAACCACTGAGTTATCTCTCCAGCCCAAGATTGAATCTATTAAAAAAAAAATTCTTCGAAGAACTAAGAGTGTAGCCCAGTAGTACAGCAGGTGCAGATTCAATAGCCAGCAGCACAAATAAACCAAAACTGTCAGTTCTTAGTATAGTTATAGGCAAGTACTATGCCCAAAACGTTCATGTGTTCATGCATATGGTATTACAGTTGGGTTCTAATACTCTATTGTAACCTGCTTTTATTTATTTATTTTTAGATTATTTTAAAATTTATTTTTAGATCAGTTAATTTTATGTGTATGACCTTTTTGCTTACATGTTTGTATGTGCACCATGTGTATGCCTGGTACCTTTGGAAATCAGAAGAGGATATTGAACTAGAGTTCCAAAGGGTTCTGAGTCTCCCTGAGGTGCTGGGACTCAAACCCTGCAAAAGAGCAGCCAGCACTCTTAACCTCTGAGCCATTGCTCCAGCCCCCACAACATGATTTTTAACCTACTTTATCATATATCATATCATTATCAGTAATTTAATTTTAATAGCTATATAATAGTCCTTCTTTAAAGTTTGCTATGAAAGTAGCCATCACTTGAGTACAGAGATGCCAGGGATTATCTGAAGTTTGTTATACTTACCTCTTTAGCACAACCTTTACAGTAGCCTTATAAAGGATCTTTTCTGTTTATTTAGCCAACTGCCTGTTGGATATTTAGGTTGTTTCTGTTTCCAGTTTCTATTATAAATAATACTTAATGAATAACATCATTAATACATCCATAATTATTTACTTAGGGCAAAGCTCTGGGAATGGGATCAATGGGGCAAAGAGATGGGAGCATTTCTCACACCTGATGGTATGTGTTATGAAGTTACCCTCCTCATCTATTCTCACCACGTGTGCACAGAAAGCCCAAGTTCTCTAGCCTAAGAGCTAGGAAAGCCCTCTGACTTATAAGCGAGAAACAGTTTCATATATTAATTTGCACTTTTAACTACTAAATAGGATTGAATATTTTTTCATTTGTTTATTGAATAATAGTGTATGTTCTTTTGTGTTCATCTGAAGTCTTGATATATTAAGCATATTAGACCAAGTTTAAAACCAATATTGAAATACCCCAACCCTAGTCTTTCATCTGCCTTTCAGTATTGTTTCTAACATTAAAATTTGGGGCTGGGGCTAGACGTGGTGGTGCACACCTTTAATCTCAGCACTGCAGAGGCAGAGGCAGGTGGATCTCTGAGAGTTCAAGGCCAGCCTGGTTTACAGAGTGAGTTCCAGGACAACCAGGGCTATTACACAGAGAAACCCTGTCTTGAAAAACCAAAGGGGGGGGGGGCAGCTGGGCAGTGGCGCACGCCTTTAATCCCAGCTCTTAGGAGGCAGAGGCAGGTGGATCTCTGTGAGTTCAAGGCCAGCATGGTCTACAGAGTGAGTTCCAGGACAGCCAGAGCTACAGAGAGAAACCCTATCTCAAAAAACAAAACAAAACAAAAAAACAACAACAAAAACCCCCAAAAAACAGAACAAACAAACAAAAACCTAGGAAAGCAACTACATGGTAAATTTGAACAAACCTCATTAGCAGAATTGTACAACTTCAGTTGGCCTCTAGTTCCATGGTATTAAAAAAGAATGACTGTAGTATCAGAATAAAGGGTAAGAGAGCTTTAAAGAAAGAAATGAGAGGTCTGGAGAGATGGTTCAGCGGTTAAGAGCATTGACTGCTCTTCCAAAGGACCCAAGTTAAAATCCCAGCACCCACATGGCAGTTCACAGCTGTCTGTAAATGGCCAGGTGTGGTGGTGAATGCCTTTAATCCCAGCACTAGGGAGCAGAGGAAGGAGGATCACTATGAGTTCGAGGCCAGCCTGGTCTACAGAGTGAGTCCAGGACAGCCAGGGCTACACAGAGAAACCCTGTCTTGAAAAAAAAAGGAAAGAAAAGAAAAGAAAAGAAAAAGATGAGAGAAAGGCTTAATGAAAAGACATTTATAGGCAGCAATCTGTTTGAGTAAGGGTCACACCCATTATGGGAACTGACATTGATTGAGTTATTTCTTTGCAGTTAAAGAAAAAATAAGGCAGATCTTACCTAGGGAAGCTGGCCACCATTAGGTAGGGTTCCTAGAACATTCTGGCCTCAGGATAAGTTCATAGCAGAATATTTGTTGATTGCCTTTATACCACATACATAAGGATACAAGGATGGAAACAAAGACCTGGTTTCTGCCCTTTGGAAGTCCATGGTCTACAGAACAACAACAACAACAACGATAATGACAGTAATGGAGGCGAGGCATACTGAGTCCCTGTGTGCTGGATGGTGCTCTAAACACCAGTTTGTGTCTGTTCACAGTGACCTCCTTGGAGGGTTGTTGTCTTTATTTTTCAGATGAAGAAACTGAGGCTAAAAGAATAAATATTTATTCAAGGTAGCCTTACTCTCAACTGGACACTCAATGATTCTGTTATTAATTTAATATAGCAAGTAATAAAGCAGGTATATAGGATGCCAACATTGTAAGCATCATCACAGGATCTGTTTCTTGAATTCTAGGATTTGTTCACTGTGCTGAGCAGCTCAGGATCAGAGGTTCTTATATGTGTTAGATGGTCCTGATGATATCAGATTGCTTATTTATTATTGATGAATGGCAAGTGTAGAAAATGGCTAATTAGCTGGGCGTGGTGGCGCATGCCTTTAATCAGAGAGACAGGTGGGTCTCTGTGAGTTCAAGGCCAGCCTGGTCTACAAAATGAGTCCAGGACAGTCAAGGATACACAGAGAAACCCTGTCTCGAAAAACCTTAAAAAAAAAAAAAAGAAAGAAAATGGCTAATTAAATTATTTAACTAGTATTTAGATTATATTTAATTAATCAGCATTGTTAATCTGTAACCCGCCATTATAAATGAGCACATTAGAGACCTCATAGATTTTAACAAGACTTGGCCTGGATTGAGCAATCTTAGCCCATCTAAGCTATCTCTTGATTCTATTACTGAAATATGACCCCATATATACATATGTCCCCTGGACTGCTATTCTCCACACTAGGCTGATGTTCCAGGCCATGTGGAATGATGTTCTTTTCTCTAACCCATGGCGTGTGTCCTCCTTCCTTCTTCAGCTGCTTGTCTTAGAGGTTTCTTCTACCCATTAACTTCTCTGCTTCAGAATCCTGCACCTTAGTCCCTCCTACCTCTGTCTTTGCCCAATCTCAGGCCTCAGCATTTATTCAGCTAATCAGAGACAATGTAAGTAATAGACAGCAAACAGGACCAATTAATTAACATTTAGAATGCATATCATCACCCCATCAATTCCCTCCTTTTGTCTAATAAAAAGGCTAAATTTTTTTAACTCATAAAAACAATAAGAACAATTATAAAACAGTCAAGAAAACCATATATAAAAGTTATGCACATAATGTTTAGCCTATTTGAATGAGGCAATCTTGAAGAAAAAAATATCATCTATCTTGGTGTGTCTAAAGTTCTGAACCTAAATATTTTCTATCATATCCTATATTTATAAACTTAAAGATCTCATTTAGGTTTGAAAATACTGTTCTAAATCCTAAACAACTCAAGTTCAATTAACATTTTATATCTATTATGTCTTCAAGTCCATCAAAGACATAAGAAGGGATAAAGTTATTGTTTAGGTGAGTAAGAATCACAGGAGAGCAGCTTCCAAAAAGAAAAACGACAGTTTGCTACCTAGACAGTTCCAAATATCTCTCGATACTGTTGGAGCATCATCTTCTGCCTTCTGGCCAAGCATATCTCACAGACATAATTGTGCAGCAGGAAATAAGATTTGCCTACTCTGTCTCTGCAGAATCAGGCCATCAACTTACCTGCATTTAAATTCTGGTCCATCTTTGGACTATATATAGTCTGTTGAGACAGCAGGGGCATTTTTGCCCAGTAGGAAATATCTCCTGATGGAGATTTTTGATGCTCATTGTCTCCTTCCAAGTCAAATGGGAGCTGTCAGGAGCTGACTGTCTTTAGTCAAACAATTCTTAAAATAATAAAAATATCTTTAAATGCCATTTTCTGTATGCCTCTGAAGGTTTTGAAGACATCTGTTGATTTATTTATAAATCTATGTTTGAACAAGCAAACTGTATATTTTTGACCATTTACTATCTGTTTAATCTAGTAAGCCTATTTTGTGATAAATTAAGACACTTGTATTATCCAGACTCCTAAATAGATTGCAATAGCAATCCATAAACGGATTGGAAGTAAACTTGTACTTTTAAATGAGTTGTATAGGCACAATACCTTATATAAGAGTTGAAATATACATATATGTGTGTCAGAATATAAAATTCTATACCAATGAATCAAAAATTAACCTTATTTTTGTATCAGTATACAAAATTCTATACCAATGTGTCAAAAGATAACCTTATTTTCAGAATAACAATAGCTTTAAGTTTCAGAGCAGATTCAATAATCTACCCTTATATCTTATAATTTCTATATTATATATTCATATTTCCCCTCTTTTCTTTTCAAGTCTTCTCCCCCTATATAAGAGAGAAAGAAGGATAGAGAAAAGAAAAAGAGAGAAGTCCCTGAGTCTAACCTCCTGTATCTTGCTTAACAAGACCATTTAACAACTTGTGATCCATAGTTGTCAGGGTAAAAATCATTATTATGCAAAAAAACCCAAACTCAATTGGAATCTAAACATATTGAAGCATTATGAATTCCTCCATTTTTAATCTAGGCGGTTAATTCTACTCTCAAGCTCTTAGAAGACTACTGGTTTTTTTAGTGCGTAAGGAGAGCTAACCTTTCCACCTTTGCTGTAAGGTAGTAGCTTTTGTTAAGAAAGCTGCTCCTTTGAAATGTATTCGGGTTCGGCTCCCCACTCTTTGGCTAGGAAACTACCTTTTACGGGGCCTTCTCAGGCTGTAAACATGGATTCTAATTGCCCCACTTTGGGCGCCATTTATAGAAAATGGCTAATTAAATTACTTAACCAGTATTTAGATTATATTTAATTAGTCTGCAGTGTTAGTCCTTAACCTGCCATTATAAATGAGCACATAGAAACCATAGATTTTAACAAGACTTGGCCTGGATTGAGCAATCTTAGCCCATCTAAGCTATCTCTTGATTTTATTACCGAAATATGACCCCATATATACATATGTCCCCTGGACTGCTATTCTCCACAGTTTTGGCTTCTTTGTCAAAAATTAAGTGACCGTAGGTGTGTGGGTTTATTTCTGGGTCTTCGATTTGATTCCATTAATCAACTGCTCTGTTTCTAAACCAGTACCATGCTGTTTTTATTACTATTGCTCTGTAGTACAGCTTGAAATCTGGGATGGTGATACCTCCAGATTTTTTTTATTGTACAGGATTGATTTAGCTATCATGAACATAGATGTGAAAATACTCAATAAAATACTTGCAAACCGAATCCAAGAACACATCAAAAGTGTCATACACCTTGATCAAGTAGGCATCAACCCCAGGAATGCAGGGGTGGTTCAACATATGAAAATCTTTCAACATAATCCACCATATAAACAAGCTGAAAGAAAAAAACCCACATGATCATCTCACAAGATGCTGAAAAAGTATTTGACAAAATCCAACTTCATGTTAAAGTCCTGGAGAGAGCTGGCATACAAGGACCATATCTAGAAATAATAAAGGCAATATACAGAAAGCCAGTAGCCAACATCAAATTAAATGGAGAGAAACTTAAAGCATTTCCTCTAAAATCAGGGGCAAGTCAAGGATTGCCCACTCTCCCCATATCTCTTCAACATAGTACTTGAAGTTCTAACTAGAGCAATAAGACAACTAAAGGAGATCAAGGGGATAAAGATTGGAAAGGAAAAAGTTAAAATATCCCTATTTGCAGATGATATGATAGTATACGTAAGTGACCCCAAAATTTCCACCAGAGAACTCCTACAACTGACAAACATCTTCAGCAAGGTGGCTGGATACAAAATTAATTCAAAAAAATCGTTAACCCTTCTTTATACAAAAGATAAATGGACCAAGAAAGAAATTAGGAAAGCAACACTCTTCACAATAGCCACAAACAACATAAAATACCTGGGGGAGGGAGGGGGTAACTCCAAACAAGCAAGTGAAAGGCCTGTACGACAAGAACTTCAAGTTCTTGAAGAAAGAAATTGAAGAAGATATCAGAAGATGGAAAGATCTCCCTTGCTCATGGATAGGTAGGATCAACATAATTAAAAAATGGCCATCCTACCAAAAGCAATATACAGATTCAATACAATTCCTATCAAAATACCAACACAATTCTTTACAGACCTTGAAAGAACAGTTTTCAACTTCATATGGAATAACAAAAAGTATCCCGTTTATTCTGTTCTGTCTGCTACATGGCTGGCTACCTCTTCTAAGTTTCATACATCCAACTTTCTCTGTATCTGACTATCTCCCAGAGTTCCAGGCTCTCTACTGGAACTCTCACATTTTGCTAATAGGCCATCAGCTCTTTATTGACAGGTGATGCATCCACGCAGTACACAAGAGATTATCCCTACATCTCCCCTTTTTAGTCTAATAAAAGGCTCTTTCTCTAACATAACAATAAGAACAATTATGAACCAGTTATGACAACTATCAGGTAGGAGTTACATTTACAGTGTCCACTTCATTTGTATTTGGCAACTTGGAGAAAGTACTCTACTATCTATCCTGTCTTGGTGAGTTCAGAGTTCTATACTTAAATTATTTTCTACCGTAACTTGTATTTATCAACCTAAAAACATCTTATACCTTAAAGCATTTTAAAAAAATCTTGAACAACTTAAGCTTAAGTATGAGACTCTAATTAACTAGTCTTCAACCCCATAAGAGACTTGAGAAGGAATAAATATTACTTGAGTGTACAGGGAGTGCAAAGCAAGTAGCTTCCAAAACTATAGAAATGACAGAGACAGCTGGCTGCCTGGACAGTTATCCAAAGTTCCTCTAGAACATTGGAGCATCGCCAGGCAGTGGTGGCGCACGCCTTTAATCCCAGCACTTGGGAGGCAGAGGCAGGTGGATCTTTGCAAGTTCGAGGCCAGCCTGGTCTACAAAGTGAGTCCAGGAAAGCCAGGGCTACACAGAGAAACCCTGTCTCAAAAAAACCAAAAAAAAAAAAAAAAAAAAGAACATTGGAGCATCCATCTTCAGCCTTCTGGCCTGAATATCTGACAGACTTTTCTGTGAAGCAGGTATTATTAAAGACTGGCCTACCTTGTCCTTGCAAAGCTTAGCAGGAGACTTCCCTACATCTCATTTGTCCAGTTTGGACAGTATTTTGTCAGTAGTCGGAACAAGGGCAGTTTCTTGCCCAGTGGCTAGATTGCCACTTTTGAAGCAAACTCCATATGGAGGTTCTTAAAAGCTTATCATCTTCTTTGAAGTAGAATGGGAGTGTTGCCAGGAGCTGACATGTCTCACTACCAAAAAAGCCTTTGATTAATAAAACATCTTTAAGTGCCATACTATGTGGATCTCTGAGGTTTTTGAAGACCGTCTATCTATTTATAGTATATCTGCATAAGTGAACATTGTTTGTTTCTAGCTATTTACTATCTGTTCAACCTAGAAAACATATTTCTGTAATTAACTAAACTAATATCTAACAAAACTATGAGTGTGACTGACTATGAGCTTATATTTCTAATTATCCTAAACAGTTTGTAGTAGCAGCTTTCAAGGACTAGAACTTCATATCTCATTTTCATATGAATTACACAGGTAACAGTACCTTAGAATTGAAACACCCTCCCCGAGAGGCATTGCTTCATATGAATTACATAGGTAACAGTACCTTAGAATTGAAACACCCTCCCTGAGAGGCACTGCGAATGTGGCTGCTGTGTCACATGTGTATAGTTGGTTGCAGAGAGGAGAGAGGCTGAATCTACATTCAGTGTTCTGACCTGTGAACACCTGAATGCATTAGTAGTCTAATATTCCTGGAAGAAAAGCAAGCTGGATACCAATACAACATTGACACCATGAAGTAGCCTGTGGTAACTATCAGTCCTGTACCAGGCAAGCACCAGATGGGCTCCCAGGACAGGAAACAAGCCAGAAACTAGAACTCTGCCTGGCCCTGGAAATGGGGGTTGTGGAGACCCAGCCCTGGGATGAGATCTGGCCCAGATGGGGTCACAAGAACAGGAGAGCTGTCCCTGCCCCTCACATGCTGCAGCACTTGGAGAGCAGGCCCTGCACCTTGCCTGGGTAGCACACTACAGCTGGTCCTGGATATAGGGGTGTGGGTGAGCCAGCCCTGAGGGAGTGAGTGTGGGAAAGCCAGCCCTGCCTTCTGTCTGCTGTGTGGTAGTGTTGGCTAGGGAGAGATGCCCTCCCCTCCCTTTTGCCCTCACCACCATTGGCCGACAGGAGATCTGGCCCAGATGAGGTCACAAGAGCAGGAGAGCTATCCCTCCCCTTCACATGTTGCAGCACTCAGGAGAGCAGGCCCTGCACCTTTCCATAGGAGAACTGGCCATTCTACTATGTGGGAGTTGCAGGTCCAGAACCAGGGCTTTGATTTGGCTCACCCCAACATCTACCCCATGGATATGGTCTGCTGGAGTGCATGAAGAGGCCAGTCCCACAGCCCAGGACTGAAGGATCTCCATGGCACAGGACAGTTATATCTGAGAGGAGTTCCAGTGAGGTTCCAGTATTAACAAAGTAGCAGAAACCAAAGGGCTCACCAAGAAGTCATTTTAATGAACATTTGCAAGCAAAATGTGTGGACAAAGGGGAATATTGTGGGACACACTGAGACACACTGCACCTTCCACAATGAGCTTTTATTTTTTTTAAAGATTTATTTATTATGTATACAGTGTTCTGTCTGCAGGTATATCTGCAGGCCAGAAGAGGGCACCAGATTTCATTATGGATGGTTGTGAGCCACCATGTGGTTGCTGGGAATTGAACTCATGACCTCTGGAAGAGCAGCCAGTGCTCTTAACCGCTGAGCCATCTCTCCAGCCCGAGCTTTTATTTTTTATGCTGGGACATATTGCAAGGGTGGAGGGTGGGTCTGAGGGGAGGTGGGAGATGGGAGGGAACGGGGTGCATGATGTGAAATTCACAAAATAAAAATTTTTCAATAAAGAAATGGGAAAAAGTTGAAACATATATACATAGTATGTTGTAACCAAATATAACCCTAATTTTGCAACAATATACAAAGATTTATAGTAGTAGCTCCATAGTTTAAGAGTAGATTCAATAATCTACTCTTTATTTCTGTTATTATGCTATCCCCATCTCTCCCCCTTTTTCCTTTTATCCCTTCTCCCCCCTTTTGCCATTAACATTAGATAAGAAAGAAATGATAGAGGGAAGAAAGAGACAAATTCCTGAGTCTAACCTTCTATACTTTGTTTCTTCCCTGACCAAGACCATTTAAAACTTGAACCAACCCCAGTTTAATGACGACAAACCCATCGAATGACCAAAATCCTTCCACCCCATGTTTTGAGAAATAAGGTGTCGTTCTCTTAAAATTACTTCCTGCTGTCTAAGGGACATCATTTTCCTTTTTAGGGGCCCAAGAAAATTGGGATATTGGCCAATCTTAAGAAAGCTAGCTGTACCAGGCGTGGTGGCACACACCTTTAATCCCACCACTTGGGAGGCAGAGGCAGGCAGATCTCTAAATTCAAAGCCAAACTGGTCTACAAATCGAGTCCAGAACAACCAGAGTTGTTACACAGAGAAACCCTGTCTCAAAAAACAAAACAAACAAAAAAGCCAGGTGTGGTGGCACACACCTTTAATCCCAGCATTCAGGAGGCAGAGGCAGGTGGATCTCTGTGAATTCAAGGCCAGCCTGGTCTACAGACTGAGCCCAGGACAGCCAGGGCTACACAGAGAAACCCTGTCTCAGAAAGAAAAAAGAAAAGAAAAGGAAGGAAGGAAAGAAGAAAGAAAGAAAGCTGTAACACTTGCTGTCCAGTCTTTGTGTGCTGTGAAGATGCAGGGCTTAAATGAAGTCCTTACTGGAACAGTCTGAAAGGTTGGACCATTTGGGGTCAGCAGCTTTCTTTGAAGCTGTCCTGGAAGTAACTTTTGATGAAACATCTATTATGGCAGTCGGAGGCTGGATCAAGCAGGATGATGGAATAAATATATCTTAGTGTCTCAGCATCCTTGAGGGTGAATCTTGTCAGAGCCATTCAATTCACTAATGTCTGGTCCTTTTGTTCTGTAACATATAAACTTTCACAGGTAATACACATTTTTGCATTAATTCCTTATTATGGAATGTGCAGTGGCACAGATCAGCTAAATATAATTCTCTGCTCTTTGTATGAAGGTGAAAGGCATCTGTCTTTATAAGTTAGTTTAGACAGTATAACCAAACTGAAATATAAATTTTCATTCATGCCATATGAATGAAAGTCCTGAGGATTTTGTAGCCAACAAGCTTTACTGGCTCTGCATAGCTGAAATTCTGGCTGCAGACATTTTCATCTCAGTTTTAGAGCTGTTCCCATGTAGAGGGATCAGCAATACAAGTTACCTGTTTTGTTGGTTTTCTTGATTTCTTTCTTCCCGTCTGTTAGTGTTCCTGATAGGATGGAAGGGTATCCTGGGGCTTGAGAACCCAGGAACCATACAGCTCTGAGGGGAGAAGGTATTCCAATTGAAGGGGATCCTGAGACACAGGAGCCCAGGAACCACACAGCTCTGAGAGGAACCCTCCTCAGCAGAGGCATTGAAGCTTGCAGGGAGGGCATCCCCAGCTGAGCTCAGGAGCCTCAGCCTCCACTCAGTCTTCACTTCTTCACTTCTCTTCATTGTGTCTTGGCTTCTTCCAATGAGAAAGTCACAGACAGCAAATCTCGTAACAGATTTATTGGAGGGTCCAGAGTGTGGAGGAACAAATCCAGGGTGTGACTGTCCCTACTCCCAGGAGAGGACAGCAGGGAACTGAATGAGATGCAAGGCTTAAGTAGGATTTCTTAGGGAGTGGAACCCTTCAAGGCAGAGATTTCTAAAGTGAGGACTGTTGGGATTTCAGGTCCTGAGCTTGGGAGAGTTCAGGGATTGGTATGTTTTCCTGCTAAGGGATTGGTGGCTTTTTGTTCAGACATTTCACCTAAAATTAGCATAATCTGGATGGGTCCTGTTGAGGGGGCTGGAAATAACCTTTGTGACAGTTACAGAGACTGAAAGTGCTATTATGACAGAGCCCTATTATAAGGGCTTCTGATATGCAGACTCTTAAGGGGCATGTAGATCAGCCTGACACCTGGCAGCATATACTCTTGGTCAACCATTGAGAAGGCATTCTGAAAGCATGGGAAACTGAAATGAGCTTATATCTTGGTATTGCTTGGATGCTAGAAAGATCTGATCCAAAATGGGCGGAGACCAGTTGAAGTCACAGCTCTGGCTCCAGCTCCACAGATGCACAGCAGCAGAGCCTTGTTAAGGGGTGTGGCTCCAAGCAGCTGGGAGAGAGAGAGCGTGCCTGGTGGAGGGGCATGGTCAAGGGCTACCAGAAACCATGAGAGGCCATGGGAACCACCAAAGAGCATGAGAAAGAGCCTTAGACCTTGTGAGAGATTACACCCTATATGAGGACATGGGGTTGAGGCCGGAGAGCCCCCACAGACAAGAAAGAGGAGTGCACAAGGGAGAAGTGTGAATCGAGGTATGCCATCTGTCAGCCCTTAGGCTGCAACAGTCCTGAGACAAATCAGCCATCAGAAGCCTCAGCATGTAAACTGAGACAAAGACCTGCCTGGATAGATAGTATGTGAGCCAGCCCTGGGGCCATGCTTATATAGCATGAACCCTGCAACAGTAAGCAGCAGGTGAATAAAAAAAGCCTTGGCACATAACTGAGAGGCAGTCTGAGAGAATGACTCAAATACCACAAACCAACCAAAGAAGGCCAGAAAAACCACAAGGACAACAGGAGCAGGAGCAGAGTGGCCTAAGGTACACCAGTGAGTGAGCGAGGCACAATGTATTCACGCTCTGAAGCCACAGAAAACACACTCTGAGAGGATAAAACAGACAAGAGGGTAACCCCTGTCACAGGAGGCTGTAGCAGGGCTTTTAAGTAAAAGACTAGGCTGCATGTGGCACAGATTCTGTGCTGTATATGACTGAAGCCGGCCCCAAGCATGGCAGCTGAGGCAGGTTGGCTGCGGGAACTGCAGACTGTGGTGCTGCTAGTCCCAGAAGAAGCTGAGCCAGACTGAAAATGAAATTGCCATGAGTGTGCCAGAGTCAGTCTGCTGAATGCTGCTTGCGGGGTGTCAGCAGAGAGAAGGCTGACCAGTTTGCCCAAAAAGGACCCACAGCCTGGTATCCTTGCAAAAGAGTTAGGGTTGGATTGTTTAGGGGTTCTTAGGTATTAGGCATTAATAAATATAGGTCAATAAAAATTTTCATTTACAACCTTCCCTACAGATTTTTTCATTTATAATGCCCTTCTTTAGGCTACTTACGGTAGACTTACTGGTTCTTACACCTGGGTCAGCTTTGTCTATTAGATAGATCTCTAGATAACTTAATGTACATTTGTTTCTAGTTATCTTGGTGAATCTAGCTGTTCCCTTATCTTCTAGCCACTTCCCAGCTCTTCTTTAAAGCAGAACATGGTACAGTGGTTACATTTTTATTTTATCTTGAGCTTCAGAGTAACCTTAACACCAGCCATTAAGCAGTTAGGCAGTGGTGCCAAATAAATAATGAGTAAAGATAGGTGGGGCAGTGAGGTCTTTGTTAAGTGAAGGCATGGGGCAAAAACGTGGAAATTTTCTAGTATAGTAAGAAATAGGTAAAAGATTGTTAATGCAGTAAGATTTTCACTTGGATCATGGATTTGTAATCATCCCTACCTTCTTGGGGGCTTCCTATGGCAAGTCACATAGCCCAGGAGGTTGTGAATGGAGATGATTTAAAAGGTTTAGAAAGTTGAACATGTGTTTATTGAGTGACATTCATTATGTGCTGCCTGTGAGTGAAGAGTGCTATGGGCAGTGAGCCGGGTGGAGAGCATGTGCTCTCACTGAGCCAGCGGGTCAGAGGTCACGGTCCTTGGACGCTGTCCATGTGGCTGCTGCAACTGAAGAGCACTGACTTGGAGAGCAGGGGCTTACGAAGTTAGCAAACAGCTGGACTTACAGAATAGGTTACTAAGGATCAAGAGTGTTACCCAGAACTCAAGAAGGCTGAGGCAAGAAAATCGCCATGAGTTTGAGGCCAGCCCAGACTGCATACTGATTACCAGGCCACCCAGGGCTACATATCAAAACCTATCTTCTTTTTTTTCTAAGATTTATTTTATTTATTTTATGCATATGAGTGCTGTATCTGCATGTACACCTGCATTCCAGAAGAGGGCACCAGATCACATTGTGGATGGTTGTGAGCCACCATGTCGTTGCTGGGAATTGAACTCAGGACCTTTGGAAGAGCACTAGGCAGTGCTCTTAACCGCTGAGCCATCTCTCCAGCCCCTCAAAACCTATCTTAAAAAATTTTTTTAAGCCAGGCGTAGTGGCGCACGCCTTTAATCCCAGCACTCGGGAGGCAGAGGCAGGCGGATCTCTGTGAGTTCGAGGCCAGCCTGGTCTACAAAGCAAGTCCAGGACAGCCAGGGCTACACAGAGAAACCCTGTCTCGAAAAACCAAAAAAAAAAAATTTTTTTTTCAACATTTTATTGAAGCCGGGTGGTGGTGGCACACGCCTTTAATCCCAGCACTTGGGAGGCAGAGGTAGGCAGATCTTTGCGAGTTCGAGGCCAGCCTGGTCTACAAAGCGAGTCCAGGACAGCCAGAGCTGTTAAATAGAGAAACCCTGTCTCGAAAAACCAAAAAAAAAAAAAAATTTATTGAGTAAGTAAGTCATGTCTATTTCAGCAAAACAGAGATACAGACAAGTATTTTTTAAAAAAGGATGGGAGCTGGAGAACTGACTCAGTGGTTAAGACCACTTGATGCTCATGCAGAGAAGGCCTGGTTTCAGTTCCCAGCACCCACATGGTAGCTCACAACCATTTATAACTCCAGTTCCGAGGATCTGATGCCCTCTTCTGGCCTCTGTGGATACTAGGCACTAATGTGAAGCATACATACAGGCAAAACACTAATATACATAAAACAACAATAAACAAACAAACAAACAAATAAATAAGGCTAAATGTGGTGGGTGGTACGTGCCTTTAATCCCAACACTTGGCAGTCATAGGCAGGTGAGTCACTGTGAGTTTCCGGGCCAGCCTGATCTACATATGGAATTGTAGGCCAGCCAGGACTACATTGTGAGATGCTGTCTCAAAAAAACAAACAAAACAAAACACAAATCAATAAATAGGGACTGGAGAAATGGCTCAGTGGTTAAGAGCACTGGCTGCTCTTCCGAAGGACCCGGGTTCAAATTCCAGCACCCACACGGCAGTTCACAGCTGTCTGTAATTGCTGGGCGTAGTGGTGCGCGTCTTTAATGCCAGCACTCAGGAGGCAGAGGCAGGCAGATCTCTGAGTTCAAGGACAGCCTGGTCTGCAAAGTGAGTCCAGGACAGCCAGGGATACACAGAGAAACCCTGTCTCAAAAACGCTAAGAAAAGAAAATCAATAGATAAAGAACCATTGGTCTGGAGAGGTGGCTCATTGGTTAAGAGCACACACTGCTCTTCCAAAGGTCCTGAGTTCAAATCCCAGCACCCACATGGCAGCTCACCAGTGTCTGATGCCCTCTTCTGGTGTACAAATGTGCATGCAGACAAAGTACCCATATATATAAAATACATACATAAATAAGTAAATCTTTTAAAAAAAGAACTGTTTGCAATCCTGTGACCTAGAAGTCCTAGAAGTATCTTGACAACACAGTGTATTTCTTTCCATATATTTTCTGTGCGTATTTACATCAAAGTAGATAATGCTATGCACATATTTTCATACCCTACTTGTTTTACTTTACTAATAGACTACAGATGCCTTTATATAGATTGCATGTTGATAGTTTATATGTTTATATATATATATGTATATTTTTTTTTTTGGACACAGAGTTTCTTTATGTATCCCTGGCTGTCCTGCTGTCCTGGACTCACTTTGTAGACCAGGCTGGCCTTGAACTCACAGAGATCTTCCTGCTTCTGATTCCTGAGTGCTGAGATTACAGGTGTGTGCCACCACGCCCAGCTGATAGTTATATTTTTATACTGTGTAGAATTATTTCCAATGGCATTTCTTTCAGATGGATATAACCAAAACCATTTAGCATACAATTTGAAGGGTTTATTTGTTTGACAAGTTAATCATAAATATTTGTTTGTGGGTGGGGGTGAACTTGTGCCATGGAGCATTTATGCTGGCCAGAGAACAGCATTTGAGGTCAATTCTCTCCTATCATGAGGCTCAAACTCAGGTTCTGAGGCTGGGCAGCAAGTGCCTTTACCCACTGAAGCAGCTCACTGGCCATAGTTGAAGTTTTTAAGATGATGAAAGGAAAACTGAGCATGGTGACAAGCCTGTAATACCAGCACTTGGGAAATGGAGGCATGAGAATTAGAAGTTCCAGGTCATCCTTGGCTGCATAGGAAATTTAAGGTCCACTTCTGGGATGCATGAGACCATGTGTCTAGAGGGATGGGGAGAGGATTGGAGGAGCCAAGTGCTTGTGGTTTACACCTGTAATTCCAACATTCTGGAAGCTGAGGCAAGAGATCTTGAGTTCCAAGCCAGCCTGAGATACATAATGAAACCTTGTCTCAAAAAAAAAAAAAAAAAAAAAGGGAAGAAAGAAAGAAAAGATTGCCGGGTGGTGGTGGCGCACGCCTTTAATCCCAGCACTTGGGAGGCAGAGGCAGGCGGATCTCTGTGAGTTCGAGGCCAGCCCGGTCTACAAAGTGAGTCTAGGACAGCCAGAGCTGTTATACAGAGAAACCCTGTCTCGAAAAACCAAAAAAAAAAAAAAAAAAAAGAAAGAAAAGATTGAAAGAAATGGATTAAAAAGGAGACAAGCTCAGAACAACTAGACAGATGAGTGTGAGCTGCAGGGAACTTAAGCATGGGTAGCTGGCCCCATCCAACTCCTTAGTCCCATCTCTTAGGAATTGTGGGTGGATAGGATGGAATTGTGACTTCAGTGGAAGGAGGCAATAGGAGATCCAACTTTCTACTAGAATAAGAAAGAAATTGGACTGTGGTGTGCACAGAGATATTTGCTCCTGGTTATGGGAAAGAGGTACAGAAAAAAAAGTAAGAAAATGCATTTCATGCATGTACAAATACACCCGTAGGATATGAAATGTTGTGGCTTCTATGTCGGCAGAACAGACTCAGGGAGCCTGACAGATCACCTTGGGCAAAATATTCCTCAGGCAATAGGGATAGTATACTACCTCATGCAATTGCTATGAGAATGGAAAGCTACCAGATGTGGTGACTGGAGAAGAGCCAGATTCCCTGAGTAAGACTTAATACAGTCTAGAATCTGATGCAAGACAGCAAGGTGGTAGCTGAAATGACAGTGAACTGGGTCAGCAGTAGTTCATTTTCAGAGGCAAGGTGCCCATAGGCCACACCTGCAACATCCACTACTACCACTAATTTTCCTCCTCTTCCCCTACCAGCATGGTAGGTTATAAGTTGCATTTCTGCCTACTGTGTGTGACATGTTAAGTCTCAGTTTGGGTGACAATGCTGTGGGGAGGGCATGAGTGGCAGATGCCCGTCTTTACACCTACAACATCAACCCTATTTGTCTGTGTTCATTTCAGGAGAGAAACCTTTTATCTGTGAAATCTGTGGCAAAAGCTTCACCAGTCGACCCAACATGAAGAGGCACCGCAGAACTCACACAGGAGAGAAGCCCTACCCCTGTGATGTGTGTGGTCAGCGGTTCCGCTTTTCCAACATGCTGAAGGCCCACAAGGAGAAGTGCTTCCGAGTAACCAGCCCAGTGAATGTGCCGCCAGCTGTCCAGATCCCACTGGCCTCAGCTCCCCCTGCTCCCGCTCCAGCTGTGGCCAGCACTCCCACAAGCCCAGCCCCTGCAGTCAGTATGAACCCCGTGGGTGGCGCTCTTCCCTCAAGGCCCGTCCCGCACCCTTTCTCACACCTCCACATCCACGCACATCCGCACCATGCACACCACCTCCCCATCCCACCGGTGCCTCACCTGCCCCCACCTCCAGCCCTCTTCAAGAGTGAGCCCCTAAACCACAGAGGCCAGAGCGAGGACACCTTCCTGAGGCACCTGGCAGAGAAGAACAGTGCAGCCCAGGCTCAGCATCATTAGCGCCAGCCAGAGTGTCATCTGCACGGTGAGTTGGCAGAAGGCGTGCAGCTGTGCCTCTCTGGGGTCTCCCTGTCTCCAAGGCCTCCTTCAGGGCCTTCACCATTGTCCTGGCAAACCATCAGACTGACTGACCCGAGGGAGTGAACAAGAAGACTGCCTCGAAACCAGGGGAACCACCGAACTAAAGCCCAATTTGCTTGCATTTTCTGATGACTTTTATAAATTTCAGATACTGAAACTGTGGGATTTTATAATTTCATATCAGCAGATGAGGTATGCTTGCTTTTATATCCAGGTCTTCTCCTCAAAGAGGGGATGGTCTCGGTTTCCTTTATACTAATTGGGAAGGCTGTGAGATTAATCCGGAGCATTAACTGTATCACTGTGTATTGTAATGAATTCTTTTCAGCTTCTGGTGCTGGCTGCAGAGCGAGTTTGCCATGTTTCACACAATATCAAGCATTATAGAGAAGATGGGAATTTTCTTCTTTGTGTAGCTCTTTTAACACACTCTTTATTTTACTACAGAAATTATTTTAGAGTTTTTGTATGGACTTTAGTAGTTTGTTTCTAAAATGAAATGTATTTCAATAAGCTGTGTAATTTTTTCAGTGTAGCTAAACCCATGTTGTAAAATAGATAAATTTTTATAATCATCAAAATGTGATTCTTAAAGATGCATATAATAACTTCTATTTCAAATTTATTCTTACATCCATACAACTCAAAGGTGCTTCTGAGACTGGATTTGTCTGAGAGGGTCACCAGACTAGGTTACTCCCAAGCAAGGTTCAGTACAGAGCTAGTACTCTGAATTGAAAGTCTTTGCTGGGCATTCAGTCCTCGGGG
The DNA here is from genome assembly GCA_907164525.1 of Lophiomys imhausi. Classification (NCBI taxonomy): domain Eukaryota; kingdom Metazoa; phylum Chordata; class Mammalia; order Rodentia; family Muridae; genus Lophiomys; species Lophiomys imhausi. Next base: position 2,162,595 of record CAJQZJ010000103.1, on the reverse strand, counting down.
TCACAGAAACCCTCCGATCTTGGTGTCCCATTGAGTTCCTCCATGGGTTCAGCGGGGTGGTGTGGGGAATGGGATCACTCAAAGCTTGCCTGGTCTGAGAGTCTGATTGACATTGTGAATGCCTTCAGAAGGAAGTGGCAGAGGTTTCCTTTTGATCACATCTGTTTCTCACTTCTCTTAGGAACTGTGTCATGGTCAGCTGTTAAGGGAAGATAAATTGAAATCTCCTATTTTGAGGTTACTGTGTTTTCCAAGAGTTGTTAGGAGAAGCTAATGTGGTGAATTGAAATCACAAATGTAATTGCTCATAGTAGCTGAGAAATGTGGGTGAGAAGACAAGTTGTCTTTTAAGTTTTAAGATGTCTGCAATCTCTAAAATGTGGATGTCCATAGCTGATCTGTATCTGTCATTTAAATTGTAGTGAGAAGAAACCCTCAAATACTGCTGCCCAGTCCTCTGCAGATAAACATGACAGCAGCATTTTAGGTGAGGAGAGAGTAATGCCCCTGCCTCTCAGCAGCTTACTCATTCAAGATTTGGGGAACTTCCACAGATTATGGTCACCCTGGAACAGATCACATGGAAGGCTACAGAGAAGGGGCTGGCAGAGTGGTGTTGATTAGCCGGCAGGTCTGTACAGCAGAGCTACACACTTTATATTGTTCATCTCAGGCTGAGTTCCAAGAGTGCTCACTTACTTTCCATTTCTCTCCTTGTTCTCTTTCTTCGAGCTCTTAAACCAGAACCTTTGCTGTTATTTATTTATCTTTGATATTAAATGTGCAGATATATGCGTCACGCACTTTTTTCCGGCCCCTTACCTCTGCAGTTGGGATACGTGGTCTATGGATGAGGTTAGGTTCCTGCCTTTAAGTATCACACGCTACGTTAGTTCTTTGGTTTACTGTTTCTAGATTTACTAAAGCGTAGGAAAAATTGTGTGCCCAGGCAGAAGAGTATCTCAGGGCACACTTTTCCTACAGTTTCTAGGTATAAATTTTAATGAATGGTATTTTTAATATTTGCATACATTCTCGGAACCCCCACATACCCAAGGCAAAGAAGCAAATTCCTTGTCTGAGTGTGGTGACTCAGAAGCTTCCCCCACCCCACCCTCACCCCAGCTCCACCGTTCCCTTCGTATCCTGTGGGAACTCTGCAAATTCACACTTTCATGCAGGCGTATCAATATTTCACGGTCAAGCCTGTAATATTAAAATATTTTTATCAAAAAGGTATAAATTGTAGCTTATTAATTGGTTATATCTTATTTTGTACTGACTAATTTTACAATATTGGGCAGAGATTCTGAATTCTAGACTTGAGGCTGTTGGATCAACCATTCTATGGATGTACTCTGAATACTCAATGAAAAATTCAGGTAGTCAGTCCTGATTTTTTTATTCAAAAAAAAAATTTTTTATTTGACTATAGCCATAAGAACTGTCTTCTACATAGGAAATACAATAACAAGTCAGTAACCACCACCCTTAACAGAAGCAGAAAAAAAAAAGAATTTAAAAAGTGAATTAGCACCGTCATACTGTATAATTCTAACTGAAATGTATCGTGGACAGTCCAGACATGCCAGTTTTTCCCCAGATAAGTGTGTTTTCCCTGACGTGGGATTTGTAGGAAAACGACTTTAAACAGTGACTCTCGGCAGTGTCGTGAGTGAGTGGTGAGCATGATGGGATCCATAACAAATGCTTCTCCTTGGGAGCCCCAGGGCCGAGCCTTAAACACATGCTGAAGACTCAAACTCAGGGTTGGAAACGTGCTTGGGGTCCACTCCTCCAGAGAAAAGCTGCATCGTGTGCTGTGCCCTCCCACGTGTGCTGCAGTCCTGTGAGCTCTGCAGACCAGACCCTGTTACGTTCTTATTATCTGTTTATGAAAAAAGACCTGTGCAAGAGTTTGAGTTCTAGGTTCTTGTCTATACTGTTGTCTTATAAAGACCTAGGCCACATTTCAGAAGAATGGATTCTAAATCAAGCATTTCTCATTAGGTCATTTTATACTATCTTCAAAGGCTTTTATTGTTGTAAGAATTAGTTATTTACTACTATGTAGACCAGGCTAGCCTTGTCTAGCCTGAGCACTGGGTCTAAAGGAGTGAACCACAACAACCAGCCTACCCAAGAGTTTTGTTGTTGTTGTTGTCGATTTTTGGGGAGGGGTTTGTTTTGTTTTTGTTTTTTGAGAAAGGGTGTCACTAAATATTAAGCTGGCCTTGAACTCCCTATGAAAGTGGTCCATGGGCAGTCTCAACCCACGACCCCCCCCTTCCCAGCTTCCCAAGTGCTGGGATTATGGGTACCGGCTCCACCCTGCCTGGCTTCCACAAGGACGTGTTTTGAGTTGGCATTACATTTTTGGAGGTTGGGTTGTGCATCTTTTCCTCTTTTCTCTTAGATTTATCATTTGGATACAAAAACATTTTTAGCCTAGTGAAAGGCTGCTGCTCTCCAATTGAGTTAGGTAGGCTCATAGTGGGTTAGGTTTTAAAGCTGAGCGAAAATAAGATGAACCATTTAAAGGCATGTGGCTTCATTTTTCTGTATATTATTTTTGACTTGATTCTTATTTTTAGCAAATGGGGAAGTCTCTATATAAAACTTTAATAAAGTTCAAAGAAACTTTTGAAAACTGTTTCCAGGGACTGTTGTAGTAACCTTTCTTCAGCACAGAGTTGTCCTGTCTGAGAACTGCGTCTGTTGAGAGTGTCTTTCTGAGCTAGTTGCCCCTAACCCCACACAGCCCCCCAGGCCCCTGCCACTGCTATCCAGAGGAAAAGTCTCTGAAACTTTGTATTTTTAACTTCTTGAAATTATTTTCAGTTTTTATTATTGTTGAGTGGATATGTTTGGTTTCATTTTTATTTCACTGGAAGATTTAAATTTTGAAACTATGAAACAGAAAGAACTCTATTGCAGGTGTATGTGTATGTGTTTGTGTGTTTGTCTACATGTATATATATATATGAATTCCCTCTTGCAGATTTTGGTTAGGAAAACACACTATGGTAGGTGAGTTTTTGTGTTTAAAGAGAAAAAAACCTAAAACTTCCATTAAAAGCACCTCTTTTTCAGTTAAAGGAACCCCTCTGTTTAAGCTACTGTATGAAAAATAACCACTTTTGTTACTTTGATGGTCCATATGATACACATTTTGATGCTGTTCCAGACTATATGTGGAGCACATCATGAAAAGAGGGTATATTAGGTCTAACCATTTTATCAACTTAAAAAAAAAATCACCTGGGATTCTTAAAACTCTAAAACTGAGCAAATAATTACCAGGTTTTAAGTTTTTTCTTTACTTAAGCCAAGTTAGAAAATTTCCTAAGAGTTCTCTCTCTTCATTTTTTTTTTCTTTTTCAGGAATAAAAGGTCAGAAGCTATTAGACAATATCAACTCATTAGCTAATCCACTTTTGTCATTTGTAGCATTCACAAGAAGTAATGCCGACTTTCCAACCCTGGAACTACCTCGATAAAGCAACCCAGAGATCCTCGCCACACTTTCTGTGGAAGCCATAAAAGTTGTCAATATGTCCACCCTCGCAGTTCTATACTTTTATACTCACTAGACTTTTTTATAGACTTATTGTCAGGCCTTTTCATCTTAGAGGGTAGCTTTTACAAGACTCCAAGGTTCCTTAAGTGTTCCAACTTTGAAGCTCGAGCTTCAGTAAATTTGTTTAAAGAACCAGATGCCATACTATTCATAAAATTACATGCTTAAATCAAAACTGCTTTGCAGACCTACATATTCTGAAAACGAACTCCTTTTTTTGCATTCCCTAAGTAGAGGCCATGTTGTTAAAAAGTGGGTCTCTCCACCCTGTTAACTCAGGATTCCTGGTTCATTTGTGCTAGTGACAGAATTCCTGGAGTTGTCTGTTACTGTAGCACAGAGAAGTGAGTAATTAACTGTTCGTATGTCCCCTGCTGTCCTGTGCAGCAGCTTTAGTCAATCACTCTGCTCTCGAGTGCCTTCAAAACGCCCATGTCCTGAAACCTCCTTTCCCCAGTCTCAATCCTACCTCTGATTGTTTCATTCTCCATGAGTATTGGAATTCACCTGTATTCCAAAGGGCTTAACTACAAACGTGCTAAAACCTGGCTGAGGTTGGTGAACACTTTGTGATTTGTTGCCCCATGTCACTTGGTTACCTTCGTAGCATCCTTTGTATCTTCCCACATAATACACCTCTGTACTTGTCCTTCGCCTTCTAGCCTTTCACCACAGGGTGGCTGTTCCTTTAAAACCGAAGGTAACCCACTGTGTCTCTGGGCCATCTTCTTCTCATCTGAAGTCTTCCTGAATGCCTACCCTTTGAAATTAAAGGAATACTGAATGCTGCTGGTGGTCCACATCCTTCTTTCCTAAACATTTTACAGGGTTCTTTCCATGACCTTATCTTAGTCATGGGAGTATAAAAGTGCTCTATGGGTTTAACAAAAGTCTTTTATTGATTTTTGATCGGCCCCTCTCAGCCACCTGCCTCCTCATAAACCCCAGTTTATTTTTGTTTCTAGTTGTCCTCTTATAGGCCATCTAAAAAGTGTGATTGGTGTCTAATATATGAATGATAGAATAAAAAGGAAGCTGAAGTGTGTTCTGTGTGTAATATGTGCACTTCATTGATAAAAATTACTTTAGCAACTGGCTGATCTTTCACATCCCAAATTAAAGTTTGTGCTATGTAATGGGTTGATCGTTCCCTCCTAAAGTGAAAACAGATGAACTCTTTCAGTAAGAAGATTGGGTTTGGTTTGTTTGTTTTTTTGTAGGTGAATGAACAGTAATAAGTAAGTTGACCTTAGTCAAAATGTTTGCTTTCTGGCTTACAATCTCTGTTGCTTCTTTTCTTCAAGTTCTTGGTACTCAGGCACCAAAGACTGATAGCTGCATGCAGCAGGAGTCTCGAAAGGAAGGCAGCTGTTGATGAGTTTTTAATTCTGTTTGTCTGGGAGCAGACAGGATGTTAATTGGTGGGACAACTTGTGAGAATTGGGTTGAAAATATAGAAGTGAAGACATTGGAATGCTTCACAGAAAGAGGTAGATTCTCTGTTGTAGAAATCATTAACAAGCTTCTAAAGTACTCCACGGTCATCCACCTTGCCATTGCCCATCACTGACCTAGATAGTCACTTTTTGGGAACTGGATGCCTACAAGCACCTGCTTTTAAATTGGTTACTTTTCTCTCCAGCATCCCAGGCATTCGGATAGTGAAGAACCATACTTACCTGTCACTGGGAGGAGCTCTGTCCTTTGGGAAGGATGGCTGCTTGTTTTATGTCTTTATTAGAATATTTTTGGTCAGGTATCAGAGAGAGTTCTTGCCCCTCAGAGGTGTCCCTGTCGCCTAACTCCAGGTTACCTTCATCCTATTTGAGCTTCTCTGGTGGGATCTGGATGTGACAAATTACTCGAAAATGATTTTATAGGAGATGAAGATGCTCAGAAAGAGATGGAAGCTGGCTTCTGCTTAATGTCAAAAGGAAATCTTATGCTTGTGTTAGCTGGTTTCAATTGAGTCAAGAGCCTGCCTGTATGGATCTGAGAAGAAAGCAGCTTGTTTCTTCATCTCTGGATTCCCCGAATGAACTCGGCCTCTTTTGTCTGCCTTACAGGTGAAGGGGGCCCATGTAGCTAGGGGCGGGGTCTCACTCACATCCTGCATAGGATCTGAGACTGCCTGGCTGCATTGGAAAGTATGTGTGATTACTCCCATGAGTCAAATTGAGAAGTAGTAAACAGTGTAGTGTAATGTTTGTGTTTACTTCTCAAGTTGTATCGTCAGATATGTGGCCTCAGAAAACAGGTGAATTATCTTCCAGAATACAAGTTTTCCTTTCTTGAGCTGGTTCTATTTCTTCTGCAGTACTTGTTTTGGCCATAAGGGGGCAATGAAGTACTTACTCTCTTCTGGATTACCCCTTGGCTCACTGATTGGGTTTGACTAAAGCATTTTTATGCATCGCTAAGTTCTGTGGTTTCTCAGGCCTGGTGGTGGAAGCAGAGACCAATTCCTGTGGTGGTCAGATAGCTCAGTCAACCACCCTTGGTTAGTATTGGTGAGGTGAGATTGGAAGCTAGCCCTTACCATGAAGGACCCAGCTGAAAGGTGACCCTCCTCCTCCCTGTTTCCTCCCTCCAAATCCTGCTGCTGCCCTACCTGCACTGTCCTCAGTGACCGCGGTGGAGACTCTGGAGTACGCAGTACGCATGCTCTCACTTTGTCTGCCTCAAATGGATATCTGTTAGCAGAAACAGGTGTTCCAGGTTGGGTGGGGAGGTCTACAACAGGCACCCCTTCAGGCCAAAATCTTGGCCCAGCTCTCTCCACCAGTTCCTTGTCTTTGGGCTCCTGGCCCTCATCAGCTCTCTGAGAATTTTCTGCTCATTGCAGCATCCTCATATAAACAGTTGGGTATCCACTAGGGAAAACACCAGCCTGTGAATATTTACCTTGTAGAATTAGGAAACTTTTACCTGTGGAAGGGCCTCCCTTATACTGTTCTTCCTGGTCCCTTTTTTTCCCCCCAGCAAAACCTGAGAACCTGAGCAATACCAGGCACATAGAGTTGGGGCTCCTTGTAATCCCAGCACTAGGCAGAAGCGGAACGGAAGCTGTGACCAAGTCAGGTAGCCGGGTGGCCAGGTGTTTTCCCCATAATGCTGAGGTCTCTTGCACTTTCTCACTTCTTAAAGGAAGTTCAGTTTGTTTGCCAGGAATCCTTAGCCTTAGGTTTACAAAACTTGCTGTTGAATGTTTGTCCAAAGGAGTGTGAGAAGGCGGAAGCTGCTTGGTTCCGGTTCCGTCTGCAAGGTCAAGAATATTAAGACTGTGTCTAGACTAGAATGGGACAGTGTCTCTCTCTTTTACCTCCATAGAGGCACAGTTGAAGGTCAAGTTGGGACCCATGAGGGAAGGTATCTGTCATGCTGTAAAGAAGCTTAGAGGACCTTCAGTTGGGGGTCAGGGTGACAGGGAGACAGGACAGGATCTCTTGTTATTCGAAGGACAGGAAAAGAGAACTGCTTGGCCCAGGGAACTGCATGATGGATGGGGCGAGGTGGGCTCCGAACTGGCCCGCAATAACTGACTTCCCTTAGTCAGCTTCTCTCCTAGCATCCCGTCAGATCCCTGGTGTGGTCACCCGTCAGATCCCTGGTGTGGTCATTTTCTTCCTTGTGTTAACTATACCAATATTATTTTTTTAGCAATTGAAATGCACTTTTTTAATTTCAACTCAATCGTGATTTTAAGTATATAAAAATTTATAGATTGTTAAAACTACTTTTTTTGTGTATTTTTAACCACTCAATGTAGCATTGTATATTTTATTCTTATTAAGACTCTGGTACAAGGTGTGCCATTTAATGATTTTTTTTTTCCAACATGCTGGGCCTTTGGATGTGTATGGTAACCAACTTCATGCAAATGTTCAAAGTAAAAAAGAAGAAAAAGTAGCCGTATTCCCATGTGTCTTTCTTCATTTCTTCCTTAAACTCAGATGACATTTTGAGGGCCCCTTGGCTAGTGATTGACCATTTCATATAAAATAATCATAGAAGCCACACCTGTATTATTGGTTGGTATCTCTAGGACTATTGGTAGCACCTACCCCAAGCCCCAAATCTGGCCTGATTCTTTATGAATAACATTGTTCCTGTCCCCTGCCTGCCCACCCAGCTCTAATGACTGAATGTAGGCTTGTGCACATTAGGTAAACTGTACCACTAGGCTCCAGCTTCGGTCCTCTTCTTCATTTGTGTTTTAAGACAGGGTCTGACTGAGTTGCCCAGGGTGTCTCTGAACTCACTCTGGAACTCAGGCAGGCCTTGCACTTGCTCTCCTGTCTCAAGCCTCCTGAGTAACCGGGTCCCAGGCCTGCGCCACCAGGTACATCTGAGTGACATGTTTCCAAGGCTGCCCACCACAGTTAACCTGACGCTCCTCTCCACAGTACTGCTGCATTGGTGCCCTGGGCTGCGGTGACACAGCTCTGACCAAGTGAGCAGTAACACAGTCCCTGAAAAGGGACACTTGAGAGGACCAGCATTGGGTGTGACCCAGCTAGAAGAGGGAACACTGCACAAAAACAGGTGATGAAGTAGTCAGTGGGAGGCAGAGATTGGGAGGAAGTTCAGTACTCAGTGAGGCTCCTCCTCTCCTCACCCCTCTCAGTTCAGTCCCTCAGCCAGTCGTACCACATGGTGTCTGTTGAGCCCCTGGTGCAAACCTAGTGCCTAGAGCTGTGGGCAAGACAGGGAGTCCTTGCTCTCATGGAGCATGCCTCCCAGTGGAGAAAGCCTGACAGATACTTAGGTCAGCAGAACCTGCAGTCGAGGCCTTTTCATTCAGCCACCTGGGAGGCTAAGGCAAGAGGATCACAAACTCAAAGCTCGCCTGGAAAACTTAGTGAGACCCCATCTTAAAAAAAAAACAAGAAGCAGGCTGGAGAGATGGCTCAGCGGTTAAGAGCACTGGCTGTTCTTCCAAAGGACCTGGGTTCAAATCCCAGCACCTACATGGCAGTTCACAGCTGTCTGTAATTGCTGGGTGAGGTGGCGCACGCCTTTAATCCCAGCACTCGGGAGGCAGAGGCAGGTGGATCTCTGTGAGTCCAAGGCTAGCCTGGTCTACAAAGTGAGTCTAGTACAGCCAGGGCTACACAGAGAAACCCTGTCTCAAAACAAAACAAAAACAAACAAGAAAAGATCTAAGCCGGGCGGTGGTGGCGCACGCCTTTAATCCCAGCACTTGGGAGGCAGAGGCAGGCGGATCTTTGTGAGTTCGAGGCCAGCCTGGTCTACAAAGCGAGTCCAGGACAGCCAGAGATATTCAGAGAAACCCTGTCTCGAAAAACCAAAAACAAAACAAAACAAAAAAAAAAAAGAAGAGATCTAAGGATGGTGTTGGTTGATTAGAGTTTACCTCGAATGAGGAAAGTCCTGGGGGAGGGAGGACGAATAAATGGGAGGGCGAATTATGTAATTCAGTGTCAGGTGATGTGGGTCCCTGTAACCTAAAGCTTGCCCTCTGAGACAGGGCTATGCCAACTGGAAGATAAGCCAGTTCTGTTACAAGCCTTTCCAGCTCACATCCACCCTGTGTGTTCCTTTACAGGGTTCCAGTTAAGGACTTTAGTGTCTAGGAAGGAAACCTTATTGTTCACATTTCCTTCTGTTTGAAACCTCTTAGAAGGGAACAGAACTGAACAGATCACAGAATTGCCATTTTTACTCTCGCTTTTTTTAAATGTTTATTTTAGAGTATGTGGCATGTGTATATGGTGTGTGTGGGGTGTGTGTGTGTGTTTGGTGTATATACTGTGAGGGTGTGTGTGTGCTTGTGTGTGCCCTAGGAGGCCAGAAAGAGGGTGTCAGATCCTCTGGAGCTGACAGTCCTGATGGTTGTGAGCTGCCTGATGTGGATACTGGGAGTTCTTTACTGCTGAGCCATCTCTCCAGCCCTTTTGTATCCCGGTCTAGAGACAGATATTAACACACCATTTCTTCAGTTTTTTTTTTGTTTGTTTGTTTTTGTTTTTTGATTGATTGGATTTGGTGGGCTTTTTTTGGTTTTGGGGTTTTTTGTTTATTTGTTTGTTTGGTTGGTTTTTTGAGACAAAGTTTCTCTGTGTAACAGCCCTGGCTGTCCTGGACTCACTCTGTAGATCACTCTGGCCTTGAACTCACAGAGATCCACCTGCTTCTGCCTCCCAAGTGCTGGGATTAAAGGCGTGCGCAAACACATCAGACAATTATAGACAGCCTTGAACTGCCACGTGGGGGTGGGATTTGAACCTGGGTCCTTTGGAAGAACAGTCAGTGCTCTTAACTGCTGAGCCATCTCTCCAGCGCCAGGTTTTGTTTTTGAGACAAGGTCTCATAGTAGCCACGATTGGCCTGAAGCTCACTGTGAAGATCTGCCCAACTCCTCGGTGCTGGCATTAAGGGGTGTGCCACCACGCCCAGCTGTTTTTGTTTTGGGGATAGGTTTATGTAGTCCTGGCTGTGCACTGCTTGCTGTGTATTTGAGAGTGACACTGAACTCCTGTTTTTCCTGCTTCCAACTCCCAAGTGCTGGGATTATAAGTGTGTGCCACCACTCCCAGCACCACATTTTTCTTCCTATTATGCTCTGTAGCTACCTGCGTTCCAGCACAGTGGTTATCAGACTTTGACCAGGACTTTACTAAGAAATATAGTTATTGGTATATTTCTGTCTAACACACATGTAAATGTTTACTTATGTAAGTAAATAAGAAAATCAAGAAAGATAGCTGTCTATACTGTGCTTTCATTCATTCGCTCATTCATTCATTTATTTATATGAGAGAGTTTCACTCTGTACCTCTGGCTGACCTGGAGCTCACAATATAGTACAGGCTGGCCTTGAACTCACACTTCTCCAACCTCAGCCTCCCAAGTCCTAGGGCTACTCGTATGTGCCTCTGGGCCCTGCTTATTTATCTACTTATCTGCCTATTGGTACCTGAGTGTGTGTGCCCATTCGAGAGAGACAGAAAGAGAGAGAGAGAGAGAGAGAGAGAGAGAGAGAGAGAGAGAGAGTCAGTAGGCCAGAGATAGCCTCAGGTGTCACCCTCAGAAATGTCATCCACCTCCTTTGAGAAAGGGTCTCTCACTGAACTTTGAGCTCACCAGTTAGTCTAGACTGGTTGGCCAGCAAGCCCCAGTGGGCCTTCTGTCTCTACCTCCCCAGCCTTAGGATCACAATGAGGTGTCACCAATGCCTGACCTTTCAGTGTGCGTTCTTAGATGAACTCTAGGACTCACATTTGCAAGACGAGCCCTGTACAACAGACTGAGCTATCTTCCTCAGCCCCAGCTTTATTTATTTTTTAATTTGGATCCTGAGCCCCTAAATTAATTTTAAGGCTCATTAGTGAGTTCTGTTTGGAGTACGAATCCTGTCCTAAAGCAGGGTATGTGCAAGGTTTTATTCAGTCCCTTTGCAACAGCAGCCTGAATTCAATTCCATAGAAAATCAGGTTATTTTAACTGGATTTTCCAGTATCTTCAGTCTTAGCCATTTCCCTGACTGCATCCAAACTTAATGGCTTTTCTTTTCTTTTTTTTTTTTTTTTCACAAGCTGACCATCATTCATCCCAGTATCCTGCAGTGGACACCCTTCCTTCTCAGATACTTTGCAGTCCCTTCTCACTGGAGCCCATAACCCATTACTAGTACCATAATAGATAGTTAACTACAAGCACTTCTTTGCAGCTCAGACATAGGCCCTCTTTTGGGAAATGGGGGCTGGCCATTGGACCCTGAGGGCTTACACATCCTAGGCAAGTGCTCTACCACCTAGTGCCTTAGAGGCCCTCCAGAACCCATCTTTTTGAGGTCCCCAAGGTAAGTTATTGAGACTTAAAAGAAACAAATTTTTGTGTTGGGCAAAGTGGCACACACCTCTAATCCCAGCACTCAGGAGGCAGAGGCAGGTGGATGGATCTCTGTGAGTTCTAGACCAGCCTGGTCTACAAAGAGTTCCAGGTGAGCCAGGGATATACAGTGAGGCCCTATCAAAACAAAACAAAACAGAAATCTCCCTTGTGTCCACACTCTTTTATAATGTGTCCTTACCCCTCCCACCAGATTCCCTGTGTGTGGAGCCATCTGACAGCTTCTCCTTTTGTTTCCTTGGAACATGACTCACAGTAAAGAGACACAGACTTGGAAAACGGTACAGCTGTTAAACCACTCATTGTCCAAACTTAAGGACTGGAATCGAGATCCCCTAAGCCCACAGATATGCTGAGTGGCCTGTGAGTCTCTCAGAAGGCGGAGATGGCATCCCATCAGTGAGCTCTGGGCTTGATTTGGGGAACCTGCCTCAATGGGTGAATGGAGGAACGAAGGACAGTGACCCCTGACATCATCCTCAGGCCTCCACAGACCTATGTACATGCGCATACTCACAGAGATATCAAGAAGGAAGGGGGATGCATAGGCTGTGGGCAGATATGTAGCGGCTTACACCTCTAACCCCAATACTTCAGAGGTGGAGGTAGGAGGATTACAAGTTCAGGATTGTCCTCAACTACATAACAAGTTTCAGAACAGCCTAGACTTAAAAAAGGAAAAAAAGAGCTCAGGCTAGACCACTGAAGGAGTGGAAGCACATAGAGTTCCCAGTGTCCCTTCCAAGTTCCAGATAAGACTGAGGATCTCATGCTCTAATTCAGCTGACCAGAAGCTAATGTCATGCTTAGAGCCTCCGATGAGACCAGAGAAGAACCACCCAACCCACCTTCAGAATTTGAGAAATCAAATATTGTTTTAGGCCAATAAGATTTGAGACAGCGTGTTATATGGCAATAGATAACTTGAAATAGCCCACAGATTTGGGTAAATAGTTACTAGGACCTGATACCTTCGCACATCCCCCTCTCTGTACAAGAAGTATAATCCTTTTGTTTGATTTCTATTTTTCGAGATAGGATTTCTCTGTGTAGCCCTGGCTGTACTGGAACGTGCTCTGTAGTAGTCCAGGCTGGCCTTGAACTCACAGAGCTCCACCTGCCTCTGCCTCCCAAGTCCTGAGATTAAAGGTGTGCCCAATGAAGTGTAACATTGATTGCAATTGTCAGCACTCAGATTTGTGTCTAACTCTGCCTCCTCTATCCTGTCCTCTAGGAAAGAGGAAGCGTTTCACCCATAAAACTGCTTCAAGTTTCCCTTCAGTCATGGTGTGCCCCCACGCTTCCAGCCCTGTTCCTGAGCTCTGCATTCAGGAAATTTGGGGTTTTCCAGCCCTCTGGTTGGCGCCAGCTCAGCTCCACTCCATCTGCACAACCTTGATTCTTCTCAAGGTACAGTAGAAGGAGCTCTTACAGCAAAGGAAGCCGAAGCATGTGGGCTTGTTCACATGGGACCCCGGGGTACATCTCTCCTCCTCCACCATACACATCAGTTCTCAACCTTCCCAGTGCTGTGGTGACCCCCCCCAACCACAAGAATATCTTATTGCTACTCCATAACTGTAGTTTTACCACTGTTACGAATTATAGTGTAAATATCTGATATGCAGGTTATCTGATACGTGTTTCACAGGTTAAAAGATGCCTTTCCTGACTCTACTTCCTGAGGGCTGTGATCACACCAGGCTAAATTTCTAGGGTTCTTCATAATTTCACCTCGCTGGTGGCCACCTGGCAAAAAAACAAAAAATACTTCTCAGGTTAAAAGTTGGATCACAGTCCATGGCTGTGAGTGAGCTATATGGCCACCTGGAGCTTGTCCCCTGTCTGCAAGCGGTATAAGGTCACCATGAGGATTAAGTAAAGTCGTGCAGGTAAAAGGCTCAGCTCGGTGTTTGCCAAGTAGGTTCTGGGGACAGTCAACTTCCAATAACATGTGACTCAGAAATGTCCTGATGAGCCCACTTCCTGGTGTAGTCCCACCCGTAAGTGATCCACTCCTTGATTTGGCTTGGATTCAGTGACTTCCTTCTGCTACGTGCAGTACGGCGGAAGTGACAGGTGGCCACCGGCGAGGTGAAATTATGAAGAAGCCTAGAAATCTAGCCTGGTGTGATCACAGCCCTCGGGAAGTGGAGTCAGGAAAGTGAGAAATTCAAAGGCATTCTCAGCTGTCTAGTAAGTTCTGACCAGCCTTGGGCCTTATGAGACACTATCCCAAAAACAAAACCACTTCCTCATTCAGCCTTGATCTCCAGCCATGATCTGCAGCCACCAGCTGGTGTGTGTGTCACGAGGACACTTAGGCAGCTACGGAGCATGCCGCAAAACTGAAACTGGCCAACAACCATGTGTGTGAACTTGGAAGAAGACCTGCTAAGGCCTGACATAAACCACGTAAGTGAAGTTAAAAAAGAGCTCTCCAGCCATGGCAGAGCCTTGAGATTCTAGGGTGGGAGTGTGACGGCAGTCTCACAAAAACCCAGGACCCAGACATCCCACTAAGCTGAGCTCAGACTCCTGACCACAGAAACCATGAGAAAATGTGTTGTTTAGCCGCTAAGCTCTGGGGGGGCGGGGGGGGCGGGGCGTGTTTTGTGTTTTGTTCGGGGCTTGGGTGGCCCTTGAAATCAAGAGCCTCGTGTGTGCTGGCCAAGCACTCTTTCATTGAGCTATAGCTCCGACCTTCTTGTTCTCATTTTGAGACAGAGTGTCAACAAGTTGCCCGGGTTGACCCTGAACTCGCTCTGTTGTCAGTGTAAGTGTTTTAACTTTAGCTCGTGCTGCCCCAGTGGCACATGCCTGTAATTCTAGAACGTGGGAAGTAGAGGCAAGAGGATTAGGCAACAAAGCCTTGGCAACAAAGCAAGTTTTGGGGCCAACCTGGGTTACATGAGACCCTGTCTCAAAAGCAAAAAGTTAATTGTGAGAAGACCCAGACACAGTGGTACACAACTGTAAGCCCAGAGCTGTAGAGGCTGAAGCAGGATCGTGAATTTCACCTTGTGTTATATAGGGAGACATGACTCAGTTTGTCAGTCAAGTTCCACCCCTGACACCCGGATGGAGGAAGGAGAGAACTGACTCCTGAAAGGTGACCTGACTTCTACACGTGCACTGTGGCACACTTGACACACACACATGTACACACAATTCAATAAATGCATGTAATACAAAAATTTTAGGTACCGCTATAGACTATGAGGAGGCACAGAAAGCAACCACTGCAGTAGCTCAGTGGCTCCTGCTCAGATTCTCCGCTCCAGGCTAAAAGGGGTTACTCAGCCATGTGCCTCTCCAGGACTGTTGACAACCAGAGTGCCTCCTCCGCCCCCAGGGGAGGCCCACCTCCAAGGACCCGGCCTGTTGCTTTAGAGGAGATGGGATTCAAGAGCCGCCCTTTCCCAAACTCCTGTGCCCTCCTCATCTGCAGACATTGTTGTGACTGCAACACAGCCAGGCCCCGTGTCCATCACGACCTCTGGCCTGGCCCTACTTCCTTCACTTACCAGCTCTTGGCTTTGGGTGCTGGTGTCAGTGCCCAGAACCTCCGATGGGTTTGAGTGACCCAAGGAAGGCAGCTCTCATGCTAGCCAGCTAGTAGGAAGGTCCCCACCCCAGAGGTAGAGCCACTGAGCATGGTGTATTAAAGGAGGGTTCAGCAGAGGACTGCCCTGGATGTAAGTCATAGGGTCCCATCAGGGAAGTCCTGTCTGGGGGCTCCTGGTGAGCACAGATGGTCAACTGGAGGAAGAAGAAAGGCTGTGGGTGTTTCATCACCGATGGGGGCAGAGGATGGAGGAATGAGTGTAGGGCTCTGAGCTACTTAAAGCCACTACATTTGAGCCGGGTAAATGTCTTTAATCCCAGTACTTGGGAAGCAGAGGCAGGCTGAAAACAGCAAATGATGGCGTTGTCTCTAAGGCAACTTAAGATTGGTCTGCACCAGTGGTCCTCAGCCTTCCTAATGCTGCGACCCTACAATACAGTTCCTCATGTTATGAACCCATCCATAAAATTATTTTGTTGCTTCTTCAGAACTGTAATTTTGCTACTGTTATGACTCGTAATGTGAATATCTGATATGCAGGTATCTGATATGTGACCCCCATGAAAGGGTCATTTTTTGTCCCCCAAAGTGGTCTCAGCCCTCAGGTTGAGAACCACTGGTCTACATAGTGAGTTCTACTACATAGTGAAACTCTCTCTCTCAGAAAAAAAAAAAAACCTGCTATGTGTTATGCAGTCAAAAACCAGAATGTGAGCACACTGAAGTTGGTACCGTACACACCTACAATCAGAACTTTGATAAGAAAACATTATTGTCGAAGTAGAAGTTCCAACTGCTGTAGCAATTGTAGAAATCTTAAGTTGCCTTGGAGACAAAGCCATCATTCGTGGTTTTCTTTTTGAGACAGTTTCACAGTGCCACCTTGGCTGCCTGGTAACATGCTATGTAGACCAGGTTAGCCTTGAACTCACAGCAATCGGACCTCTGCCTCCCAAGTGCTGGTTGATAGGCCATGCCCAGCAGAAAGTTTGCATCTTGAGGAAGAGACCATCAGTAGAAGCAGCTGGACACCCTCAGTGGACACTCCAGAGAGAGGAATGTGCCTTTGGAAGCCAGAGGAAGAGGGAGCCGCATTGCATGGTGGTGTCCAGCTTGGTGGGACTGTGTGGGGTCATTCTATGCAAAACAGTTTGCAAGTTCTAATGATGAATGATGACTTGCCTCCAGGGCAAAGCCTGGCTGCATTTTTGCTACTCGTGGTATCATGTAAGAAGAAAGAAATACATCAGGAAAGAACTGCTAAACAAAAATTGAGCTGTGAGAGAGGTAAGGGGGAAGAGGCAGGATGGCTCTGTGGGCAAGGTGTTTGCCTTGAAAGTCTGAGGACCTGAACTCAGTCTCCAGAACCCACACAAAAATCAGAGAACTGACTCCAACGTTGCCTTGTTCTTTGACCTATTCTCTCTCTCTCTCTCTCTCTCTCTCTCTCTCTCTCTCTCTCTCTCTCTCTCCCTCTCTCTCTCTCACCTCCTCTCTCCCCCCTCCCCTCCCGTCCCTTCCTCATAATTTCTTTTAAAATACTTGTTTTTATTTATTTATTTATTTATTATGTATGCAGTGTTCTGTCTGCATGTACACCTGCAGGCCAGAAGAGGGCACCAGATCTCATTATAGATGGTTTTGAGCCACCATGTGGTTGCTGGGAATTGAACTCAAGACCTCTGGAAAAACAGTCAGTGCTCTTAACTTTTGAGCCATCTCTCCAGCCCCCATTATTTCTTTTAAAAAGTGAGTGTGGAGGGCTGGAGAGATGGCTCAGCGGTTAAGAGCACTGGCTGCTCTTCCAGAGGTCATGAGTTCAATTCCCAGCAACCACATGGTGGCTCACAACCATCCATAATGAAATCTGGTGCCCTCTTCTGGCCTGCAGATATACTTGCAGACAGAACACTGTATACGTAATAAATAAATCTTTAAAAAAAAAAAAAAGTGAGTGTGGAGTGGTGACTCACGCCTGTAATCCCAACATTTTGAAAGCAAAGGCAGGTAGATATTTGTGAATTTGAAGCCAGACTGGCCTATGAGACCCCAGAGAACTACATAAAGAGACCTTATCTCAAAATAAAATAAATAGCTTGAGAGATATCTTGGAGGCTAAGACCGCTTGTTGCTCTTTCAGAAGACCTGGGTTCAATTCCCAGTACCCACATGGTGGCTGACAACCATCTGTAACTCCAGGCCCAGGGGATCACCCTCTCCTCTCTTCCTAAGGCACCAGGCACACACGTCATGTGCATACATACATACAGTCAAAACATTCACTCACATGAAATGAATAAATCTCTCAATAAACAGGTAAGTAGGAAGGTAGGTAGATAGATAGACAAAAGACTGTTACAAAGCCCAAAAGAAGCCATGTGATCTGGAAAATTCTCAGCCTAGTCAGCCTGCGAACAGTGTTTTATTTCTATTTATTTGTTTAGAAAGGATTTTAGTACATAGCCCTAAATAGCTTGGAACTTGCTATGTAGGCAGACCAGGCTGGCCTTGAACTCAGAGTTCTGCCTGCCTCCATCTCCGCAAGGGCAGGGATTAGAGTGTACACCACCACACCCATCTCAAAAATGTTTTGAAAAAGGAAAATAGAAATGAAAGACCAAAAAAAAAAAAGACTAAAGCTCAGGATTGGTACTGAATATGGTAGTTTATGCCTGTAGTCCCAGCTCTTGAGATGCCGATGCAGGGGGCAAGTTCAAGGCCAGCCTGAGCAATGTAGCAGAACCTTATGTCTAGAGCTAAAAGTCGAGCTACAGTTTAAGATATGCTAGCTTAATGTGTATGTGACTCTAGGTTCATGCTCAGTACTCAAAAAAAAAAATTACAAAAATAATAAAGGTGAAGGCAAGGGGTTTAAAATGTCTAGGTAAGCCGGGCGTGGTGGCTCACACCTTTAATCCCAGCACTCAGGAAGCAGAGGCAGGTGGATCTCCATGAGTTCAAGGTCTACAAAGTGAATCCAGGACAGCTAGGGCTACACAGAGAAACCCTTTTCTCAGAAAAACAAAAAACAAAACAAACAAACAAACAAAACCAACCAAACAAACAAACAAAAAAAGCTGTCTAGGTGACTTCTTGGCGACATGCTGAATCTGAGGCCAGCCTGGACCAGTTGCCTCACAGTTCTGCTGACTCTTGTCTCTGGAGTGCTGGGATTAAAGGAGTATGCCACCACACCCGGCATTTGCTTTTTTTTTTTTTTTAACAGGATTTGCGCCAGTAATGGTGCACACCTTTAATCCCTGCACTCGGGAGGCAGAGGCAGGTGGATCTGTGAGTTCAAGGCCAGCGTGGTCTACAGAGTGAGTCCAGGACAGTCGGGGCTACACAGAGAGAGCTGTCTCCATGTAGCCTGGGCTGATGAAGAGTTCAAACTCTTGATCTCCCCTTCTCAGCTTCCCAGTGGTGAAAACAGCATTCCTGGCTCAAAAAGGATGACTTTGGGAGGATCTGCAGAACCTCTGGATGGATAAAATGAGTACCTGCAACGCCTGTGCTGGGCCCACGGGGTTCTTGGAAGGTTTATATTCAGAGAGCCCTGTAGACTTTTAGTTAAGTGGAATGGAGTGCAAGATAGAAGAAGATGCCAGGCTTCCCAAAATGTTGCTGCCAGCAAGCAAGTTTATAACTCAGTGTCGAGTATGAAGGTCCCTCATGTCTAATAAAGGGTGAAGAGCGGGCTGCAGGGCCCAAAGGGTGCAAGCAAGATCTGGAAAGAATCATCCTCAGGATTAAAACCCAATGGAGTTTGCCCACTGCCTGGGGAAACTGCCTTGAACTGTGCATTTCTCCCTCATTGAACCAAAGATACCTGCTTATGTTATCCTGTTCCACCATTGTGTATTGTGACCTTCGGTGACATACTAGATTTCTTTTGGTTCTAGAAAATAAGTCTTGAACTTCACCCATGCTACTAAGCTGTATTCTGTCCCCCACACCTCCATTTTGTCTACTTTTTGAGATAGGATCTTGCTAAACCTACCTGTTCACTAACAGCCTGAGCAGGCCTTAAAATTTCAACCGTCTTGTCTTACCGTCTCTAGGAACTGGGATTGCAGGCCTGGCTTGTAACTTTTTTCTTTAACTTCATGGGCTCAGAGGTGGAGAAGAAATTTATCAGACTTATTCCTCATGGGCCCACACTAGAGGAATCCAACTACACCTGATTCACAGACCGAATTTTGGACAACTTTTTCTCTTTGATTTTACTTTACCGTGTATGAGTGTTTTGCTTGCAGTGTATTTGTGTACTCTGTGTGTGCAGTACTGAGGGAGGCCAAGAGAGTGCACCAGATCCCCTGGGTTGGAGTTACAGTTGTGAGCCACCATGCTGTTGCTGGCCATTGAAACTGGGTCCCCTGGAAGAGTCGCCAGTAATCTTAACTGATGAGCCATCTCTCCAACAGCACCTCCCAATTTTGTTTTTGTTCTTTTGGTTTTGAGCTAATATTTACATGAGATTTAAGGTCTGTAACTCATATTGTAATTAGATGAGGCAGTGCCTGGGGGACCCCGTAGGTTCTGGAGGTGTCTTCCCATATTTACTAGGTCTGCCTCTGTTCCCAGTATGAGATGCTGCTGGCGGTATCCAGAATAGGAAAACAGGCCTCAGCCATAGTGTGAGCACTGGGTGTTAGGCGTAGCTTTTTAAAAAATTTGTGCCTCTGGGCCTGGGGGCACACACCTTTAATCCCAGCACTGGGGAAGCAGAGGCAGAGGCAGGCGGATCTCTATGAGTTTGAGGCCATCCTGGTTTACAAAGTGAGTCCAGGACAGCCAGGGCTGTTACACAGAGAAACCCTGTCTCAAAAAACCTTTTAAAAAATTGCTAGCATGTGTTTATTTTGTTTATTTGTCCGTGCGTGGGTACAGGTGTGTGTGTAGTGTGTGTGTGTGTGTGTGTGTGTGTGTGTGTGTGTGTGTGTGTGTG
>CAJQZJ010000103.1:2132522-2142614 GCA_907164525.1 Lophiomys imhausi | reverse complement strand
TGTGTGTGTGTGTGTGTGTGTGTGTGTGTGTGTGTGTGTGTGTGTGTAAGGGTGTGCATGTCCTGCAGTGTGTACATTAAAGTCAGAGGAAAACTTTTGGGAGTCGTTCTCTACTTCTGCCATGTGGGGCCCAGGGACCAAACTCAGGCTGTCAAAGCCACCTCACCTGCCCCCTATTTGTTTTTTAGGTTTTGCTAAATTGCCTGGGGTAGCCTTGAACTCATTTGATGTCAGAGACTGGCCTTGAACTTGGAACCCTCCTCTCTCCCATTCCCAAGTAGCTGGGGCTATAGGTCAAACTTCGTTACTTATTTATTTGCTTGTTTGGAGACAGGGTTTCTCTGTGTAGCCCTGGCTGTCCTGGAACTCTGTAGGCCAGGCTCCAACTCTGCCTCCCACGTGCTGGGATAAAGGTGTGCACCACCAGGCTATCGTTGCTTGTTTTTTGAGACAGGGCATCTCTAGGTAGTCCAAGCTGCCTTAGGACTTGCTGAAGCCAGGAACTTCCCTTTTCCTGCAGGATTCAGTCCAGTCAGTGTTGGGTTTATGGACACGCATACCACACCCAGCTACTGCCCGTTTTGCAAACACATTAATTCATGAGTTTCCTTTCTGTAACTCTAAAAAGTTCATGTCATGCTATGGATGTAGTTCAGTGACAGTGCTCGCCTAGCCTGTATAAGGCAGACAATTCATCAGTGACTGTGTAGACGGAGGTTATTGTCCCATGGAGCCCATGACTCTTGTAACTTTAAAGGTGCACTATCCAGAACATGCTACAATATTTTGAGGAAGTCATGTGCAATATTTTGAAAATCAGTGCTCACGTAACCTTTGCACGGCGGAACATGTCACTTGGGGGAACTAGATTCTATGTTCCCAAGCCATTGTCTCATAGTCACTTGGATTTGACTCAGAGTAAACTCTTTTACTCCCTTGAAGCAGAGTTGGTACTTGTCATGTGGACAAAGGTGATCACAGGGCCGGTGATATGGCTTGGTGGGTAAAGGGCCTCATCATGCAAGCCTGACGACCTGATTTTATTCACCTGAACACTAGTAAAGTTGGAGACGTTGGAAGGTAAGAACCGACTCCATAAAGTTGTCCTTAGACCTTAACCCAGGCAGCATGGTGCATGTTCCCCCGCCCTCACATCACATAGACACACACAAACACAGTCTCACACACACACATACACACACACACACACACACACACACACACACACACACACGCACACACGCACGCACGCACAGCACATAGTAATTTTTTTTTTTTGAGGCAGAGTATCTCTGTGTAGTCCTGGCTGTCCTGGGGCTTGATAGGCTGGCTTTGAACTCACAGACCTACCCGCCTCTCAAGCTTGTTCTGTTCTTCTGTCAGTTGCAGATAGTGTTTACTCAGATTCACAAGGGTAGTTATCGTTTCCCATCCTCAGCAGTTAGTCTCCTGGGTTCAAGTCCTCAGCTTTATCCTTGACCTGGCCTGGGGTCAAAAGAACTTGGATCACAAAGAGATGGAAAAAGCCTCCAACTCTGGAAAGGCCCCTGCTCTTTCACTTAAGACGTTGGGTGTCAAGAAATCCAACCTAAACATGCCCCATCATGGCACCATGCATTAATTCTGATCCCTCTCTTTGCTTTGGCAACCTTCACAGAAAGCTGTGGCCCCCTGTGGGACAGCGAGGTAAATAAAAGACCCCTAATTTGTAACTAGCTAATGTTTGAAGTTCTAATTTCGGAGCTTTCCAGAGCGAGCACTATTTTGTGGTCTGAGGTTGTCTGGGATGCTGTTTGCTAAAGCAAGCCACACGGCTCACCCTGACAGGCCTACATTCCTGCCCTGGAAAAGTGGATGGCTTCAGACCTGTGGGGCTGGCTTTCTCCGAAGGCCTCTACTGGGCGTTCATCCTGGTGCTGGCCTTCACTAATGAATACCCTCTCTCCTGGGTTGAAGTGTACATGGAAGAAAAACTGCACTGTGAAATCAAAGCAACACATCAGCTTGCTGATCTGATTTTCACAGGCTCATGGCTGAGGAAGGTGGAGAGGTACTTGAGTTGAGTTGGGCTCTTTTTTTTTTTCTCCTCAGATTTTTCAAGACAGGGTTTCTCTATATAACAGCCCTGGCTGTGCTAGACTCACTTTGTAGACAAGGCTGGCCTCAAACTCACAGAAATCCTCCTGCCTCTGCCTCACGAGTGCTAGGATTAAAGGGGTGCGCCACTACGCCCTGCTTGAGTTGGGTTCTTCTCTTCTGTTCAGTATTCCTGACCCCAGAGGAACATCCCTCATTACTCTACTGGTCAATTTGTCATTCCTTGGTTCCTGGCCCCTTTCAGGGCTTGATCAAAGGAGGTGTCTAGCAGAACCACCTGCAGCATTTTCTACCTCCTCAGTTGCCCCAGCCTTGCCCCCAACTGATGTCCCTTCTGTCTGTCCAGGGCCCATGTCACCCAAGTGTCTCTCATATGCTCTAGTGTGACCCTCACTACTGCGCTGTAGCCTGATGAGGACTGTCCTGCCAGGAGACAGTTCTCTACTGTTCTTACTTTTATTTTTTATATTTTGCATTGGGGGTTGAACCTAGAGCCATGTGGACACTAGGAAATGTTGTATATTGTAGCCCTCATTTACTTTTTATTTGAAGATACTGAGTTGCCCAGATTGGCCTTGAACTTGTGAACCTACTGCCTCAGCTTCTCAAGTAGCTGGGATTACAGGGTTGTGTCTTCAGCCCAGGACACCAGTATTATTATTATTATTATTATTATTATTATTATTATTATTTTAACCAGACTAGCTTTAGGACAAAGGCCTGAGTTCAGGACAGGGCTGAGGCTACATCCCTAGGTAAGTCACCCCTCAATTGACCTTTCTCTTTCATGTTGGTATCTCTCTTGTTCTAGTCTCAAGATAATATTAAAAAGTTCTTGTCTATTCCTCTGTGAAAGGCTGATCCAAAATGAGAGGAAATGGTTCCAAACGCCTTGTTAGCGGCTAGTCGTCACCCCGTAATTGCATGTTGAATGCAACACCTTCTCGCCCAAGCTGGGGTTGCCTTGTGCTAAGAGACTAGTTTCCTCTGAGCGCCTTGTGCCAGATGGCAGGAACCAGAGAGTCTGGAAAGTGCTTTTTCTGCCCATGAGTAAGCCATACACAGTTAGGAAGCAAATGCTCAGATCTGCCAGGCTGTGCTTCTGGAGCCTATAGATGGGGAGTTAGTTGAAATCTGCCTGTCCTCTCCTCAACTGGGACAAATGGAGCAACTAGGCCACCAACACCCAGTTTCCATAAGGCTGTGCCAAAGCCAAAAGAACTCTCGTTGTCCCACCAGGGAGTTTAACGTCTCCCCACCTGGCAGGTGTCTCTCCTTTCCTCAGAAAGCCATCTCAAGGTGTTAGGAAAGGACTGTGTCTTGGTTAGGGTTTCTATTGCTGGGATGAAACACCATGACCAAACTCAGCTTGAGGAGGAAAGGATGTGTTTGGCTTACACTTCCATCTCACTGTTCATCCTCGAAGGAAATCAGGACAGGAGCTCAGACAGGGCAGGAACCTAGAGGCAGGAGCTTACGCAGAGGCCATGAAGGAGTGCTGCTTTCTGGCTTGCTCCTTATAGCTTTTTCAGACTGCTTTCTTTCTTTCTTTCTTTTTTTTTTTTTGGTTTTTCGAGACAGGGTTTCTCTGTATAACAGCTCTGGCTGTCCTGGACTCACTTTGTAGACCAGGCTGGCCTCGAACTCACAGAGATCCGCCTGCCTCTGCCTCCCAAGTGCTGGGATTAAAGGTGTGCGCCACCACCGCCCGGCTTCAGACTGCTTTCTTATAGGACCCAGGACCCCCAGCGCAGAGATGGCAGCACCATCTACAATGGGCTGTACCTGTCCACATCAATCACTAAGAAAATGCCTTACAGGCTTGCCTGCAGCCTGATCTTATGAAAGCATTTTACTACTTGAGGTTCCCTCCTCTCAGATGACTCTAGCTTTTGTCCAGTGGACATAAAACTTGTCAGCACAGACCATGGACTGAAAGAATAGCAGCCTGGAAATTGGTGCTTTTGTCCTGTATCCCACCCCGTCTTTCTGAGCCAACAATTCATCCTTCCACACTTAGCTCAAGTGCTGGATGATTCTTCCCCAAACAAAGATGGCCCCTTTTCTCCCACCCTGCACTCTATGTGTAACTGCCACAGTCTTGCACAAGTCCTCTGTTTTGAGACAGGGTCTCATGTAGTCCAGGTTGACGTCAAACTCTTGATCCACCTGCCTCCGCCTCCCAAGGGCTGGGATTACAGGTATGCTCCACCATGGCCAATTTAACTGTTGCAATCCCAATCCCACCTGTTATAACGAGTGGCACACTCCTTTGTTCCCCGGTCCTGTGAGCTCCTTGGAAAAAGAGAATTGTCTCCGTGGTCTCAGTCTATCCATAGCATGTGACAGTAGGTCTACAAATGAGTACTTAAGGCAGCTCTCCAAATGGGCTAGGCAAGTTGTCTCATTTTGGTTTCTTGAGATGAGGTCTCACAGCATCGTCCAGACCGGCTTGGGACTTAATCTGTAGACCAGGCTAGTCTGGAACTTGCAACAGTCCACTTGCCTCAGATCCACAGGTGAACTAAATTATTTTGCAGATCTCTTCCTTACTCAAGAGTCCATGATGAAGCCAGGAGGAGGGCCGTCTACCTGTGCTGTGGCTACTCAGGATGCTGACGAGGGAGGGCTGGGGATCTTGTACTGGACTACCTAAGCTGCAAGAGTAAGAACCTGTCTCAGACTCAGGCCGGGCATGGTGGCGCACGCCTTTAATCCCAGCACTTGGGAGGCAGAGGCAGGCGGATCTCTGTGAGTTCGAGGCCAGCCTGGTCTACATAAATGAGATCAGGACGCCAGGACTCTGTTACACAGAGTAAACCCTGTCTCAAAAGACCAAAAAGAAATAAATACATATGACTCTGTGATCACCCCAGTCACACTTCATGACTGGGATGTTATGCCTACAAGGTAGTCATGAAAGACCTAGAATTTCTAAGCCCTCAAATCAAGCTTGTTTCATCCAAGTGCCCAAACCTAGTAGCTCTTGCTTGCTAGAATCTAAAGAAATTATGTCTGAACACGGTGTGTAGAGCTCCATGACTGTCCAGAAAGGACTTAGACATCAAGTGAGCCTCTCCCTTCTGTGGACATAGATCAGACACCTAAAAGCATTTTGGGATCTAACACACTGTGCCTCCTGAGATGGTATTTCTCTGCTGGCTGAGAAGATACAGATGGGGTGGGGGAGTGTGGCTCAGTTTGTAGAGTGCTTGTTTAGCCCACACTAAGCCCTCAATTTTCTTTTTCTTTTCTTCTTGAGACAGGATCTCACTATGTAGTCCTGGCTGCCTGCTTCTGCCTGTGCTGAATTAAAGGTCTGTGCCACCATGCCCATTTTAAGCTCCCAGTTCTTTAAAAAGTGGGAAAGCTGGGCATAGTGGAGCATGCCTTTAATCCCAGCCCTCAGGAGTTAGAGGCAGGCTGATCTCTGAGTTCAAGACTAGCCTGGTCTACAGAGTGAGTTCCAGGACAGCCAGAGGTACAGAGAGTAACCCCATCTTGAAAAAACCAAAAAGGGTGGGATGGGGTATTTAGAGTCTATTTTATGTCTGTGAATGTACTGCCTGCATGTATATCTGGGTACCATATACATACATGCCTGGTGCCCTTGGAGGTCAGAAGA
This sequence comes from Lophiomys imhausi, assembly GCA_907164525.1. Taxonomy (NCBI): domain Eukaryota; kingdom Metazoa; phylum Chordata; class Mammalia; order Rodentia; family Muridae; genus Lophiomys; species Lophiomys imhausi. Next base: position 2,136,892 of record CAJQZJ010000103.1, on the reverse strand, counting down.
TGGCATCGGAGGCCCTGGAACTGGAGATGCAGACCTGGAGATGGTTGTGAACAACTCTGGGTGCTGGGAACCTAACCCGGGTCCTCTAAAAGATCTGTTAAAATAACAAGCACTCTTAACCACTGAGCCATCTTTCCAGCCTCTTAGTTCTCAATTTAGTATGAATCTGAATGTAGTGCTCATGCCTATAATCCCAGCAGTGGATAGTAGAAGAATTCAGTCTACGATCACCATTGGCTACGCAGAGTTTGATGCCAGCAAGGCCTATGTGAGACTCTGCCTCTCCTCCCCCCATGCCCCAAAATAGATCATGAAACCAGTAAGTGTGACCAGTAGCCCAGTCAGTCTCATGTATTCGGAGAAAGACCCAGGTTCTCCCCTAGGTCACCCTCAGTACCCTAGGGTTTGCAATTAGCCACTGCAAGAGCAAGTGGCCCTTCCCATGTGGCACTGTTTGGGGACAGAGCAGGGATCTAGGAAGAGCTACTTTTGATGTGGACTATTGAAACAGAGGATCCTCCTCGGTGTGGTTTGAAACACTGCCATGGTGTGTTTGGATAATGACTGAATTAGCCCTCCATAAAGACTGGAAATGAAGCCATGTCTAAATATAACCATGGTGGACGTGTGCAGTGGAGACAGGGGCAGGATGGCAGTTCCAGGCAGGCAAAAGGGACTTATTTTGCCAAAGAAAACAGAGTGGTCACACCCTGCTCTGTAAAAAGCAAAAGCCGTCTGTCCGTGTTGGAGAATGGTTCTGGAAAGGCCCCTGTTGTGGACAATGTCTGTGCCTTCAGTCTACACCACACATGACAGACTTGCACGTGGCAAAAGAAATAGCAAATCAGCCTGTGGGACAGTGTAAGAGCCACCAGTGGGTAAATAAGGAAAGTCATCAGGCTGGAGAGATGGCTCAGTGGTTGAGAGCATGTGCAGAGGACCCAGGTTTGATTCCCAGCACCCCGGCAGGCAATTCACAGCTGCCTGTAACTCTAGCCTCAGGGTGATACAGTGCTCTGGGATCCTCAGTCATTTGTATGTACCCATAATTATTATTATTATTATTTTAACCTTAGGAAGGAAGGAAAGAAAATCATCTAGAGGCGAGAGACAGTAGGAAAAAAGTAGAATTCACCTCTCTCCCATCTCCACCTCCCAGCTCCAGGCATTTTATATATTTGGTTGTGAGCCTAGCCTTTAACGGCTGAGCCATCTCTCCAGCCCTCCAGGCATTTTAAATTGAATGCAATTGATTAATTTTGAGTTAGTGTGCATGGGGTGCTGTGTGTGATACCAAATATATGTAGAGATCAGAGGACAACTTACAGGAGCGAGTTCTCTCCTTCCATTATGTGGGATTGTCTTCAGGTGCTAAGGCATCTTCACCAGCCCCCCTTAGGCATTTCTTTTAAGGTAGAGGAAAAAACACAGGCTTGTAGTAAGTTGGCTGGTAAGATTGTTTTTGTTTGTCAGCTTTGGGTTTTTGTTTTTTTGTTTCTTGTTTTTCGAGACAGGGTCTCTCTGTGTAACCCCAGCTCTCCTGGAACTCCCTCTGTAGACCAGGCTCACAGATCCACCTGCCTCTGCCAGGGTATCGCCCACCACTACCTCCCCACAGGTGGTAGGATTCTTGTAAGCTGTGATGGAGAGATGTTTCGGGCATCAGTCAGCAAAGAGATTAATAATGAGAGTAGGGATGTAGCTCAGTTGGTATAGTGCCTACCTAACATGAACAAAGCCCTGGGCTCAATCCCCAGCCTTCCATAAAATGGGTGTGGTTCACTTGTTTATCATTCCTGCACTTGGGAGGTGAAGGCTCTCAAAGTCATCCTTGAGTACATGGGGAGTTTGAAGGCAGCCAGGCTACAGAAGACCCTGTCTCAAAAACAAACGAACAAACAAAAAACTGCTCTGTGGCTTGACACAGAGTACTGGCCTGAAGACACTCATAAATGTAGCACAGATGAATAACCCTTGGGACCAGGTCCTCTTAGAGACACCACAGGAGCCTCCCAAGTACAGACAGGCATTCTGAGGACAGGAAGAAGGGCCCTAGAGGGGTAGGGTCACATCAGGTTCCCCGGGCATTTCTGCCTCAAGATGCCACAGAAGGTGCTGTTGTGTGTCACTGTACGGAGATGCCAGGTTGCAAATGTCAAGCAAGTCTGCGCAGGTGACTTGGGGTGCCAGTGGATGAGCAGGTCCAAGAAGATGGCTTTTATTAGAAACCTTTCATTTTTCAGACTTTTTTTCTAATTTAGTCTTGGCCAAAGTCTGGATGTCCTTAGCCTCGGGACAATTCTGATTTAATCTGAGGTGGGCTGGGCAGTATTGGAGAACGGGAGACAAAAGCAAGCGGGACTCCAGTCCCAATCGCATCGTTAACTACAGTAGGGACTTGAATAAATCAGGCTCCCTGTCTGGGCCTCAGTTTCCCCATCAGCGAGACACAAAGAGTTGGTTGTGCTCTTGACGTAGGGTGACAGAGCCAATCATTTCACGACCCATCCTCTTGAGACAGGAGAATGATAGGCCAGCACCCAGGAATACTCTAGAACTGACCCAGTTCAGTGAAATCACAGCCCTGTCACCCGCTGGCTTTTGGGACCCCCACCCCCACCCCCGTTGCCAAGTGTCCGGAGTCATAATGCAGGACCAATAGCAAATTGTCGCACTCCGATGCAGACCTCTGCGGCAAGGGGCGCAGGGCTCAGGGGTCCTGGTCACCCGCCCCGTCCAGCCCCAAGCTGCCCCGCGCTGTGACAGCCACGTTGGACCCCAGAGGGCGTCCGGCTCCGACGCGCCGGCCGGGACGTGGCGCCTTCCGAGGCGTGGCCGGGACTTGGCGGAGGCCACTGCCCAAGGCACGAGGGCCCCCGCCACGGATCCAGGACCCTTCTCGGACGAACTCAGCTCTCGCACGCAGGTCCATAGAGGTCACCGGGAGAACCCCCCGGGGCGCCGCGATGCGCGCAGCGAGACTGGGGCCATGGCAACCCCAGCGCGCACGGCCCGGCCCCCGCGTCTGGCGCTGTCTCGGCGGAGCCCCGCGTCGGGGCTGGTGATTGTTCAGAGCCGAGACTGGCTGGCTCTGCTCAATTTCCAGACGCCTCCGTGGTCCTGGGGGAGGAGAGGAGGAATCTGTGCTCAGGAAGAGCAAGGCACAGTAACTGCTGCTCTTTGGATCCTCTTAAACCGCGCTGGCCTGCAAGTGTGGCAGGGACAGCCCCATTTCACAGATAGCAAAACTTAGCCTAGGGCTCACTGCAGCGGGACCCTGGAGGCCCTCTGCCCTCAGGCTGATAGAACCAACTCCCTCCACCTGGCTGTGGCCTGGGGGAAGGGAGGGCAAGCTTCAAGGGTCTTCGAGCCCTGTTGGAGCAGGCTGCAGAGGCTCGGGATCCCTTTCTAATGCTCCTGGCCTCCTTTAAGAAAGGACTCCTTCTCGTCCTGTCTTCTCCCCATACTCCTCAGAGCTCAGGCTTTGGCTACAAAGCACTGAGCACGTGGTTGGGTGTCCAAAGCTTACAGTAGACCTAAGTCTCAGTTTCTCCCTTTCTTTCCACCAGAATTGGAAGCCAAGGACAAGATTTCCTGGTCCATTTGAGGGTTTCAGCTCCGTCTCTCCTTTGGCGCCCTTTTGGTTTGTTTTTGGTGCTTACACATCCCAAGCAAGTGATGAGTCCCTGAGCTACATCCTAGCCTTTTTCCCCTACTTTAGGCCTTAATTTCCTTGTCTAGGGAAATTCCCTGTTTAGGGACTAAATTAACTCCTAAAATGCCTCCCAACGCTGTTATTCCAAGATTCACGAATTTTCTCTGCAGGGCCAAGCAAAGGATTTTCTTTCCTTTTTTGCTCTATCCCCAGCACTGCTCACCTAGTGTACTCAATAAAAGATTTTGGGCTCAGCAAATAAAGGCTATTATGCAGGGTGTGGTGGTGCACGCCTTTAATCCCAGCACTCGGGAGACAGAGGCAGGTGGATCTCTGGAGGCAGAGGCAGGTGGATCTCTGTGAGTTCAAGGTCAGCCTGGTCTACAGGGTGAGTTCCAGGACAGCCAGGGAACTCACAGAGATTCCACCTACCTCTAACCGTGGAGTCCTAGGATTAAAAGCGTGGACCTCCACACCTGGCGTCTGTGGAGACTCCAAGAAAGCATCAGATCCCCCAAAACTGGTGTGTGTGTGTGTGTGTGTGTGTGTGTGTGTGTGTGTTTGTGTGTGTGTGTATGTGTGTCTATGTGTGTATGTGTGTCTGGGTCTGTGTGTGTATGTGTGTGTCTGTGTGTGTATGTGTATCTGTGTCTGTGTATGTGTGTGTCTGTGTCTGTGTGTGTGTGTGTGTGTGTGTGTGTGTGTGTGTGTGTGT
>CAJQZJ010000103.1:2122499-2132512 GCA_907164525.1 Lophiomys imhausi | reverse complement strand
TGTGTGTGTGTGTGTGTGTGTGTGTGTGTGTGTGTGTGTGTGTGTATGTCTGTGTGTGTTTTCTTTTAAGACAGGGTCTCACTACTTGATTTCCCAAACCAGCCTTGTCCTTAGCTTCCTGAACAGCTGGAATTGCAGGCCCAACTTCATAGAAAGTAACTAATGAAGGCTAAAGGTACCTTGGGCCATCCCTTTTCTGTCAACAAATCTCTAGAGATGACCAAAATCAAGATTTAAAAAAAATGATGTGAGCTTTGGTGGCACACACCTGTCTTTAATCCCAGCCCTTGGGAAGCAGAGGCAATCAGATCTCTGTGAGTTCTCTAGGCCAGCCTGGTATCCATAATGAGCCTCAGGCCACTCAGGGCTACAGAGTAAGACCATAACCCCCTGCCCAAAAAAGAACAGTTTTTTTTTTAAAGATTTATTTATTAAGTATACAGTGTATAGTATTCTGTCTGCAGATATATCTGCAGGCCAGAAGAGGGCACCAGATTTCATTATAGATGGTTGTGAGCCACCATGTGGTTGCTGGGAATTGAACTCATGACCTCTGGAAGAGCAGCCAGTGCTCTTAACCGCTGAGCCATCTCTCCAGCCCAAAAGAACAGTTTTTTATCAACTATATAAAAATAAAAACCCGGGGGCTGGAGAGATGGCTCAGCAGTTAAGAGCACTGATTGCTCTTCCAAATGCTCTTCCAGAGGACCCGGGTTCAAATCTGACACACACCTTTAATCCCAGCACTCAGGAGGCAGAGGCAGGCAGATCTCTGTGAGTTTGAGGTCAGTCTGGTCTACAAAGTGAGTTCAGGACAGTCAAGGATACACAGAAAAACCCTGTCTTGAAAAACCAAAAAACAAAAAAACCTATGAGTCATGGTGTGGGGGTGGGGTGGGGGCTCAGGGGGATGGAGAATAGACTCCTGTTTCTGGGCAGTAGATGCTATTCTTCTTCATTGCCTCTTGCCACAGCCACTTGAAATGCTGTTTCTTTCTTGTCCCCCAATTTATCAGGAACAATGGCTTGAATCTGATAGATAACAAAATCTAAGAAGTACCTGACTTGGCTAAGATACTAACAGCCCCACCATAGCTCATTGCCTGATCCCTTTTCCCAGCTTGGATGTCCTGTCTGACACAGCGGCCAACTGGGTGACACCCCAACTTCTTGGATGACAGGATGACTCTTGGTGGCTCAGGCCAAATTGTGGGAGCACAGTACTTTGGACTGGGATGAAGCTCCTCACGCTTCAGATGAGATGAGTTTGGTGGTACACACCTAGGAAGCCTGCAATCCAGACTCTCGGGTGAGGGGATTGCTATGAGTTTGAGGCCAGTCTAAGTTACGTAGTAAGCTTTAAGCTAGCCTAGGCTAAAACAACAGTAAGACCAACCAGTTTAACAAAGTTTAAAAAACTGAGAGGGGTTTGGGCTGGAGAGATGGCTCAGCCGTTAAAGGCTAGGCTCACAACCAAAAAAATCTGAGAGGGGGTTGCTGGGCATGGTGCTGTGCACCTTAATCACAGCACTTGAAAGGCAGAGGCAGGTGCATCTCTGTGTTTGAGGCCAGCCTGGTCTACGTACTAAGTTCCAGGCCAGCCAGAGCTACACAATGAGACCCTGCCTCAAAAAAAATCATATATATATATATATATATATATATATATATATATAAAATAAAGTAAAAACGGGAAGGGGGATTAAGAATGTAGATCATTAGCAAAATGTTTGCCCAACTTATATGAGACTTTGGGTTCAATCTGTATAAGCCAGACATAAAGGTGTATACCCATAATCCCAGGACTTAGAGGCAAGTGGACCAGGGTTCTCTACTACATAGTAAATTTGAGGCCATCCAGGGCTACTTGATATCCTATTTAAAAGGGGGGGGGGAATTCGCCAACAAAATGGTTCAGTGCATAAAGGCATTTGCCATGCAAACCTGGTGATCTGACTTGAAGCCCTGCAATGCCCACTGGAAGGAAAGAATCAATACCCAGAAGTTGACCTATGACCTCCACACATTCTCTCTCTCTCTCTCTCTCTCTCTCTCTCACACACACACACACAAACACACACACACACACACAAAAGTTTGGACATTAAAAGTAACTAATTTATCTTTTATTGATTTATGTGTGTGCAAGTATGTACATGTCAGAGTGCATATGTGGAAATTAGAGGACAATTTTCAGGAATCAGCTCTCTCCTACCACGTGAGTCCCTGGTATTGAACTCTGGTCATCCGGCTTCGTGACAAGTGCCCTTACCTGCTGAACCATCTCATCAGTCCATAAACATGTATTTTCAAGTTTCAATTGTATTATTGAAATACATTTACAATGTTAAAGGTTTATTTATTTGCCGTGTTTATGTCTGTACACCACATTTGTGCATTTCGTGGGGAGGCCAGAAGAAGGTGTCAGATCCTCTAGAGCTGGAGTTAAAAGTACAGTGTGGGTGTTGGGCACCAAACCAGGGTACTCTGGAAGAACAACAAGTGTTCTTCTTCTTTTTCAAAGATTTATTTATGTATTTATTTTATGTATGAGTGCGCTATCTGCATGTACACCTGCAGCCAGAAGAGGGCATCAGATCACATTGTGGATGGTTGTGAGCCACCATGTGGTTGCTGGGAATTGAACTCAGGACCTTCAGAAGAGCAGCTTGTGCTTTTAAACCCAGAGCCATCTCTCCAGCCCACAACAAGTGTTCTTAACTGTTCATCTCTCCAGTCCTAAACTCACATTTTTATTATTGGCAAAATATTGAGGTGTGTGAGACAAAACCCTAACAGTACAAAGGATAAATATACTAAAAGCCAACCTCTCTCCTCAGCCTTCTGGTTTCCCCCTACCTACTCCAGGTAGTGCATATTACTGATTTATTAAATGTCTCTGCAGAACCAAATACTCTCTTTAAGAGATTTTTTTTTAAGTTTTAAAAATTATTTAGTGTGTGTGTGTGTGTGTGTGTGTGTGTGTGTATGCCACAGCATACTTGATAGGTCAAATCACAACTTCTGGGAGTCTGTTGTCTCCTAGCCGGTGGACCCAGGGATCCCAGGCTTGGTAGCATGCATCTTTACCTCCTGGACCATCTCACTGGCCCTCTTTTAGAGATTTCTTTTTTTTTTTTTTTTAAAGATTTATTTATTATGTATACAGTGTTCTGTCTGCAGGTATATCTGCAGGCCAGAAGAGGGCACCAGATTTCATTATGGATGGTTGTGAGCCACCATGTGGTTGCTGGGAATTGAACTCATGACCTCTGGAAGAGCAGCCAGTGCTCTTAACCGCTGAGCCATCTCTCCAGCCCATAGAGATTTCTTAAGCAATATTTATCAAGACTTGATTCACAGAACACCAGAGTCAGAATCACCTAATCACAAACACTGCCCTGAAGAATTCACCAGCTGCCTCTCTACAGTGAGAGGAGAGAGAGTTCTGGAAGTCCCCATTTCTTCCTGAGGATACTGAAACCAAGCCTGTTCAGACACAAGAGCGGACTTTGCCTGTTCTAGAACCCAACGTGCTGGCACTTTGCACTTCACCAGTGTGGTGATGGTTTGAATAAAAATGGCCCCCACAGACTCACAGGGAGTGGCATTATTGGAGGTGTGGTCTTGTTGTAGTAGGTGTGGCCTAGTTGCAGGAAGTGTGTCACAAGGGGCGGGCTTTGAGGTTTCAGAAACTCAAGCCAGGCCCAGTGTCACTCTCTCTTCCTGTTGCTTTCAGATCCTGATGTAGAACTCTCAGCTACCTCTCCAACACCGTGTCTGCCTGTGTGCTGCAGGCTTCCCACCATGATGATAATGGACTAAACCTGTGAACTGTAAGCCAGCCTCAATTAAATGTTTTCTTTTCTAAGAGTTGCTGTGATCATGGTGACTCTTCACAGCAATAGAAGCTAAAACTAAGACAGCCAATGTTGTGCGGACCCTGTGTGTGTGCCTGTGGGTGGGTCCTTATAACAAACCTGCCCTTCAAGTGGAGTTGGCCTGGTAACATGTGTGTGAGGTAAAGCAGAAGAGTCCTTTCTGTTGCAGTGAGCAGGGTGGACAAGGGCACTCACTTCACCCCCCTTCCCTGACTCTCCACTAGGAGGAAGTTTAAAACTAGGCGGTGGTAGTGGCACACGCCTTTAATCCCAGCGCTCAGGAGGCAGAGGCAGGCCGATCTCTGAGTTCGAGGCCAACCTGGTCTACAGCGTGAGTTCCAGGACAACTAAGACTGTTACACAGAAAAACCTCGGTCTCAAAAAACCAAAACAAACCACCAAAACCCAAGACTTTCCCTTCCGGAACGATGAGTGGCTTTTGGCAGGTGTGAGCCATGGCCAAAGAGAGGTCAGAGCTGGTAAGTGGTCTCTGATGCTCCTGCAGGAGAAGAGAGAGGCTGGAGGAGATAAACTGAGTGGGCAGGGAGGATATGACTCAGCCCCTTATTCTTGAGCCCCAAAGGGTCTCCTCAGCTTGGAGTCTAAGTCCTCATCCCAGCTCAAAACTTGTCACTGGTTTGAGGGGAAAGTTCACAACGGTCTCACACCAAAACTCTCCATCCATCATCCATCAAATCTGTTTTCCTCTAAGTAATGACTATATCCAGTGGCCCTATGGCTCCCTGCATACCTTAACTGGGTCTCCATGGTTCTTGAACACCCCTGGACGGTCCCTGCCTGAGCCCTTTCAGTTTCCTTTGTAGAAAGCCACCCCTTCGTGTCTGCAAGATTACATCCCACTTCTTCCCTAACTGTGCTCCACACCCGTCCGTGTAGGCTCTTCTACTTCCCGATAGGTGAGTGTCACCCTGTGCCCTCGGTTGCTTCCTGTTTACCAGGGGGGCGGTGATCATATTGTATCTCTGCACTTTCCGACTGCTGACCCCTCCCATTAGACAGGAGCTCCCTGGTGTCCAGCACAGGGCCAGACCCAGGTGGCTCACTCTAGCATTGGAGCAATGAGTAACCTGAGTGACTCCCTTTAACAGCCCTACAAAGCCTCTTCGGGGCACTAACACGATCAAGGAGCTTGGTCTCCTGGACCATGGCCTTCCTGGTGTATTTTACCGGGCTGCAGGCAGTTACAATCGCACAAGGATAAATCTCCCAGGACAGAAAGTGAACTGCCAGGTTGAAACATCACCTCACCTCACCGTGGGCCTGATAGGGAGCCAGAGGGGGATAACCCCCCTGCGCCCCCGGGAGATGAGTGCTGCCTAAAGGGAATGCCACGGGACTCCTGAGGAGCAGGTAGAGGGTGTGGCCCCTGCCCTTTGCTGACACCAACTCACTGCAGATACCAAGCTGCAGATTAGAGAGTAACAGCAGCTGTCAGTACCCAGTGTCTGCCAAGCTTCAGACCTGGTGTCCCTGCCTTTTCCGGGCTCCGTGCCCTTAACCTGTCCTTGGCTCCCCAGATGAATCAGCGGGTTCCAGCCCCTAGGGTTCCTTGCAGCACATCCCTAGGGGAAGTTGAGAGGCTCATACATAACATTAAGAAATCCATGCAGGAGGGCAGGAGGTTCTACAACCGCGAGTAGCCTAGATAAGGGTCACCTAGGGCCCAGTCTATGCCCTCCAGCCTAGGAAACAACCAAAGCAGGGAATGTGAGGTGTGGGGACCACAGCGAGGGGTGCCCCAGGCTCAGCAGAAAACTGGCAGTTTGGCTACAAGCAGGCACTTTGAAAGCAGAAAAACCTCGAAGAGAGTGAAAACAAGGGTGTGTACCCTGCTTAAAACTAACTCTTGAATGAAAATCAAATCTCTCCCAAAAAATAACAAAGGAAGTGGGCAACGAGGCGGTTTAGCCCGTAAATGTGCTTGCTCCCTGAGTTCGGTCCCTGGGACCCACACAAAGGAAAGAGTGAACCAACTCTCATACAGATAACCATGCACCATGGCCCATTTTCACACACATAGACACAAACATATACACTAAATAAATACATAAATAAAATAGTAAAAATGTTAAAAAAAGGATACACAAAGACAGTAATTCCTCATTTTAAAGATGCTGCTTGGGGACCTAGGTGAGCTCGCTTGACGTCATTGCCCCTTTTTTTTTTTTGGTTTTTTGAGACAGGGTTTCTCTGTGTAACAGCCCTGGCTGTCCTGGACTTGCTTTGTAGACCAGGCTGGCCTCGAACTCACAGAGATCCGCCTGCCTCTGCCTCCCAAGTGCTGGGATTAAAGGCATGCGCCACCACGCCCGGCTCGTCATTGCCCCTTTTAATATCCAATTTCCATGGATAAAGAGCTAGCTCCACAGCTAAGAGCAGTGACTGCTCTTCCAGAGGACATGGGTTTGAGTCCCAGCACCAGCACAGCAGCTCACAACCCTCTGCCACTCCAGTTCTAGGGGATCTGATGTCCTCTTCTGGCCTCCACAGGCACCCGGCACATATGTGGTGTATAGTAACACGTACATACATGCAGACAACACACTCAAACTCAGCAAATAATACATCTAAAATATTCAGCTTCCACATGAGTTCCATTGTGAGGATCTCTGATGGACAGACCACCTTCAAAAGACTCCAGTACTTTGGCTCAGTTGGCACAGTGCTTGCCTAGCAGGAACAAAGCCTTTGGTTCAAACCCAGCACTGCTTAAACCAGGTGTAGTGTCCACATCTGTAACCCCAGAACTCTGAGGTACAGGCAGAAGGATTGAGAGTTCAAGGTTACCCTTGGCTATATAATAGATTTGAAGCTAGCCTGGGCTACTTGAGACTCTGTCTCAAAACAAACAAGTAAGAAAAGCCAGGCACGGGGTGCATGCCTTTAATCCCAGCACTTGGGAGGTAGAGGCAGGCAGAACTCTGAGTTCGAGACCAGCCTGATCTACAAGCAAGCCCAGGATAGCCAGGGCTCTGTTACACAGAGAATCTCTATCTGGAAAAACAAAACAAAACAGAAAGACTTAAATAGTTCAAACATGTGTGACATCAGACTCCAGAGGATCCTATGAAGATCCACAATTTTTCCAGCTTACAGTGAAGAAACAAGCTTAGGCTGGGTAAGACATGTAACTTAAGAGTGCTGTTCAGACTTGAAGTCCTCCAGAACTTGCATTGTTCTGGTGTGGCCACAGCTCTGGAATGCCAATGTCTTAGTCACTGGTCTATTACTGTGAAAGAGACACTGTGACCACAGCAACTTTTATAAAAGAAAGTATTTTATTGGGGGCTGGCTTACGATTTTAGAGGCTAACTCCATGATCATCATGGTGGGAAGCATGGCGGCATACCGGAGCTGGAGCAGTAGCTGAGAAGTATAGCCGGATCTGCAAGCAGCAGGCAGGAAGACTCTGGCCCTAGCATGGGGTTATGAAACCTCAAAGCCCACTCCCAGTGACACCCTTCCTTCAACAAATCCACACCTCCTAATCCTTCTAGTCCTTTCAAACAGTTCCACTCCCTGGTGACTAAGTACTCAAATATATGAGCCTATAGGGGCCATTCTTATTCAAACCACCACAGCCAGTATGAGGGAAGTGGCCATTGATCCTATGTGACAGCTGAAAAAAAAATGGAGATCCAGCATGACAAATGGTTGTCACACATGGGCTCAGGTCTGAGTTACTACCCTAGGTCACCTGATACATATGTTTTACTTCTGGGGTCTTGGTTTTCGTATCTGTATTTGAGGGTAATAATACTCCCATCAGCAGGGCTGTGTGGGTGAGCTGAAGCCATGTGTGTTACTGCTTAGAACAGCCTGACACACAGCTGCTATCAGTCTGCCTGTCGCTCCTGTAATTTTTAGAGGCCCTCACACTTCTGTGAAAGGTTCCTACAAAGACATTTAAGGGGGAGTCTCATCCCCTCCTGGAGCAGGCAAGATGGCATCCTGTCCACATCCTGGACCTCTCCTCTCCTACCACTCCTCCTCTACTAGATGCTCACACCTGAGGTCTCTCTCTACCCACATGAGTCTCCCTGCCATACGCTGGATGGATGGGGCGGACAGCACTTCATACATGCCACGGGACCATCGTGTGGTCACTGGACTCAGCCTAAAGCAGTGCTTGGAGCCTAAACATGCTAGGCAGGGTGCCAGGACTCCCTTGGTAGGAGGCCCCACCACTCCCTGTGGGCCCCTCTATTCTGGGAGCTGTAATTTACACACGCTTCCCCACCCTACTTGCTATCTGTGGCTGCAGTCACAGCTCCCAAGGGCCCTGCCCATCCCCAGCTAGCTGGCCTTTCATAAACAGCTCCCAAAACTGCCCTGCTATCTTGGCTACTAGGGCTCTGGGAGGAGGCTTGCCACCCTGGGAGGAACCCAGAGAGAAGCCAGCCCAGTGTGGGCTTTGGGGAGAGGCAGCACTTACCCGCAAGACAGGGATAGCATCCTCAAAGCCTGACCCTGATGTCTGCTGGGCTGGGTGGGGTGCAGAGCAATTGAGAGCCTGTCATTACCTCCCTCTGTCCCCCCCACCCCCCAACCCCCCACCCCCACCCCGCCTGCCCCAAGTACACACACACACACCCTAGGAACTGGGCCATCCTGGCTGTGTTCTAGAGGTCCTACTTGCTCAGCCATGGGGTCATGGAGAGAGAAAGAGAGAGAGAGAGAGAGAGATTCCTTCTCTACCTCCTGTCAACTCAGGAACTTTCACAAGTTCACCCTCTTCCTCAGCACTCTTCTCTCACCTAACTGCTCTTTGGATCTCAGCTTAGAAGCTGCTTCTTGTGGAAGCCTTTTCTCACATCACAGCACATGCACCCATCCATCCAGACCTGGGATGGACATCCCATCTAAGTTTCCCAGGGCCTTGTCTGTGCCCTGGTCTGTCTCCCTGGGCAACCAAGAACACTCCCAGGATGGTTCCTCCTCTGTGTTTAGCTTGTTTCCTTGGCACTTGGCACACAATAGGTGTTCAAGAAATGTCTCGAAAGAATATATATAAAGAGTATATCTAAATGAATAGATAAACTATTCCTCAGGTCACTCTGGGATATGCGGGTCTCTTAGGAGACTCGCAGGGATGGAGGCCCCGGGGTGGTACATGGTTACCTTGTACCCTCTATTTTCCAGGAAAGCCCAGTCTTCAATGTTCATATTCCTTTCTGTTTGTTTCATGCGATAAGGTCTCACTTAGCTCAGGCTAGCTTCAAATTTGCTTTGCAATGAAAAGTATAATGACCTTAAGTGTCCGATAGTTTGCATCCACCTTAGCGCTAAGATGGCATATATACCACTATGCTCAGTTTATGTGGCGCCAGTAACTGCTCCCAGAGCCATGAATCTGTGTACATGCTAAGTAAACACTCTACCAACTGGGCTACATTTCTAGTGTCCACCTCTGGCCTCCTCCATCTTCAGTATTCTGTCCCATTGTCCTTGAGGTATAACTGCAGGCTACTCACACTCTCTGTCTATCCTGGCCTGCTAAACAGAGTTACTCTGGCCAAGGGGCTGCTCAAGGGAACTCCAGAGTTTAGAGGGAGGCAAGTGGGAAGGGGATCATGAGTCACCAACAGGAAATCCATTCCTGTAAGTGACAGCTTGGATGCCCAAAAGACACGGCAGAGGTAGGGTCCTCTGCAGCTTCCCCTGAGTGTTCCAGGCCTGCTCTACTCAGGGGCTGGGAAAAACAAAAGTCCTGCAGCAACTTCCACTTTTAGAGACCAAGAGACCCACTCCTGGGAATGGCGTCAAGGAGCCAAGATGTAGGGACCCAGCTTTGTAGGGGTACAGCCCAAGAGCAAGGACACCTCCACACCCCTCTCCTCCCACTTCTGGAGGTGGCCAGAGCTAAGCCCAGTGAGGACAATAAATCTGGTGGCAAACTCTTTGAGGTGAGAACAGTCATGTGACCCAGCCACATCTGCATCTCAGACCTCTTGACTTGCTGTTTCTGACCCTACCATGCTCTTCCGCTTGCTCTCCATTCTTCCCTTCTTCCTTTTTTTTTTGTTTATTTTTCAAGACAGAGATTCTCTGTGTAGCCCTTCCTTTCTTCTTCTTCTTCTTCTTCTTCTTCTTCTTCTTCTTCTTCTTCTT
>CAJQZJ010000103.1:2040048-2119613 GCA_907164525.1 Lophiomys imhausi | reverse complement strand
CAATGGCACACTTCCTAATCCTTCCTAAACAGTTCCATCAACTGGGGACCAAGCATTCAAATATATGAGCCTATGGAGGTCATTCTCGTTCAAACCACATGTTCTTATTTTGGTGGGTACATCTGGAATTAAGCCCGAGGAACTGAAGGTTCAGAGCCACCGGTGCTGCTGGCTCCCAGTTACCACCAACATCAGCTCTGCCAAGCCTTGGGGAGGGGTGATTCCTGGAGGAGCAGCTGGCTCAGGGGAAGGTATGAAAATGTGTGATCGCCGGGCGGTGGTGGCGCACGCCTTTAATTCCAGCACTTGGGAGGCAGAGGCAGGCGGATCTCTGTGAGTTCGAGGCCAGCTTGGTCTACAAAAGTGAGACCAGGACAGCCAGAGCTGTTACACAGAGAAACCCTGTCTCGAAAAACCAAAAAAAAAAAAAAAAAAAAAAAAAGAAAATGTGTGAGCTAGCCCTTCCCTTTGTTAGCCACAGTCAGATGGCTGGCTGCAACCTGTGGTTAGCATGGTTTCCCCATCAGTCTCATTCACCCTGTAGAAGTGGACTAGATGAATCTTAGAGTCATTCAGGCGACAGTTATTTGTATTCTTCAAACAAGGGTAATTTAAATTTCTTTTTATTGATTAATTTTGTTATTTGACAATTTCATATGTGTATACAATTTATTTTATTTTGTTGTTGTTTTCTGAAACAGTGCCTCACTGTGTAGTGGTGTGGAACTCACTTTGTAGATCAGGCTGGTCTTGAACTCACAGAGATCCAACTATCTCTGCCTCCTGAGTGCTGGGATTAAAGGCGTGTGCCACCACACCTGGCCCTGTTTTAATTGTTTATTGTGTGTCTTCACTCGTGCACTAATGTGCTCACATGCCAATGTGAACATATAGAGGTCAGAGGACAACTTGCAGGGTCAATTCTCCTATTGAGGTTCCGGGGATCGAGCTCAGGCTGCCAGACTGGCTCAGAGGGTACTGTTCCCACCTAGCCATCTTACTGGCCCAATGTTAATTGAGTAGCTTTTGTAGATGAAGGACCCTGTTGGGCATGTCCGATACCACGAGAGTAAAAACCAGGAATGTCTCTGCATGCTGTGGAGGAGACAGTCTAGGAGAAGAGAGGAGAAACACAGGGGGCTGTGGAGACACATATGAGGCACTGATCTTGGGAGTGAGCAGGGTGAGCTTCCTTCCGTCCATTATGGAAGAGCTAAGCCCTGAATTCAGTGAGGACTTCTAACCCCAGGCAGAGGCTCTAGCACGTGTAAAGGCCTTGCAACAAGTACCTTAAATAACGGAAAGACAGCAAGAGTGCTTGTAAATTCCACTTATGTATGGAATGACAAAGTATTGCAGACACTTCAAGGAACACAGGCACCAGGAGAGGACACTGGGAACTAACTCCCGAGGAGGTGACACATCTCAGTGAAGAGCTGGAAGAGTGTGAGCCACTCAAGGCATGTGTGTGTTAGTCAGGGTTCCCAAAGGAAATATAAATGTGTTAAAAAGAGATTTATGGGACTGGAGAGATGGCTCAGTGGTTAAGAGCACTGGCTGCTCTTCCAGAGGACCTGGGTTCAGTTCCCAACACCTACACGGTGGCTCACAGCTGTCTGTAACTTCAAGATCTGACATCCTCACACAGACATACATGCAGGCAAAACACCAACGCACCTAAAAATGAAACACATTTTTCTAAAAAAGCTGCCAGGTGGGGTGGTGCACACCCTTAATCCCAGCACTTGGGAGGCAGGGGCAGGTGGATCTCTGTGCGTTCCAGGATGGCCTGGTCTACAGAGTGAGTCCCAGGACAGCCAGGGCTACACGGAGAAACCTGGTCTCGAAAAAGAAAAGAAAAAGGCCTCTTTAAAGATTTTTTTTTCTGAGCCGGGCGTGGTGGCGCACGCCTTTAATCCCAGCACTTGGGAGGCAGAGGCAGGCGGATCTTTGTGAGTTCGAGGCCAGCCTGGTCTACAAAGCAAGTCCAGGACAGCCAGGGCTGTTACACAGAGAAACCCTGTCTCGAAAGACCAAAAAAAAAAAAAAAAAGATTTTTTTCTGGAAAATGTGTTGTTTGGTTTCCCCTGCGAATCTCTAGCCCTTGCCTTTAGGTCAGCCCAGGAGAGGTAAACCCTTAAACATTAACAAAGCCACGTGATATTTGTTATTGGAGAATGTATAAATAAGCAATGTTCCCTTAGCACAGCTGCTCCAAAGAAGTGTGTGGGACTGTTAGGTGTCTACCTTCCTCCCACTCTGTGTGTTGTGGGGGTCCACTTAAATCCAACATAACTCAAACATCAGGTCAATGCAATTGACAAAAATTTATTGTAATCAACCGGGCATAGTGGCATACACCATTAATCCCAGCACTCGAGAGGCAGAGGCAGGTGGATCTCTGTGAATTGGAGTCAGCCTGGTCTACAAAGGGAGTCCAGGACAGGCAACCTTGATACACAGAGAAACCCTGTCTCAAAAAAAAAAAAATTGTAAGCTGGGCGGTGGTGGCGCACGCCTTTAATCCCAGCATTTGGGAGGCAGAGGCAGGCGGATCTTTGTGAGTTCGAGGCCAGCCTGGTCTACAAAGTGAGTCCAGGACAGCCAGAGCTGTTAAACAGAGAAACCCTGTCTCGAAAAACCCAAAAAAAAAAAAAAATTGTAATCAAGTGGCTACTGATGGATCAGGGCCACAGAACCAACTCGGGAGCTGAACTGCCACCCTGCGCCAGAATATTACAGAATATTTAAGCTTGTAAAACACAAACATCTGTGCCAAGTTATTGTTACATTTTCCCACCAATCAGGATAGGAGTTGGTTCCTGGGCCTGGGAACGTGAACTTGTTTGATTTTACTGCAGCAAGATGGAGAAGTTGTCCTTGAGATGTCTGGACTCAGAGAACTGTTTCCTTACAACAGAAGCTGTTCAGCTATGGGGAAGTCCCCAGTTTCCCTCGGGTCTGAGACCTTGAACTTAGTTTCTCCCTATGATTCAATGGAGTCTGAAAATGAACGGTAGCACTTAGAATAAATTTCTTCTGCTTGTTCCCAACACACACCAGCTCTTTCATCTCATCTTACCACCTGGCCGTCAAATGCACAGGTTAGCTAGCGGTGGACACATTTTATAGTAGTGCACTGTTTCTTTCTAAAACCCAGAAAGGGAAAAGATGACAGTTCGACTATGGCGGCACAGCCAGGGAGGGGCGCCAGTCCCTGAACCTGCCTGCCTGCCTGCCTTCCCCAAACCTGCCTGCCCCCCCACACCCCAATTCTTTTCTCCCACCTCTGCAGCTTCCTGAGGACAGATCCATGAATCTGAAGATGGGAAAAGGGGTTGAAGAGGCCGGGACAGGGAAGGTGAGGGAGCAACACAAATGAGCATACGCAGAGGGCTCTCCTAGAGTGACTGTGGGCTGCCCAGGAGAGGTGGAAAGAGAGGAAAAGAGAGCCACCAGCAGCTAAGTACAGGAGTTCAAATGGGACATAAGTAGAATAGTGAGGATGGGACTTCTCAGGGGACCCATTCCCTGAATGATGGATGGATCTCCTTTTTCTCCCAGAGGGCCCCTTGGGTGCCGGTTGTTGAACCTGCTGAAACACAGATGACATAGAAGTCCCCAGGGGGGCAACAGCAGCTCAGCTAGCTGTTCTATTCTGGTACTTTAGACTGATCATAGGCCCTGAGACTCTCTAGAAAAGTACTTTCCCTCTGAGCTGTCCCCAGCCCAGCCCTCCTCCCCCTTTCTGAGATAGTCTCAAACAGCCTAGGATGACCTCAAACTCATTAAGTAGCTGAGAATGACCTGAACTTGTTATTATTATTACTAATAAAGACCATAGCCTGGTATGGTGACTATTGCCTTCATTTATTTATTTGTTATTCTTTTGGGGAAGGGTTAAGACAGGGTTTCCTTTGTATATCCCCGGCTGTGCTGGGATTCACTTTGTAAACCAGGCTGGCCTTGAAGTCAGAAATCCACCTGTCTCCCAAATGCTGGAATCGAAGGTGTGCACTACCACAACCCGGCTTTGATGCCTTTATTCTCAGCACTCAGGGAGCAGAGGCAGTCAGAGGCCAGCTCGTTTTACACAGTAACACCTTGCCTCAAAATGAATGAATGAATGAATGAGGGGGCTGAAGAGATGGCTCAGTGGTTAAGAGCACTGGTTGCTCTTCCAAAGGACCTGGGTTCAAATCCCAGCACCCACATGGCAGTTCATAGCTGTGTAATTGCTGGACATGGTGACACACACCTTTAATCACAGCGCTCAGAGGCATCTTAAGTTCACTCTATAGCCCACATGGAACTTGAACTTGCCATCCTCCTGCCTCAGCCTTATGGGCCTGTGACACACTAGGCCTGGCTTTCTCTGACATTCTTTTGAAAGGCCTGTTTTCTTGCCCAGTCTCCTCCAGACTGTAAGCTAGCCTAGGACAGGGTCTACATCTATTGAATATCCCTCCCCCAGTGCCCTACACAGTAAATATTTGTCTATTTTTATTTTTATGAGTATGGATGTTTTGCCTGCCTGTATGTCTGTGCTCCATGGCACACTCAGTGCCTGAGAAAATCAGAACTGGAATTGCTGATAATTATGAGCTGCCGAGTGGATGCTAGGAATGGAACACAGGTCCTCTGGAATAACATGCAGTGCTCTTAACTGCTAACCTCTGAGCCATCTCTCCAGCCCCCTAAGTTTTTGTTTTAAAAACCGAGGCCACAAACAAGTGAGCACAGCACGGCTGTGATGTGTGGACAGCAGGAGAATACACACTGTTCCCGGCTTCTGGAGGATCTGGCTTTGAAGATCAGAGCCCTGGCCTGTGCTGTGCTGTTGCCCAACTCCTCTGTGGACCAGTGGGTGTGGGAGAGCATATTTGGATCCACAGGAAGGCAATTCAAAATCGGACAGGTCCACGTGGTTTAGTAGGAATCACACAGCGTAGAAGCCGGCACAAGCCACGGTCAGAGAATGAAGATTCAGAGTCTTCTCCATGCAGACAGGGATGGAGGGCAGACTTATGGAATGCCCCAAGTGCCACCGGGCAGCAGACAGGCCTCTGCATGTTTGGGTGAGTCCAGGAACTCAGGCCAGAATATTTCAAAAATACTCCTTGCCGTGCCCTCCTGGGGCTGCTGACCCAGGTGACTAGGCAGGCTGATGCCTGTCCAGAGAAGGGTACCCCGCCCATCCCTGCTCTGCTCCTACCCATGCCCTCTGGATCTGAGGATTCCAGGGGACTGTGTGGCCTCTAGACGGTTAGAGGAAGAACCTTTAAACCTCACTCTCTGGTCTCCATTAAATAACAACCAGCCCTTAAAACTTGCAAGATCTTGATAATCTACCTTAGTCGGAAAACAAGGTCCAAAGGGAGCCACGTGCCTGATATCATGAAAGTTCAAAAGCAGATGTCCTCATTCCTGGTCAGACAGCTCTAGAAGCCAGAGCGTAAGCGGTGTTCAACTTCATAAGGTAATATGTAGCTCTAGAGGCGGAGACAGGTTGATCTCTATGAGTTCCAGGCTAGCTTGGTCGTCATTGTGAGTTCCAGGACAGCCTGGTCTACATTGTGAGTTCCAGGCCAGCACAAAACAAAAGTCGACTGTAGTGGCACACACCTTTAATCCTGGGGCATTAGAGAGGCAGATCTCTGAGTTTTGTCTCAAACAAACAAACAAAAAACAAAACTAATAGGCCCAAGTGTGTCCAGAAAGAAAGTATTTCATTGAAGAACATGAGCCTCCTGCTAAACTTGGTGCTGTAATCCCAGCATTGGGTGTAGGTGTGTAGAGGACAGAGGATCAGGGGTTCTATGCCAGCCTCAGCTACATAGTGAGCAGAGGTCTGGCTTGGCCTACAAGAGTTCCTATTTCTAAACATACACACACACACACACACACACACACACACACACACACAGAGAGAGAGAGAGAGAGAGAGAGAGAGAGAGAGAGAGAGAGAACAAGGGAGGCTGGGTCAAGGCCAACCAGAGCTGTATAGTGAGACCCTGTCTCAGAAAAACAACAAAACCAAAAACAAAATAAACAAGCTTTCCTTCATGTTCCCATGCACCAAGGCCAGCACCTTTTTCTTGACCAGAAGAGGACACTTCCGTCTGAATAAGAATGCAGTTGGGCCTGGCGTGGTGGCACACGCCTTTAATCCCAGCACTTAGAAGGCAGAGGCAGGAGGATCTCTGTGAGTTCAAGGCCAGCCTGGTCTACAAAAGGAGTCTGGGACAGCCAAGCATACACAGAGAAACCCTGTCAAAAAAAACAAACAAAAAGAATGCAGCCGGAAGATGGGGCTGGAGAGATGACTCAGGAATTGAACCCGGGTCCTCTGGAAGAGCAGTCAGTACTCTTAACCCCTGAGCCATCTCTTATAGTCACACCCCCCATGCCTCATTTTTGTCATGTATAAATTGGGGAGCTAGTAGCACACGGGAATTGCTTTGGGAAGGAGAAGCGGAGAATTTGGAATGGGCTATCATTGACCAGGCTGGGCTAGATGGGTATGTTTCCAGCACAGTGCTTTACAACTGAAATACCTGAATGGAACTCTTGGTCACATCTCCCATCTAAGCCCATTATCGCCAGTAGCCACATCACTGAGGGCACCATCTTTGTCCTCTCTGGGTTCACCAGGAGTACAGATCTACATCTGGCCTCCTGCATTTGTTACACAGTGCCCTCAAGGCAAGGCACTTTCTTAATGTTCCTGGGTTTCTGCCTCTGTGAAACTGGAAATGCTAAAGCCACTTGCCAAGGCAGTTATTCAGATCACATGACCAACACTCAGACGGTTCCTGGAAAGGCTAATGGTCTTCCTCCCTCAGGTGGGCCATGTGAACTGAACTGTCCATTCCTTCCTATGAGCAGGCTGTGACCTTGGATTCCTGGCTTCTCGCCTTTGCCACTGAAACCTTGGGCAAGTGACTCAGCCTTTTGTGAGAACCAGTCGAAAGCTGGGCTCTACCTGAGCAAGCTCTGTCACCTCAGATGACTCTTCACCCTGCAGGGCTCTCTGCCAGGTCAGGTGACCCAAGTCCCAAAGTGAAACTGATACAGAGCCAGAGCCAGAGCAAGAACTTCGAGAGTGTGCCGAGCACGTGCCACTGAAGCCTGGACTGTGGCTCACTCTGCCTGCCCATCTCCATCCCCATCTTTAGGCACAAGGCTGATCGTCCTGACAGTTAAGAGGGAAAGTAAAGAACATTGCAAGATAGACAAGGAATGTCCTGAAAAGTTTTAGTTTTAGGAGGAATATACATTTTCCATGCTGTGGGGCTCAGTGTTCACAGTGGTTATGCAGAGAACCAGGTTGGCTTTTCGGCACCAGATAGGGCAGCTCACCTACATTACAGTCACACCCTGTATTTCTAGCTCCAGGGGATCTGAAGCCCCTGGACTCCATGAGTACCTGCAGGCTCATGCACATATCCACATATACACAGAGTTTAAAATAAAATAAATCTTTTTTTTTTTTTTTTTTTTGGTTTTTCGAGACAGGGTTTCTCTGAATATCTCTGGCTGTCCTGGACTCGCTTTGTAGACCAGGCTGGCCTCGAACTCACAAAGATCCGCCTGCCTCTGCCTCCCAAGTGCTGGGATTAAAGGCGTGCGCCACCACCGCCCGGCAATAAAATAAATCTTATAAAATTTTTTTTAATTTTTTTTTTTGAGACACGGTTTCTCTGTGTATCTCTCGCTGTCCTGGACTCACTTTGTAGACCAGGCTGGCCTTGAATTCACAGAGATCCACCTGCCTTTGCCTCCTTGAGTGCTGGGATTAAAGGTATGCGCCACCACTCCCAGCCTTTTTTTTTTTTTTTTTTTTTTGGTGTTTCGAGAGACAAGGTTTCTCTGTGTAGCCCTGGTTGTCCTGGACTCACTTTGTAGACCAGCAGGCTAGCCTCCAACTCACAGAGATCTGCCTGCCTCTGCCTCCCAAAAGCCCAGCTAAAACAAATCTTTAAAAAAAAAACAAAAACAGTAAGAGGAGCTGGGTATGGTGGCGCACAACTTTAATCCCAGCACTTGGTAGGCAGATCTCTGTGAGTTGGAGGCCAGCCTGGTCTACAGAGTGAGTCCAGGACAACAGCCAGAGATACACAAAGAAACTGTCTCGAAAAACAAAACAAAAACAAAATGAAAAGCCCAAAACACTTGAGATCATTAGTGGAGGCCAAAAGTCATCCACCAGCCTTTCCTGAACATTACCAGTGAACCTGGAAATGAGGCTAAAATTGCACCAGATAATCAGGATTATTTTCTTCCAAGACAAGGTCTTATTACGTAGCTCTGACTGTCCTGGAACTCACTCTGTAAACCAGACTGGCCTTGACCTCACAGAGACCCACCTGCCTCTGCATCCCAAGTGCAGCAATGAAAACAAACATCTAAGGCCAATAGGTGTCAGGGTCTAATTTACATCCTGGGTCTGGGTCACACTGCTAAATAAAATGTGAATTTTTGGGGGGAGGGTGACGCACACCTTTAATCCCAGCGCTCCCGGGGCAGAGACTGGTGGATCTCTGAGTTCAAGGCCACCCTGGTCTGCAGAGTGAGTTCCAGGGCAGCCACAGCTACACAAACGAACCCCCGCTGGTCTGAAAAACAACAAAGACAAACACCGGTGCCACCCTCAATTTACTTAAAAGAGAGCATATGTGAGAGGTACAGTATGAGGTCATGGATAAGCCAACTGGATTGGAACCCCAGCATTACCATCCCTCAACTGGATGCCCCTGTAAGCTCAGTTAACTCTTCATGCTTCAATTTCCTCATATCGACTGACACCGTTTTGGGAGGAAAATAAGGATTGGATCATGGATGGATCCACACATTCAAATATCTCCAACACCATTGCTCTGCAAGTACACATAGCACTGGTATAAGGAAGGCTGTAGCGGCACATGCCTTTAAACCCAGCACTCAAGAGGTAGAGACAGATCAGGATTTACCAGTCATTCTGGACTATGTGGTAAGGTCCAGACTAGCCTGGGCTACACGAAACTGTCTCAAAGGGTTAGGGGGCATTGCTGGGCAGATGCTGAAGTCTATGTAGGCCTGTCTTTAGGCAGGGTGTGGAGACGAAACTGCTTCTGCAAGAAGGATTGTAGGGTGTGGTGACTTGGGCCTGGGCCTTTTTAATCCATCAAACCAGAGGTGGAGGCAGGAGAATTAGGAGCTCAGAGCCAGGCCTAGGGTAGGTAGATGAGGTCAGCACAAGCTCTAAGAGACCCTGACTCAAAATTAAAAAGCCAAATAAGGACCTGGGCACCGCAAGGTGGAAGGAACATAGCTGGTTGTCCTCTGGTCTCAGCAAGGTGGGAGGTGAAGAGGCACTGGCCTGTTAGGGGGCTCGGAAATGGTGGAGTCATCCTCAAGGATTTGAAGGATTGGAGTGGTCGGGTCAGGTTGGCAGCTTTTTTGCCTATCCATTTTTTACTGGTGGAAGCATGGAGCTGGTATTCAGAGCCAGAGGAAGACATAGAAGGACTGTAATTAGATCCAGGCCTGGGTACACCTACTTCTCACCCACAGATCCTGTTGTGTGACTGAAGTAAGGTGTTGAGTTTGAACTCTTGGACAAATAGTTTCTCTTGGGTCGAGTGCTGGGTTCATTGCACTAGCACGGGCTCAGGAAATCCAGTTTTTATCTCTTCTCTCTTGATCATACTGTAGTGTCCTGAGGGCTGGGAAGGATGGGAAAGCTCCCCAGAGGGGAACATCGGGGCATGGGGCCAGGAACGCACTCTCAGGACTTGGGAGAAATAGGTTTTTTTTTGTTGTTTTGTTTTTTTTGCACCACTGTGCACAGTGTTGGTTATCCAATTCCGCGTTTACGCGGTGCTGCGTAGGAGAGTCCCTCTGCCGGCAAGCCCGAGTACCCGGTAATCTGGGGACAGGGTTCCAAGGACTCAGCGGGACTCCAAGGCTCCTACCGGAAGGGCAGAGGGCACGGAGCTCGGCGCACGTGGAGTGCTGCTCTGAGGGCGGGTCACCCGGCTGTCCCGCGGAGCTCCGTGACAGACAAGGCGGGCCGCCGGTGGAGGGGCTGCGTGCAGATTCCCCGCGCCGAGACCAGCAGGAGGCGGGCAGTGTAACAGTGACTCACGCACGTGCCCACGCGCACGCAGAGGGGCACCCCGCACCCACGCTCCTCGGACGGGACGCGCGTGGCCACGCTCTACCCGTCCCGACCGCCCAGACCCCACCGCTGCTCGCGCGGCACCGGGGATAGCCGGGGGCGTGGCTCGCGGACAGCCCGCCCCTTTGATGTGCGCCGGCGCCGCGGTGATTGGCTGAGCGCTTGTGACGTACGGGGACTGCGGTGGGCCCGGGTGCTGCGGCTGCCGCAGCCCTCGCCGCGGCTCCGGCTCTGGATCCCCGGCATTTAAAGGGGACGCGAAGGCGGCCCGGGGATGGGGGGCAGGTGGAAGGGACGGAGCAGAAGCACATCATCCACGGTCCCTCGGTGCTAGAGGGACTCGTGAGCCGGAGCTCAGAAATCCGGGGGTGGATAAGACCGCGTCCCCCCAATTCCCGTAAGCACCCCTTGCTCCATCCTATCCTGCCCCTAAATCCCTTAACTAGCCCTCTTCCCACTACTTCCAAACTCAGCGGGGGCAGACAGCGCGACCGCCGCTGCCCCGCATGAGTCCTGGGCTCTGGGAGGACCGCGATTTCAATGTTGGGGTGGGGGCCGTGTTGAGTTTGAGGGTGTTTCATGCGCTTGGTGGTGGGGTAATCCCTGGGGCAGAGAACTGAGCCTTCTTTCCCAGGTTCATGGTGCTCAGTGTCCCTTCATCCCCGAGGACTGTCATAGCTCCCCGCCACCCACAAGTCCTTCCTTCTCCCCGAGCTGCGCACCCCCCGCCCGCATTAGAGCGAAGCGCCCGCCAGCTGGGGGTGTGCCAGAGTGCCTGCTTTCCAGTCACCTCTAAAAATATCTCTCCTGCTACCCCACTGGCAGCTGCCATCTCCCTGCCCCTACCCAGTAAGGATCACCTCTGCTTGTCCACCCAGGCAGGGGACCACATAGATGACGCCTAGTTCCAGATTCCTCGTTGGCACCAGGGTACATACAGATCCATTACTCAGTAGCTAGCTAGGATAGGAAGCATTACAGAGCCTCCTGAGCGGGGCAGGGGAAGAGAGTTTAGCTAGTTTCTCCAAGAGGCAGTAGAGACCCCTGAGTTTTAATCCTGTTTCTGAAGCTGTGTAACACCCATACTGTTAGCTGGACCTCTCTGGGTCTTTTTTTTTTAATCCCTCCCTATTATGGATTAATGAACAAGAAAGGGGTTCGTGAAGTTGGGAGTGTTAGGGGCAGGAATCCCAGCTTAATTGTCGGATCTAATTTCTAGCGATGGACAAACTTATTCTTGGAGCAGAGAGGATTTATTACTGTGACATTTCTGAAGTCCTCACCCCCATTCTTAGCCTGCATGTTTCTTGTGGAAAACTCCCCAAACTTTCCTGTTTTCAAGCTTAGAGCTTAACCCAATGCAGACAGACACACACACACACACACACAAACTCCTACTCCACCTTCCCACAGAATTACCCTAGGAGTATTTGTGTCAAAGGAGGGCAGGAGCAGTCAGGGGACCGTGATCTGATATGGAATCAGGGCCACAAACGGTTGGTCTTAGGTGGGACTAAAACGAACTATGTTCAACCCCAGAAAATCTGCCTCTTCTCCGTGCTGTAGCATGCTGGAGAAACTCAGAGATCCTGTTCCGGTGCTCCACAAGGGACTCTGTCTGGTGGCCATACAGGATTTTGTTGCTGTTGTTTTGTTTTGTTTTTCGAGACAGGGTTTTCCTGTGTAGCCCTGGCTGTCCTGGAACTCGCTTTGTAGACCAGGGTGGCCTCGAACTCAGATCCATCTGTCTCTGCCTTCCAAGTATTGGGATCAAAGGCATGCGCCACCACCATCACCACCTGGCACCCCATGGAGTTTTATCACTTATACAAACCTGCTAGAAGTGAGTGACCATTTGGGATTCTTTTTTTTTTTTTTTTGCCGTGGTTGTTTTGAAACAGGAACTTTTCATGTAGTTCAGGCCATCCTCGAACTCAGATTCTCCTGCTCCCACATCTCCTTGCCTCACCACGGTCTTTTCAAATGTTATGAAGCCAAATAGTAATTAGGGGTGAGTGGGGTGGAGAGTCACAGTGAGGCTCTCTTAGTTTCTGAGAAGAAACCTAAGAATGCCCGACTCTGCTTTTCAGAGAGACAAAATTACCAGAGTGGTGGTGCTGGACTTTAAACCCAGCACTTGGGAGGCAGAGGCAGTGACATCTGAATTCAAGGCCTGCCTGGTCTACAAAGTGATTTGCAGGCCAGCCAGGTTTAGGTAGTGAGACCCTGTCTCAGAACAAAAGCAAGGATTTCCATAAACACTAGTATTAGGTAAAAACATCACGGTGTCTACTGTGAGACATGAGATTGGTATAATTCTTTCAAAGGAAGATGGGGAAATAATCGACCTCTGCTACCCTCACCAAGAGATAAAAACTGACTTTGGCAGGCCAAGGGGATTTACTACATGCCTGCACTCAGGAGGCTCTCCATGTTGGGTGACCCTGTCTCAAAATTTAAAACAAGAACAAAAATATTGGATTAAGGCCGTGCTGTTTAATACCTGTAAAGCCCTGGGGTCAGTTCTGACTGTGGAACGAAGGGAGGGGAGGGAGCAGCAGAATGAGAGAAGAGAAAAATGGCTTCTGTGGCTGCTGGTGACCTATTTGTATCTTTGTATCTGCCCCTTGCTTTTCTCCCTTGCCTGACACACAGTCCTTCTCCTTGAGATTGCTTTTACAATAGGTGTGGCACCCCTGCCCTTTCACCTCTAACTACTGTCTTGGGACAAAGGTTGTATCAGCCAGGATTCTGACGGTGAAAGTTCCCCCAATATCCTCTGCGTGTCATTCCCTTGCCCCTCCCATCCCTGTCCCCTTCTCTACCATGTCTCAACAATGTTGGATCTCCCTAATCTCTACTAATTTTTGCTAGTGAGCTTTTGCTTCCTTCCTTCCAATTACTAGTCATAGGTTCTTTGGGGTCAGGGGACACTGACCTGACTCTCTACTGAAAAGCCTTGCTGTGAGGAGTTGAGGGTGGCCAAGGATGTATCTTTCTATAAAGAGGGTTCCAGAGCCTGTGTCCCCCTGGTCCTACCCTAGTCTATTCTGGAGGTGGTTGCCTCTCTGCTGCCTTGGGATGGTCAGGGAGTGTCACCTTGACAGTCAGCTTACCGCACCACCCTTTGTCACCACCAGAGGGCAGCAGCCAGCTAGATCTTTGCTGTCTCTGCCCTGGGATCTTTCCAATTCAGAGAGGCTGGCCTCTGGTCTCTCAACGTGGGGGTGCTGGGGTAGGGGAGTTGGGGGACACCAGAAGCTGTAGGTGGTATATCCTGTCTAGCTGTACAGATGAAGGCCCCAACCAAAAGATCAGACCCAGTCACCTAAACCCCAGTAGAGATTTCAGCCTGTCCTGTTGGTGAGACCCCTGAACAACTTAGCACTGAAGGCCAGGCAGGCGTCAGCCATATCTCCTGTGGAGCTCTCGGTCTCTAGACAGTAGTGCAGTGTTCATGAACCAAGTGCCACCCTGTTCAAACAGTACAGCCTCTGGGAAGTGAGTTAATCCCTCTGTTCTCTGCCTTCATGGGTCTGATGAGCCATGAATGAGATTAGGAGTAAAGGTGACGGGTAAACTGTGATGTCACCTTCTCGTGTGTGGGCGGGAAAAGGTCATCCTGGAGGAGAAACCCTGGACCAGACTCTTGAGATCTGGTTCGGAAAAGTTCCAGCCACTTTGAGAGGGTGGCCTTTGAGCAAGTCCCTTCCTTAGCCTGTAGTGCCTTCAGGCCAGGAAACTGGCCAAGAATGCTCCTAGCAAGGAGAACGGTAGCCTAAGTGTACATTTAAGAGTTTGCCCTTGCTGAGGACCTGGGAGTGGTTCTTGGGCTTGATGGGAAAGATAGAGTCAGGTGGGCATGACGGAGTCTCTCTACATAACTCTGGCTGTCTTGGAATTCACTATGTAGGCCAGGCTGGCCTTGAACTAACTCACAGAGATCCACTTGCCTCTGCCTCTTGATTGCTGAGATTAAAGGTGTGCATCACCACACCCCAAATAAACAAGTATGGACTTTTGTGAGTCTTTTTTTTTTTTTCAGGAGCTTTGAATGACAGCTGGAGACCAACGAAGTTTCTAGAGGTGGTGCTCAGCATAATTTACTGACAATGAGCGGGTGTTTTCCAGTTGTTGGTCTACAATGCCTATCTAGGGTAAGTGGGGCCCTTTAGGATAAGGCCTCAAGCCCCAATTTTTCCACCCTGGGATAGGAAGAGCCCTCTTCCAGCCCCTTTCAGATTTGCCCTCTCTACTGGCAAGGTGCTCTGTGAATCCCTGAAATTTTCTCTGCTGTGGATCCTGGTGCCTCACATAATAGGGATCCCAAGCCAGAGATTCCCACAGGCGGGTGCTAAAACCCCAGGGTGACTCCTGGAAGGATTAAGTGGAAAAGAGGATTCTCTGAGGGAGACAGGTAGCCAGGCTCCAATAACCAACTCTGAAATGAGCTTGAACCATTGTTTTACAAAGTGTGCCGGGGCCATCAGCACCCCAAAAGTAGTAAGTGTGGGTGAGGGCTTGGAATGTAGCTCAGCTGGTAGAACACTGTTACTCTCAGCACTGGGGAGGTGAAAACGGGAGGCTCAGGACTTCACATTCATCCTCAGCCACAAGTTTGAGGTCAGCCTAAGCTACAGGAGACCCATCTTTAAAAAGAAAGAGAGAAGTGGGTGTGAGTGTGTGACAGGAAACCAGGTTCCATATTGGATATCTAGAGAATTAGGACAGGAAACGTGTGCAAGGAGGGCCGAGCAGTGTGATGGACATTCTAGGATTTACAGATCTGTCACTCTGCCCCTCTCACACAGCTGCTGGCAGACAAAGGTGGCAGGTACATGAAGATGGGGGATCCTGTTGTGTCCGTGTGCTTGCTTTTTTTATGCCCCAATACTCCCGTTGTACCCCCATCTCCCAAGCTGTTCCCCTTTGCCATCTTCTGAAAAGATGACTCTGACCCACTCTACAGAGTTCCCACCATGTTCCAGTAGTCTAGTCTGCCCCCCTCTGGCTGATTTCACTCTAGACATCCCCTCCCCGACACCCCCTCACACTAGCTACCTCCCCCTTCCTCCCTCTGCCTTTTTAGCCACTGCTGCTCTCTTTCCTCTCCCCTACCTGTCTCCCAGGTATGCCGTGGCCTGGTGAGGGGGGCTCCCACCTTCTTAAGCCCCATTGCTTCTTCTGCTGCCTGCTTGCTTCGGACTCTGGCAGAAACCCCACCCGATGGCAGGAGCTTCCCAGGGAATTGGCAAGTGATTAGCCTGCGAGCAGCAGCACAGGGCCCAGCAACTCCCATAGAAGCCTCCCTGGGTCTTGTGTGGTCTGCATACCCACCTGGTAATTTCAAAAGCTAAAACCTAGTTCTTGGGCCGGGCTGAGGAGGCTCAGGAACCTGGCTTTCCAAACCTGACACTTAGAGCTGACATCCAGGCCCAGGAAAGACGTGAAACTCATTGCCCACCTGCCTTGGTGATGCCAATGGCATTTTCTGGAGCCTGTTTGCTCCATTAGTCCTTGATCCCACAAAAATCAAAGGGAAAAGGAGGCTGCTTCCCCTGGGCATTTGGATGATTGTTTCGCCCACTCTGCTGTGTTCCTAGCAGAGGGTGTGGGGTTCTCCCATTATTGTCTGCACCTCCAGAAGTCTCCAACCCAGTCGAGCCTCAAGGAGTGATCCCTGAAAGTCATTCCTCCCTTCTAAACTGACCATTGCTAAGCCCCAAGGATCCCATGAGAGCAGCAGAAACGGAAGCCAAGGAAGCTTTTGGCTCCAATACTAGTGTAGCAGCCCCCGTTGCGTCGACCCCAGCACGATTAACTGAAAGACAGGCGAAGGACTGCAGGGTGTGGGACACATGGGTTCCATCTCCAGCTTAACCAGCCTTGGGTCCTCCTCAGGTCTTGGATGTGCCAGCGACCCTGGCTGTGGCCCGCTAACCAGCCTCTTCCTGGCCGGCTCCCGCCGCGCCGCCTCTCGCTTGTCCCCTCCTCCTGCTCCTCTTACCCCTGCTCCCAGGACGGCAGGATGGCTTCACCGGGCGCGCCTCCTCGATTCCTCCTGACCTTCGACTTCGATGAGACCATCGTGGACGAAAACAGCGATGACTCGATTGTGCGCGCCGCGCCAGGCCAGCAACTGCCCGAGAGCCTGCGTGCCACCTATCGCGAAGGCTACTACAATGAGTATATGCAACACGTCTTCAAGTACCTAGGTGAGCAGGGTGTACGGCCCCGGGATCTGCGCGCTGTCTACGAGACCATCCCCCTGTCGCCGGGCATGGGCGATTTGTTGCAGTTCATAGCCAAACAGGGCTCCTGCTTCGAAGTTATTCTCATTTCGGATGCCAACACTTTTGGGGTGGAGAGTGCCCTGCGTGCCACTGGCTACCACAATTTATTCCGCCGCATCGTCAGCAATCCGTCGGGGCCCGACGCGCGGGGACTGCTGACGCTGCGGCCCTTCCACTCGCACAGCTGCTCGCGCTGCCCCGCCAACATGTGCAAGCACAAGGTGCTCAGCGAATACCTGCGTGAGCGGGCCCGCGACGGCGTGCACTTCGAGCGCCTCTTCTACGTGGGGGACGGTGCAAATGACTTCTGCCCCATGGGGCTGCTGGCGGGCGGGGACGTGGCCTTCCCGCGCAGCGGCTACCCCATGCACCGCCTCATCCAGGAGGCGCAGAAGGCAGAGCCCAGCTCCTTCCACGCCCACGTGGTGCCCTGGGAAACAGCCACCGACGTGCGCCAACATCTGCAACAGGTGCTGAAGACGTGTTGAAGACCGCCGCCTGCCAGGGTGCCCGGGGAGAGCCAGCAGAGGAGGGGCGGGGCTGGAAAATTGGTTAGGACCACCTGTTTTTACTCCTCCTCCTCCTTCCCTCCCGCTTGGCTAGGCTCCTCCGGGCACTTCTGGAATTTCGTCGCTTGTGGGTTGGGAGCGGAGGTTCACAGCGGTCCCTATCTATGCAGTTAACACAGCTCGGCTTGCCTCCCCTCCAGGGAGGGGTGAGCACCCCCCTTGGAAGGCGGGCGCTGTCCCTCGAACTGAGAGGAAGGGGCTCCTGGCAGTTGGGAGAAGGAACGTCTCCCACTGCTTTAGCGGCTATCCCGGCTGCGGAACCTTCCCTACCTAGTCTTCTTTCGAATGGACTCAGGACCCCCTAGTTCGCATGCCAGCACCGGATTCCTCGCGCAGACCTATGGCGCTCTCAGAAGACCGCTCTAGGCTTCCTTGACCTTGCTTCAGCCACCGCAACCCTTACACTACCGCTCGGCTGGCTGTGCCTTGCTCCTTTCCCCCTCCCACGCCAGACACCCCTAAAGGAAGAAAAAGCCAGAAAGAACAACCACCTCCTGCTGGTAGAACGAGGTAGAACCAACCAATGACCTCGGAGAGTGTCAAATGACAAATCTCTCTCTTTCTCTAGCCTCATCTACTACAAGAGACCAGGGACTTCACCAAAGTAGTCTTCGGCTACCCTCTCCACCCTTACGGAACAGAAAGCCATGTTTTTTAAGCAGAGCCAGGGAAACCCAAGCCCTCCCCCCTCTGGTGTTTCAGACCTATAAAGGAGGTGAAGGGGGACAAAGTGACTCATTCTCTTGCGCCACAGTGGGAAAGGTGAGAGAGAGGTGCTCTTTGCTTGCGCGGGGAGCCACATTTAAGTAGGGGAGGCTTGAGGAGCCTAGACTGAAAACAAGCAAGAGGCAAAAGGCGAAAAAGGCAGCGAATGGGCTGCCTGTGACGTCAGGGGTCTAGTGGGAACAGTAAAAAGGACTGAGATGCAGAGGTCCTTCTGGGGCGGTCT
The DNA here is from genome assembly GCA_907164525.1 of Lophiomys imhausi. Taxonomy (NCBI): domain Eukaryota; kingdom Metazoa; phylum Chordata; class Mammalia; order Rodentia; family Muridae; genus Lophiomys; species Lophiomys imhausi. The sequence goes on along the minus strand of CAJQZJ010000103.1, from coordinate 2,101,640 downwards.
GCAGGGCTGTATTCATGAGCCGGTTCCCTTTCCATCACTCCTTCTCTGGTCCTCTAGCCCTGTGGGGCAACAGTTTTATTCAAAGCTGGCAATCTGCTCTGCATGAGCTGATTGGCAAGGTGCTTGAACTTCTTGCTGTCTAGTTTTTGGGTTGGTTTGGTTTTTTTTCTCCCCATCTGCGGCAATCCTCCTGAGTACTACCAACCCTCTTTAGGCACAGCCTTTCAACTGCTCTGTGGAGCAGGGGCTGCACACAGTACACGCACGGCCCAAGAGGTAGACCAGGTAGCCCAGCCTTGATTGTGGGAGCCAGCTTCTCGGGGCTCAAGAGCCCCACTGAGGCAGTGCTGGGTTGGTGCAGGGACAGATCTGGGGTGTCAGCAGCTGGGCTCCACATAGTTCCCTGGGAAGAATCCAGTGCCCTCTGAGCTGACACCCTCACACCAGCCATCCGAGTAGCGGCGAGTGACACAGATGACAGCACCTTCAGAGAAGGAGAGCTCATTGTCCTTCTGCCCGGTGTATGGGTATAACGTCACCACTGCAGGGCAGGAAGAGACTCTGGTGAGGTGTGTCCTCTGTCCCCCTTTCCCCCCTATAATATTACAGGAGCTGTAACAGGGCTCTAGGGAGAATGTGGGGAGGAGGCTAAAAAGAGAGCTTCAGAACCTTCACATCTCTCCCCAGCTTAGGTAACATTCAATACCAGGCCTCAGCTAATATTCAGTACCACAGCTGCTCTTTTCCTAGCCGGCTTCAGAACTCGACTCATCAGTAATGAAGGGGATGGAGAGACCAAATAGGGTGGCACCTTGGCAGGGAGATCAAACACCCCTGGGATGGAGAGTGGAGGTCGGGCAACAGAGACCAGAAACCTGGCAATAGATTCTTGTGCCTTCCAGTCCCAAGAGTAAGGTACCTTTCTCCAAGTAGGCAGCAGGGACCCAGCTGGGCTCATCTGGTCCAAAACCTGGTGGGGGTGGAGGCAGCAGCCCCAGTTCATCCCCCTCTAGAGCTGGAGGAGGGGGCAGAGGCAAGTCCGGTGCTGGGAAGGAAGACAAAAAGATACATGTATGTGTGTGGCACGGGGCACCCTTGCTCTGCCCTTAGGATCTAACCGGCTTATGTTATCTCCCACTATGCCTCCAGCCCACTGCTGGTGCTTGGACTGACTCAGCCCGGGGTAGGTAGAACCTTTTGGGCAGCCCTTAGAGTGGTGGCTAAAAAGGTCCTTTCAAAGTTAACTTTAAATGAGAAGCTTCGAACACCGGTCTAGTGTAAAACAGTCTTGGTTCACTGCTTCCCTGGGGTTCTTGAGGAGCACAGCGCTGGAGCCCAGAAGGATGGATGAGAGCCTCAAAGTAGGTACTGAGGGGGTGCGGCAGTTCTTACCGGGAGGGAGCTGGGACACCTCCAGCGGAGGGGGCAGCAAGAAGACCTCAGCAGAGATTGGTGGAGGAGGCGGGGTCGCAGGCGCTACAGGTGGAGGGGGCGTGGTCGCGGGTGCTACAGGTGGAGGAGGCGTGGTCGCGGGTGCTATAGGTGGAGGAGGCGGGGTCGCGGGTACCACGTGTCCCTTGTACTGGGGGATCCCACTGGCACCTTCGGCACTGCTAAAGACCAGAGCACAAACAGATGAGGGACGCCTAACTCAACGTCCCCGAAGGGCCCCGCCCTTCCAATCCAAAATCTGGCCTCAACTTATTTTCCTCACCCTGTGGTCCTTAGTTTTCTCAACCCCAAAGTCTGGCAGAAGGCCTTCTCTCAAAATCCACCTTCTGTCTACCCACCCACTGGAATTCAAGCGCTCACCCTGCCGAAGCCAAGGAAGAGGCAGAAGAGGCAGCAGAGAGCTTGCCATCCGGCACGGCCGGGAGCTGCACCGGTTCAGGGATTCGGGGTGGTCTCCTAGGGGTGGAGTGGGGTGGCATGAGGAGGGAGGGGCCTCTGCTGATCAGGGTTCAGGGTTGAGGAAGGACGATTCGCGGAGGGAGAAGCTGGGTGCAGGAGCATCAAGGCGCCAGGTGCTGCGGGTGACGGGTAGGGGAGGCAGTTAACCACGAGGGGGCTGGGCAGGGCTGGTTGGGATGGCCTTGAGGCCTCACCCCAGCGTGGCGGAGGCAGGTGTAGCAGGCGCCTTTATGCTCTTGCGAGACAGGGTCCCGGTCCGCGACAGCTGCGTGCTCAAGTCCTGAAGGGAGGGAGTAGGGTTGACAACTGGAGCAAGGGGAGCAATCTTCACCCTCTTCCCTGAGAGGAAATGAGGGAGGGGAGGACGAGAACTGGGAGGGAGCAAGTTCCTACTTCCACTTCCCAGCCCTCCTCCTGCCCTACCCCCACCCCAGACTGAGCTCCCGGGGCCTTAAATCTGCAGCAGGTCCCCCAGAGTCACCCACAGAAAAACCCGCAGCACAGAGACGTCTGAGGGCCACTTCCTCTGCAAAGCCACAGTGACTGAGCTGGCCTTTGCTATCTTAAATCCCCCAGGGATCTGGGTGGCTTGGTGGTCCTTAACTCTGAGGAGACACATCACACAGAACTGTCCCACTCCCTGTTTCCATAAACCTATGGAAGTGACCTCAAATTCAAGGCAGAGGGATGGCGGACCCCAAGACCCTTATGAGAGTCTCGATGACAGGGTGCAACTCCCAATGCAAGAGACTTAACTTTGGGACTTCCCCCGGATGAGCACCTGGGGCCCATGTTCCCTGTCACCTTGCCTCACTAGAGAGACAAGACAAAGGGGGACAGAGGCATAGAGGATAAGTTAGAGGCTGGGCACATAGCTCAGGGGTGGAACTTGTGCTGAGTTTACACAAAAGGCCTGGGTTCTATCTACAATACCATCAAAAGAAAAACAAAAAAGATAAGAAAGTTGGATGGGAAAAGAACTTACTGGGACCCGGAAACAGAAGGAACGAGTGATTTTCCCTTCTGGGTGATATCTGCACGCATGGTATAAAGGGGTTAAGACCCAGGAAAGCTTCTAATCTACTATGATATGAAGCAATGCTGAAAAAATGAGATATGTTCCCGCCACCAAGTCTACTTTCTGTTGCTGTGTCCTGTCCCCACCACCGGCATTCTGGGGTGGCTTCTTAAAGCCTTGACCTCAGACCCCCAGACAGAGGAAGTTGCTGTTCTCATGTGGCTGAGAAGTGGTTCTCATGCACGTCCTGACACCCTCCCTTCCCCCCTCTTCCCCTTCACAAACACACACCCAGTCCCCAGGGGTGGGGGCAGGAACAGCTCATGGTCTTCAGATGAGGGCAGTTAGGACCTTTGGAAAGTGAGGCACTCTGGCCATGGAATTGTGTGAGAGGAAGGAAGGGGTTGTCTATCTATTGGACAAGACCTTGGAAAGAAGGCAGACAGAAGGGAGCTACATGGCAGGACAGAGTGAGCAGTGGGGGAAAACAAGGCTTTCTTACTTTGATTCCATGGCCGATGTCATCCAAGCAGGTGAAGTTGAGGGGTTTTCTGTAGTAGGGAGTGAGGGGAGGCAGGCTCTCAGGAGGGATGACCTTCTGGCCAGGGGGCAACCGCATGACAGTGGCTAACGTACCGATCTCCCTTCTGGCCACCTTTTCCATGTGCATGTTCACCATCTGCGTGGCAGGGTTGGGAGGTGACCGTGAGAAATAGCCTGTACAACACTCGGAAAGAGGGAGAAACCCACCACTCAGGAGGCCTAGGCAGGTGGGTGGATCTCTGTGAGTTCTAGGCCAGACAGGACTACATAGTGAGACCTTGTCTCCAAAGAAAGAAGGGAGGAGGAAAAAAATGGGGACCATAGGAGGCAAGGGAATCCAGAGAAGGAGCAAGTTTTCTCCCCATGGCCATACAGCAATTAGGAAAAGAGTGGCAGGAGAGGATGAAGCCACTCTGGAGGAACTTCCTGGTAGAAGAGAATGAAGGTTGTTATTATTAGCTGTGTAGGAGCCAAAAGAAAAGGGGAAAGAAACATCCCTGGGGATGCTGGGAAGGGATTGAAGGACAGGGCAGGTTCTGGAGCAGAAGGGCGTAATGTCTCTCTCCTGGCAGAGAATTGTAACTGAATCAGCTCTCCCCTTTAGGGGACAAATATGCGAATTAGCTTTCTCTTGGAATGTTCCCTCAGGCCTTGATGGGGGGGACCTTGGGTCTTCAGGAGGAAGAGGAAGACAGACACACCCCATACACTGACCCCTCGGGGACGTATGATCAGACCAAAAGCGTAACTCACTAATTCATGTGCCTTGTGGGGTCAAGGATCCAGGAAGGAAGCCTGAGGGTATTTATGAGCCAAGGGTAGGGACTCTGTATGGTGGTGGCAGGGACTCCTCTGGAGCTGAAGATAGGCTTGCCTAGGCTGAGTGGTGGACATTTATCTATCATTATTGCCTATATGTCAATGCAAACACGATGGCCTTTAGTCTCTCCTGCTCTCTGCAAGTACTGAGATCAGCAGAGAAAGCTTTTAGACACCCAGAATAACATTCAGAAATGGAAAAAAAAAAAAAAAGAAGGTCTACTTTGTGCCTAATGGGGTAGCAAGGATCCCACTAAGACATAGCTGTGATAGAAGTCTCCAAAGTTCAGAAAAGGCTAACATTCTGTAGTCAAGTTGGTCATGTGAGCATGGAGGAAATTAAGGGACTTTTGTTGCAGAGACTATTAAGGTGGGAGTGAAGAGCTGGGACCAGAGAGGAGGTGCCTTCCTGTATACCCTTACCTGGCCCAGTGTGCTGATCTTGGCTTCCACCTGCCGCAGGGCAGCACCCTGTAGGTCCAGCATTCGAAGAGTATGCCCGGCCAGGTTACCCACTTGGTAGGCCACACTGGCCAGGGCCTGGGTAGTGAAAGCCATGGTCTCCTCCAGTGCTTTCTGCTTGTCTGTGGCCTGAAATACACACAGTCTTGGCCTGAAGCCAGCACATTCCACTGCTTCCTTGGTAGAGTCAGGAGGAACCAGAAGAGAATCTAAGGAGGTGGGAGCCGAGCTTGGAGAAAGCTGCAGTCCTTAGATGCTTGCGGTAGCTTCCGGAAGGATGGTGTTGTAGTAAGAGGGGACATGCAAGGACAATGCAAGGGACACTGGGAAAGCAAGTCAGCAGCCTGAGAAAATTGGTCGTGGAGGTCGTGGGAGAAGTCCCCTCCTCCAGTAGTTGAGATGAGGATTGAATTAAGAGTACCCTATTGCCTTTCTCAGCAAGTGTCTCTTTTCAGGTTGGTGGGAAAGAGAAAGAGAAGGGGGAAGGTGCTGGTGGCTGCAGGAGACATTCCTACATTTCAAAATCAAGCAGTTGGCTGGGCATGGTGGCACTCAGGAGGCAGAGGCAAGCAGATCTCCGTGAGTTTGAGGCCAGCCTGATCTTAGGATAGCCAGGGTAACACAGAGAAAACCTGTCTCAAAAAAAAAAAATCACACAGCCGGGCGGTGGTGGCGCACGCCTTTAATCCCAGCACTTGGGAGGCAGAGGCAGGCGGATCTCTGTGAGTTCGAGGCCAGCTTGGTCTACAAAGCGAGTCCAGGACAGCCAGAGATATACAGAGAAACCCTGTCTCGAAAAACCAAAAAAAAAAAAAAAAATCACACATGCACACAAAAAGACAAAAACAAGTAAACAACCAATATCAATATCAGGCTCTTACCTACAAACCAGAGTCCCCTCAGAGTGAGGCCAGGAGTCTAACAACCCCCAGCTGACCTTGCACTTCCTTAGCCCCATCCTCAGGCAGGTGTGTGGGAACTCAGAGGATAGTGTCCCAAAACCAAGCGACTTCATTCTCTTGTTCCCTGTAATAGCTTTCTAACATACTTCTTTTCTTTTTCCTTTTTCTTTCTTTCTTTTTTTTAATTTCTTTATTTTTATTTTATGTACATTGATGTTGCATGTATGTCTGTGTGAGGGTGTCAGATCCCTGGAACAGGAGTTACAGACAGCTGTGAACTGCCACGTGGGTGCTGGGATTTGAACCTGGGTCCTTTGGAAGAACAGCCAGTGCTCTTAACCGCTGAGCCATCTCTCCAGCTCCCCCTCCCCCCTTATTTTTATTTTTTTGAGACAGAGTTTCTGTGTACACAACTGGCTGTCCTGGACTCACTTTGTAGACAAGGCTGGCCTCCAACTCACAGAGATCCGCCTGCCTCTGTCTCCGGAGTACTGGGACTAAAGGCACTAGCTGTCACTTCCTGAACACAGTTGGCTTTAAAATACTACTCTCCCCCTTACACACACACACACACACACACACACACACACACACACACCTGTTGCTTCTTTGCAGCCCTACTAGCTACTGTCGGTCTGCTCCCTCACAAGACAGAGTGCCCCTACCTTGGGGCCCTGGCGCTTTTACTTCTTAGAGTTCTTTTCACTAGATGATTCAGCACCCTAAGCTTTTACCCAGCTCACCCTTATGACATATCGTACTTGTATCTTTTTTTTTTTTTTTTTTTTCAGGGAGAGCTGGTCCATTCTGTTCGCCATCCTGTGCTGACATAGTCCCCAACACACAGAAGATATTAAATAAACATGCACTTGTTGACTGATTGACAGGTCAAAGGGGAACCCAACACTAGCTGGGCAGCTTCCTACTTCGTGCCAGACCCTGGCCAGTGCCACACTGTTAGTCAGTGGAAGAGGGGTGGCCAGAGAGTGGCTAAAGACAAAAGAAGACTTATTTTGGTTCCAGACCAGACCTTGGGGGCAGGGTAAACCTTCTTGGGTCTCCTGCTTCCCCAGGCAGCCTCCCCCTTCTGCATCAGTCATGAGCTTGCTGCACTGAAGCCTGTCCCTTTCTGGAGGGGAAGCAGTGGAGGTGAGTCCAAGACAAATTAGAAGAGGGCAGACAGTGAACTGCTGGGCAAGGCTGCACACCGTCACTGGAGTGGTCAGGGTTGTGTCTCAGTGAGATCGGGATTCCCCTCAGGGAATTAGAACCTTCTGGAAAACCCATGCCATGGTCCTTCCCTCCCTGACTTTTCTGTTCTGACAACAGGAAATCGATGTTCATTTGTGTGACTATTTAAATGTCATCTGCACATGTGATATATTTTACATTTCATCAGCATATGCCACCCAAAGGCTTGAATAGGCAAAGAAGCTAGGAAGGGCTGCAGGCTTTGCTCTGGCTCTTTGTACGTGTAAGAAAGCAGGCCTCCTCTGCTCCAGAGCAGTCTCCTCCCAGCCCCACACATGGACTGTGCAACCCAAACTAGAAAAGTGTGAGCTTGGGCCCAGCTCTGGGTGCCTCTAGCCCAGGTGTTTCTAACCTCTAGCTTTAGTTTTGGCCCAAAGTCAGATCTGGAGGAACAGGAGTTTGGCACCCTTCATCTAAGCTGTCTGTCATGCAAATGGCCCTGTGTTCACACTCATCTGCCTCCAGCTATTTCCCCTGTGTTTCTAACACCTGGTTAATTGGGGGAAGAATGGGATGGAGACCTTATTAAAGACATCTCCCAAGCCCGGAGTTGGTAGGGCACGCCTTTAATCCCAGCACTCGGGAGACAGAGGCAGGAGAATCTCTCTGAGTTCGAGGCCAGCCTGGTCTACAAAGTGAGTCCAGGACAGCCAGGCTGTTACACAGAGAAATCCTGTCTCAAAAGAAAAGAAAAGAAAAGAAAAGAAAATCTCCCAAAACTTTCCACTGCAGACAGGCAGGGATGGCCATTAATTGTGTGGCCTAGGAGTCAGTGGTCTACACAAAGGAATCCGGGGATTCCAACCTGATCTGGACTTCTGATACCCTGAGTGTGTTTGCAAAGGCTATCACCTCGGTAGAATGGGGTTTCATCACTAGTGTGTGCCTTTAATTCTTCTGAAATGGTAATAGTAACAATAACAGCTACATTTATCCTGCCCTTCTTATATATTTGGTTGTGAACCTAGCCTTTAATGCCATCTCTTCAGCCCTATCCTGCCCTTCTTAAAGGATGATGGGCCCTGGGCAAATGCTTCAACACATCCTTCCAATTAATACTTATAACCACCTTGGAGAAGTTATAGAGTCTAAGAGGAACCTCATCCCACCCCCAAAATAGTGGCACAGACCTGTAATTAATTCCAGTCTTCTGGGGGCTGAGGCAGACAGGTCATAAATTCAAGGCTAGCCTGAGCTACAGAGTGACAATGACTAGAAGGGAAGAGAGAAAGGAAGGAAGGAAGGAAGGAAGGAAGGAAGGAAGTCCATCGGGAAATTCACCACAGGTTCCTAAGTCATAGGTGGCAGATCAGCTAGAATTCTGAGTTTAAATCTTGTCTCAGTGACTATCTTGGAGGCCTCTGGAAAACAGTTTAACCCTTTCCAAACCTCAGGGTCCTCATTGTGAAGTGTGAATGGTGCTCACCTCACAGGACTCAGGTAGGGACAAAAAGAGACTGTGTGAAGGTACAGAGAGAACTTTGTTATCATTGCTTCCCTTTGGTCTGCCATTTCCCATGGGCATTGGCTCCCCTGCTCTCCTCTACACTCTCACTATAGTCTTATATTTGGCCAGGGGTAAGAGGTTGCAGACTTGGCCTGCCACTCTTTTTTTTTTTTTTTTTTTTGGTTTTTTTAGACAGGGTTTCTATGTTTAACAGCTCTGGCTGTCCTGGACTCGCTTTGTAGACCAGGCTGGCCTCGAACTCGCAAAGATCAGCCTGCCTCTGCCTCCCAAGTGCTGGGATTAAAGGCGTGCGCCACCACCGCCCAGCTTCGGCCTGCCACTCTTAAGAGAGCAGAGAAAACCAAGGACGAAGTGCACAGATAAACTGTCCCAGGTCACACACTATGTCAGACAGGAAGGACGGAGAAGAAGGGGCTCAGGTGAGAAGGCAGGGAAGCCACGCTTGGCTCTGCTATCCAGAGCAGGGTGACCCTGGACAAGTCACCCCACCCACACACCCCCGAGTTGCTGCTTTCACATTCACAAAACAGAAATTCTAGTCCTTTTGTTTTTTGAGACAAGGTTTCTCTGTGTAGCCCTGGCTGTCCTGGAACTTACTCTGTAGACCAGGCTGGACTTGAACTCACAAAGATCCGCCTGCCTCTGACTCCCGAGTGCTGGGGTTAAAGCCACCACCGCCGGACTAGAAATTATAGCCTCTGTCTCACAAGGTGGCTGTGAAGATTGAGGAAGGAGTAGGTGGGCAGCCCGGAACTCATGACCCTCTTCCCTCCCCAGGAATCAATGTTATGGAACAGGATATCAGACGGACTACTCCAGGGTGGAGGGTGGAGTGAGGCTTAGCTCAGCAGAAGAGCACTTCCCAGACAGCCCTGGGCTCCCCTCCCAATGCCAGAGAGCCAGCTCTGCCTTTTGTCTGCTTTGGGGTGGTGGTGTTATCCACTGTCTTTTGCCTTCCCTACAAGAGAAAGAGAGCTGGCCCAGCCCCTTACCTGCTACAGCACTCAGGAGAGCAGGCCCTGCTCCTTACCTGGATAGCACAGTAGATCTGGCCCTGGATATGGGGGTTGCAGGCCCAGAACCAGGGCTTTGAGTTGGCCCACCAACATATACCCTATGGATGAACCCCTGGAGTGCATGAAGAGGCCAATTCCACAACCCGAAACTACAGGATCTCCATGGCACAGAGCAACAACAGGATATCTGATAAGAGTCCCAGTGAGGTTCCAGTATTGACAAAGTAACAGAAGCCAGAGGGCCTCGTACCAGACCAAGGAGTCATTATAATGAACATTTGCAAGCAAAGAAGTGTGGACAAATGGGAATATTGTGGGACACTCTGAGACACACTACAGCTTCCACAATGAGATTTTTTTTTTCTCTTTCTGTTGGGAGAGGTTGTCAGGGTGGAGGACAGGTATGAGAGGAGGTGGGAGATGAGTGAGAACAGGGTGTACAATGTGAAATTCACAAGATAAGAAAAAAGAAAACAATAAAGGGGGCTGGAGAGATGGCTCAGGGGTTAAGAGCACTCATTGCTCTTCTGAAGGTCATGAGTTCAATTCCCAGCAACCACATGGCAGCTCATACCTGTCTGTAACTCCATTCAGTTCCAGAATATCTGACACCCCCACACAGACATGCATACATGCAAAAACACCAATGCACATAAAACAAAATAAAAAAATTAAAAAATAGCATAAAACTAATTTTTTTTTTAAGAAAGAAACTGAAATAAAACTTCATGACACAACAGCCAGGTGAGGTGGTGAGACCCTGTAATCCCAGAACTGAGGGGAGGCTGAAACAGGAAGGCCATAAGTCTCAGGCCAGTCTGAGCTACAGTGAGCTACACTGAGCCCAGGCCCTGGGCAGCCCGGGTCATATGGTGAGACCCTGTCTCAAAAACCCCAAATAAATAAAAGTCTGAGGCTGCTCCACAGAAGCCTTTGCCATCATTTCCAGCAGCCAGGCAGTAACCCCCTGCCTCCGCATCACACCCCTTCTCTCATCAGTATCTGCTCTGACTCTCCTCTGTTCTCCCTCAAACACTAAGGAACAAACTCCATTCCCGCATGTGCGGGAAGTTTCCTGACTCCACTAGAGCCAGCCTGAAGATGGTCCCAACGCCTGTGACAGGAAAGGGTTTTTGTAGGTTTTTGTAAAAGATGAGGTGGGGCAAGGTGGGAGAACCAATTATAAACACAATGATATATACCTAGCTTGTACCTCTGAGGCTATGGCAGAGAGAACAGGTGCTGCGGGGCTTGGAGACCGTGGAATGAGGCTGAAGCCTGAAGACTGCTCAGCGAGAACAGGTAGGTACCTGTCAGATGACCCTGCAAGAGGGGCTGGGCTGCAGATCCCCTCGAGGGTTATCTTGTCCTGAGCCCTCTCCGCTTACCTGTATGTAGTTATCCTCGCAGTAGTTGGCCACCCGCAGCAGGGCGCTGTGATTGCCCCGCAGAGCCTCCCGGCCAGTGGGTATATCGAAATCCTGTAGCTGCTGAAGCTCCGCCATGGCTCAGGCCTCAGTGGAGTTCCCTGGGGAGCCTGCCGGGGTTTTGAGCCTCACCCTGCCCCTGATTGGCCGCTCTGCCTTCCCTCCCTCTCACTGCTTTTGGTTTCCTCTGCGTGAGAGACCCAAACCAGTCTGCAAAAGGGTAGGCATGCTCATTCCGGGACAAGAGGAAGTCAGACCCTGGGTCCTGGGCCTGGGCCTTTCTGTCCCCTGCTCAGGAGAAGGGGGAAGCCAGGGGCCTGTTTGGGGGCTCAGCCTCCCAATCTCACCAGGCAAAGGAAGCCAAGGTCGGGGTATCTGTGCTTGCTCCCTGGTCCTGGGGAGGAAGCTAGTCAAAGGGGGGATGGGGTAGTAGAGACAGGAGGAAGGGGCTGGTCTGCTCTAGGGGTGGATTTTCCACTCATGGAAGAGAGGAGGAAAGGGCAGAGGGTGGGGGCTTCCTTGGGAAGCTTGGGGATGAGTCACCAAGGGATGAGGGAGTGGAGGGTGGATAGGATATGGAGACAAATCATGGCGTGGGAGGGGGGGGCGGCAGTAGAGCGACACAATGGAAAACAACCCATGCAGCACCAGGAAGGATCAGAGTTAGACATCAGGAAGACACAGCTAGAATTACTGAAGAACTTTAGGCAAACCTAAGAAGGGGGTCAGGTGGGCAGTCCGTGACCAGTATTGTGTGCCTGATGGAGGTAGGAGAGGATGAAACTGAGCAAATAAGTAGAGTACGAGGGACCCAAATGAGCAACAGGGAGGCCGTGGATACAAGACAGCGCCATTCCACATGGATGTGTGGGTTTGGAGACAGCGCTGGTGGACTGAGTGCCGAGCAAGCCTCATGGATTAATTGAGAGTTGGTCTGCCCTACACTTGAAATGATGGAGCTCCCAGATGTTGGAGGGACTTGATCTCGGGCCAGGGATGGCCTCACAGGGCCCCTCCCCCTCCCAGTCTGGCATCCTCCTGGCAGAAGAGGAACCTCACTGACCACATTGGGTCCTTAACATTTCCTCAAGAATGCCATTGGACAAATGTCAGCCAGAGCAGGAGCTCAGCTCTGCTAAATGTCAGAGTGTTGTCAGGTGGTCCTGGGAGAGGCGGGGAAAGAGCAGGTTGCAGGCCAGTGTCGGAAACTGAAGTTAAGGGAGTTCCACACACTAGGGAGGGAGTGGAAGCCAAGAAGCCAAGGACATGGCATTAGGGTGGCCACAGCCGCTGGATACTAACTGTTGAGCATTGAAACTGAGGGTATCTTTTTATGGAGTGAATGAAGAGCAAGCTTGAAGACCCTTGTAAGGTGAAATTGTGGAACCCCCTAATGGACAGTACAGTGCCTCTGGATGGGGAAAACTAGGGTCTAGTTTGGGACATGTCCTCTGGGGAGGAGCAGGCTCTGTGATGGAGAGGGACAAGGGATGCATGTGGGCTAGAGGGAACCTGTGGGGCGGGGTAAAGGGGTGGGGTCACTAAAGGATGGGGCTGATGTGGTCCAGGAGCCCACAATGGAGGCAGCCTGTTTTTAACTTTGCCGGTTTTGTACTTTACGTTAGTGCCTGCCATAGGAGCGAAGGACTTAGCAACCCTGAGCTCATGATCAGCTTAGGAGGCAGAGATTTGGCTCTGCTGACCATCTGCTTTATCTGAAGATTTTCAGCTGATGAGGTGCTAGGAGGCTCAAACACCATCGCATCTTGGTCCTGGACTGGTGATTTGGAGAGAGCTCTAGCAGGTAAGGAGGCTTTGGGGCACTGGGCAGGGATCTAGTCTTAGTACTACTAAGTTTAAGCACCAGGCTGGCTGTCCTGGTTACCCTGGAGTTTTGATGTAATATTATTGTCAGAAAAACTAATAAGAAGAAATGTGCCCAGGTTGTTATGTGCCAGGCAGTATGACAATGTTCCTCTGTACATTATTTTCGTTTTTATTTCACATGTATGAATGTTTTGCCTGCATGGATGGACCATACCACATGCATGACTGGTTCTCACAGAGGTCAGAAATGGGCATTGGATCCCCTTGAATTGGGGTTATGGATGGTTGTGAGCTACCAGGTGGGTGCCGGGAATCGAATCCTCACCCTCTGCAAGGGCAACAAGTACTCTAAAATGCTGGGCCATCTCTCCAGCAACCCCATGCACTGTTTTGTTGTTGTTTAGTTCTCTCGATAATAATGAGATTAGGAATGTACGTCAGTTAAAGAATGCTCGCCTAGCACCCTCAATGCCCTGGATCCCATCTCCAGTAGCACACAAGCTAGGTATTGTGGTGCACGCCTATAGTTCCAGAACTCAGGAGGTAGAGGCAGAAGGAAGAGGGAGGGATTCAGAGTCATCCTCAGGTAACTAGAGAGTTTGAGGCCAGCCTGGGCTACATCAAAAATAAAAGAAATGCTACTATTATTATACTCATTTACTGATGGGGATACTAAGACTCAGTGAAGCTGAGTGGCTGGCCTAAGGCCACACAAGGAGAAAGCAGCCAACTGAGGGTCATAGCTGGACTCTGGCTGCCTCCAAAACTCTTAGTCTTAATACTGGGCATACTGTCCCCTGCAGGGCTTAGAGACAAAGCATCCTCCTGAGTCATTACATGGAGCAATCACTCTTTGTCCCAAATTTTCTACACTTAAATTCCATTTTCCCTTCTTTTTCTATTTCCTCCTTAGAGAGGTTCTTATCCAAGGGCAAAAATTGTGCCACCCTCTCTGTCTGGTCATTTCTATTCCTTCTAAGACTTTCTTCATGATGGAGCAAGGGGCGGAGGGATACAATGAGGAGATGTTAACCAATGAGGGACCTTGATGGGCGGATATGGGCAGGAAGAGCACAGAATTGGAGGCATGTAAGTGTTGATGGCTGTGGCATCCTGTCAGGGCCCAGGTCTCCCTCTTTGGTAGGATGGCCCAGGATCTCAGTGAAAAAGAGCTGCTGAGGATGGAAGTGGAGCAGCTGAAGAAGGAAGTGAAGAACCCGCGTGACCTGGTGAGCCTCCAGTCATTCCTCTCGGCTTCTTTATCTCTTTCTGTTCAGAAGTGAGAGGAGACACTAGGTACAAAACATATCACTGGGCTGGGGTGGGATGTAGAAGATAGTTGGCGTCTTCCTTGTGTCCCTGGACACAGGGGAGAGGGTGAGAGCTGTAGGGGGCCCTGTGTGTCAGGCACTGTCTCCAGGGTGGGCTGGCCATACATCCCGTCAAGTGTTTGAGAGTCCGGTCAAGGAACTCACTCTCCTGCCTGCCTCTTTCTTCTACCCTCTTCCTCTTTGAGCTCAACCCTACCCTGCCCATCTTCTTAAGACTGCCAAGTCATAGATTCTGAGAATCCAAACAAGAGCTGTGACCATGTTTTGTCATCTTACAGATTTCCAAGACAGGAAAGGAAATCAAGGATTACGTAGAGGCCCAAGCAGGCACCGACCCTCTTCTCAAAGGCATCCCAGAAGACAAGAATCCCTTCAAGGAGAAAGGCACTTGTCTAATAAGTTGATGGCCCAGAGCACTCCTCCCCCACCCCTTTTTGGTCCATCCTCAGCCAGGCCCAAGTGTGCTGGAATACCCAAGGATCAATGTTTACCTCCTCCTACACATAAAATGAGTAAAGATGCTGGAAAAAAAAAAAACCCACGTGAGTCAATTCTCAATCCTGCTTCCCACCCTATCTTTCACCTGCCTTCCTTTGCCTCTGATAGGGCAAGGTGTAGAAGGATACAGTGAGGAAGTGTTAACCAATAAGGAGCCGTCATGGGGGGGGGGGCCAAGTGGCCAGGAAGGATGTAGAATCGAAGGCATGAAGGGAGACCTCACTCAGATAGAAAATTACAGCTGAGTGGTGGCACATGTGTGGCAGGTCAGGAAGACCCTGCAATACCCTGAAGGCCCAGAGAGCAGTCCTAGGGAGCATTTACTCCTCATAGAGTCCCCCCTCCCATCTTTTCTTCTCCTCCCTTCTACATCAATGTAGTTTGAGCTAGAGGCTAGGATGGGAGCTCCCCTGCCTCATGCCCTATTCTGATATCCTCTTTCTTCCTAGTTATTTGGACCATATGGTGGGGGTGGGGGCTCAGCTGGTAGAGTGCTTGCCTGGCATGCAAGAGACCCAGGGTTCCATCCCTAGCACCACATAAGCTGGGTATTGGTGGCCCTTTTCTAAAGTGCCAGCACTGGAGAGTCAGAGGCAAGGAAGATCAGAAATTCAGGGCCATGCTCGTTACATAGGAAGTTTGAGATCAGCCCAGACTATGTAAGACTCTGTCTCATTAACACAAAACAAAATAAGAAGGAAAACAAAAAACTGCATTAGCCTGAACAGCCTGAAGATGAGAGAGAGAGAGAGAGGTTTGTAGGGTCATGATTACATAGCTTATGGTTCATTTAATGGATTGAGTGTCTATTACGTATTAGGCAGTACAGCCTGAAGTATGGGCAAGACTAGATGGTTCTTATTTTCATGGAATCTGGTAGAGAAAACCTAAAAGAATTTGCAGTGGAGCAAATAGAAGTCACAGCCTGGGAGAGCCAAGGCCATGCAGAAGCGCACAGCAGATGCATCTTTAGGGCCGTGACAAGGTCCAGGTACCAACGGAAGGGTTCAGTGTAAAGAGGGTGAAGCATAGAGCACAGGTAAAGTCCGAAAGGACTTTCTGTGACATCAATTACAACTTTTCCCCGTTGGCCGGGCGTGGTGGCGCACGCCTTGTTTTTTTTTTTTTTTTTTTTGGTTTTTTCGAGACAGGGTTTCTCTGTTTAACAGCTCTGGCTGTCCTGGACTCGCTTTGTAGACCAGGCTGGCCTCGAACTCGCAAAGATCCGCCTGCCTCTGCCTCCCAAGTGCTGGGATTAAAGGCGTGGTTGGCGCACGCCTTTAATCCCAGCACTCGGGAGGCAGAGGCAGGTGGATCTCTGTGAGTTCGAGACCAGCCTCGTCTACAAAGCGAGTCCAGGACAGTCAAGGATACACAGAGAAACCCTGTCTCGAAAAACCTTAAAATTTTTTTTTTCCTCATGAGGGGCTGGAGGAAGAGCTCAGTAGTTAAGAGCAAGTGCAGCTCTTGCAGAGGACCCAGTCTGGTTCCCAGCACCCACACCGGGAGGCTCATAACCAACCACTTGTAACTCCAGCTCCAGGGGATCTGATACATCTGGCCTCCAAGGGTAAGCACATACGTGTGCACACATGTACACCCACAGACATACAGTTAAAAATAACACACACAATTAAAAATAGATGAAATATAAAATTTAAAAGAATTGTTTTCATCATTTGGTCATAGTAGCATGTAACAGAATATTTTTATTTGTCATACTTATATTTATTAATACTTAACAATCACCTATAAAATACCTAAATTCTATAACCTAAACCTTAATTCTAAAATCTAAAATCTATCTAAAAATATCTTAATACCTAAAACACTCTAATACCTATAAAAAACCAAACACTTAACACTATTTTAAGTTTCTTAAAAGAATATTAATACTCTTGGCGTAGGTCCATGTATGGTGGCTTGATGTACGTCTGTCCCAATAGGTCTTTCGATCTTAATCTCTGTTGAGTCTTATTTGTCCGCTCATAAGGCCAGTTTTTAAAGTTAGTCTTTTCTGACCGCTGATGTAGGGCAGTCTTTTTAATTAGCCAAGAATTGCCTCTGCAGTCTCAGGGCCCAGATATTTCAAGACCAAAAGCTTATCCAAACTACTTCCAATTCCATTATTTTGCTCACCTTTCTGGTGCTCTAAAGTTCTAAGGTACACAGTTCCAAAGGACTCTGCCTTAGCAGGTCTGTGGTAGGTTTTTCTGTTGGATTGCAGTGGTCCAAAATCTGCCAATGGTATACCTTGCTACGCTCTTCCCCAGTGTGAATTTCCAGCCGGTGAGGGCAGGGGAGCCAAGAGGAGGAGGGGCTGGAGGCCACATGGACCCCTGACCTAAATCTTGTTGCATGTTGTGATGATCTCGGAGTGATTTTTGGCAGTGGGTTTTTGAAGGCTCTCCCAAGACACGCCCCTACAACAGTGCATCAGTGTCTGTCTGTGGTAGATCTCCGGAGATTCTCATTGTTCTCAGGCTAACGACTTCATCTGGCCGTATCATCCTGCCATAATTGGCTCTGCCCATATCTTTCACAAGAAGGAACACCAAGCTTTTGCTAATCCAAAATTCCTATGCTGCTAGATGCTAAGTTGACTGTCTATTAATTTCACTAACTTCTCTAACCCTACCACAGTAGCACATGCTTATAATCCCAAGACTAGAGAGACAGAGGGAAGAAGATCACAAATTCAAATCAAGCATGTGCTACATAGTACATTCCTGGCTACCCTGAACTACTCAGGGAAACCCTGTCTAAAAAGAAAGAAACTTAGCCAGGCGTGGTGGCTCACGCCTTTAATCCCAGCGCTTGGGAGGCAGAGGCAGGTGGATTTCTGTGAGTTTGAGGCCAGCCTGGTCTACAAAGTGAGTCCAGGGCAACCAGAGCTGTTACACAGAGAAACCCTGTCTCGAAAAAACAAAAAACAAAAAAAAAAAGAAAGAAAGAAACTTTCTTTTCTTTCTTAAATTATTTGTTTTTATTTTATGTGCATGGGTGGTTTCCCTGCATTATCTGTGTGAGGGTGTCAGGTTCTGGACTTACTATAGTTGTCAGCTGCCATGTGGGTGCTGGGATTTGAACTCCAGTTCCATGAAATCTGATGCCTTTTTCTTTTCTTTTTTTTTTTTTTTCGAGACAGGGTTTCTCTGTATAACAGCTCTGGCTGTCCTGGACTCACTCTGTAGACCAGGCTGGCCTCAAACTCACAGAGATCCTCCTGCCTCTGCCTCCCAAGTGCTGGGATTAAAGGCGTGCGCCACCACCGCCCAGCGCCTTTTTCTATCTCTGCAGGAAATAGGCATTCAAACATTCATGCAAATAAATCTTTTTAAAAAAATCAAAACAGCCGGGCGGTGGTGGCGCACGCCTTTAATCCCAGCACTTGGGAGGCAGAAGCAGGCGGATCTTTGTGAGTTCGAGGCCAGCCTGGTCCACAAAGCGAGTCCAGGACAGCCAGAGATATTCAGAGAAACCCTGTCTCGAAAAAAAAAAAACAAACAAATAAAAAATCAAAACATTAAAGTACAGTTTGTGTGGGACATGGGGGTGCACACCTTTAGTCCTAGCACTCAAGAGGCAGAAGCTAATAGATGGATCTCTGTAAGTTTGAGGCCAGCTTGGTCTAAATAACAAGATCCAGGCCATCTAGAGCTATAGAGAGAAACCCTGTCTCAAAAGAAAGCAAAGTGACAACAATAAAAAGCTTGAATGAGAACAGTCCCATAGGCTGATATATCTGAATGTTTAGTCATCAGACAGTAGAACTGCTGAAGGATTGGAAGGACTAAGAAGTGTGGCCTTGTCGGAGAAAGTGTGACCCTGGAGGTGGGCTTTGAGATTTCAAAAGCCTGCACCAGGGCCAGGCCTTCTCTGTCTGTCCCCCCACGCCCCACACGAACTCTACTTTAATGTTTTGAATTTTTTTTTAGATTTAGTTGTTTTATATAAATGAGCATTCTGCTTGCATGAATGTGTGCATACCATGTGAATGTCTATCTCCTGCCGAGGTCAGAAGAAGACATCAGGTTCCCTGGAACTGGAGTTACAGACCGTTGTGAGCCACTATGTTGGCACTGGGAACCAAACCGAGTCCTCTACAAGAGCAGTGCTTTTAATTGCTGTACTATCTCTCCAGCCCCAAGAACTATATTTTAAATGGACAGCTATCAGGTTGGAACTGAATGTCAAGAGGAAGTCCCCAGGTTCTTAGGTACCCTCTAGAAGGATTGGGTGGTCAGAGGGTATTGCTTGTTGAGTTATACAGCTTCATCTGCTGAGAGTGAGATATATCTGCTGATAGATACATCCATCTATCAATCTTACTGACATTAGAAGAAAACTTCCTGGGTTTTTTTTTTTAATTTTTAAAATTTTGTTTGCTTGTTTGTGATAGAATCTCATACAGCACCCCAGGCTCACATGGAACTCTGCTGCCTCTACCTCCCCAGTGCTGAATGACAGGCATGAGCCACCACACCTAATGAAAATGTTTCTTGACAAGATTGGAAGTGGAAAAAAGTTGGAGAGGAAACTAAGAGGTGGTTGTTCTTGGGGGAGAGGTGAGGATAAGCATGTTCGGGGATGGCTTGGAGAGTTTCTTTCGGAAGTAAACCTTACAGATCTTGGCATCTGATTGGTAGGAAGGAGAACAGGTACTCCTGAGAGACAGTTGTACTAGTAGGTGAGCTAAAGGAACTGAACCAATAGACTGTATTTACAATATAAGGAGATTTGCTAGACTGGCTTACAGCGTAAGGGCTGGGCATTCCAACAGTGTTCATCTCTGTGTTAGAGAGGCTGAGAACTTTGTAGCTACTGAATCCACAAAGCTGGATGCCTCATTATTGGAAGACCTGGAAGCTCTCTGGAGAGCCACCAGAATTCATTTAGTCCATGTTGGAAGGCTGAAGAAACCGGAGCTCAGTGTCAGCAGAGGATGACACTGTCAGAAGGAAGAAGCTAAGGCAGGTAGCACCGCTTTTTCCTTAGACATCTTTCTATCTGGGCTACAGTTTAGAAGGTGTTATTAATTTGAGAGTATAACATCCCCCTCAGTTAATCCTTTCTAGAAACTCTCTGCCAAAAATGTCTAAAGTTAGAGGAAGCTCTTAGCCCTCATGATTGCTGAACTGAGGGGGGCTGATATGTGGGGTCCCCCACACTGGAGGAGTAGGATAGGTGGGAGATGGGGGAGAGGGAAGGAACCAGGAGGGGTGGAAAGAGGGGACTGTGATGGAGATGTAACTTGAAATAATAAACAATTTTTAAAAAAGAAAAGAAAAAAAGAGAAATATCTGAAGTTGTACCTCCATGGTGATTCTCAATCCCTCCAAGCTAACAGTTAAAAGCAAACAGCAATTAAAAGCCTGGAGTGGTGGTGCACGCCTTTAATCCCAGCACTGGGGGGCAGAGGCAGGAGTATCTCTGTGAGTTCAAGGCCAGCCTGTTTTACAAAATGAATTCCAGGACAGCCAGGACTACACAAAGAAACCCTCTAACAGAATATTTGTATTTATAAACACTTATATTTGTTAATATTTAACAAACATCTACAAAATACCTAAAGCTTGTAACCTAAAACCTATAATTTAGAATCTATAATCTATCTAAAATACTCTAATACCTGTCTAAAAGCACTTAACACTATTTAACTTTCTTAAGAGGATATTAATATTTGTAGCATAGGTCCATGCAGGATGGCTTGGTTTACGGCTGTCCCGGAAGGCAGTTCCCTTCAAAGATTAGCGTTCGTTGGACCTCACTTTGTCAGTTCATAAGGCCAGTCTATTTCCATCACCAAATGGTGGCCGGTTTATAAAATCAATCTGTTCCAACTGCCAACTGAAGGCGGCTTTTTTGTTTTGTTTTTCGAGACAGGGATTCTCTGTATAACAGCTCTGGCTGTCCTAGACTCACTTTGTAGACCAGGCTGGCCTCGAACTGAAGGCGTGCTTTTTAATCAGCTAAGATTGCCTCCACGGTCTCTTTGGCCCTGGCAAGTCTCAAAGTCGGAAGTCTCTCCAAGCTGCTTCTGAACTCCGCTCATTTTTTGGGCTGTCTGGGCCCCAACACAGACAGACAGATGCCTTCAAGGAACTCTCAGCAGTTTGTATGCCAGGCCTTTGCCTTGGACTATAACAATCTAAATTCTGTTAATGGCGTACCTTGCTGTGCTCTTCTTCAGCATGACTTATCAGTCAGTGAGGGCAGGAGGAAGACAGAGACCTCGTGGAATTCTCCGGCTTATATATTGCATTATCTCGTGATACTTGGCAGTCATGAGGGTCCACAAGATTTCTCGTGATGTCCAACAGTCTCGTTGCTTCTCACAATAACTGACGTCATCTGAGTGGCTTGCACGGTTTCTTAGCCACGCCCCTTCAACAGGGCATATCGCCCAGCCACAACCTGGCTTTGTCCATCCCAGCCATCCCAGCAGGCAAAGGGATGCCAAGCTGTTCCCCATGTGTGCCAGATGCCAACCCAAACTCCCCAGAAATTTCACCAAAGAGACCCAACTTCCACCACAAAACCCTGTCTGGAAAAACAACAACAAAAGAGCATGTACTACCTTGTTGAGGACCGAAGTTCAGATCCCAGTACCTACATCAGCCAAGGCTGCTTACAACTACCTGTAACTCCAGCTCCAAGGAATCTGATTCCCTCTCTCTCTCTCTCTCTCTCTCCAGAATCTTTTTATGTAGCCTTAGCTGTTCTAGCTAACCTAGAACTCACTATGTAGACCAAGGTGGTCTTGAACTCAGAGTTTTACCTCCGCCTTCTCAGTGTTGGGATTAAAGGTGTGAGCCACCATGCCTGGCAATGGTTCTCATTTTAAAGACCGAGGAAGGGCTGGGGAGATGGCTCTCTGATTAAGAGCCCTTACTGCTCTTGCAGAGGACCCAAGTTCAGTTGCAGCACCCCCACGATGGCTCACAAACACTTGTAATTCAAGTTCCAGGAGACCTGACATCCTCGGTAAGCTAGGGTTTTGATCCCAGCAAGAAATTCTACCCCTTCTTGGCTGGGGTCCCAGTCAAAGGAGCCATTTCTTGTTCTATTTTTGTTTTTCTGAGACAGAGTTTTATGTGTTGTCTTGACTGTATTGGACTGGCTTTATAGACCAGGTTGGCCTTGAACTCACAGAGATCCTCCTGCCTCTGTCTCTCTGCTGAGATTAAAGGGGTGTGCCACCACGCCCTGTGAGTAGCCATTTCATTATTTCACCTTCATTCAGACTATCATCCTAGCCAATCAAAGGTACAATAAGGGTCACGGGATCCCCTGAGCCTCAAACTCAGTCATTGCCCCAACACTCTTTTCTATCTGGAGTTTGTCTGTTTGCTTTGTTTTGAGATATTCTCACTGGGTAGCTCAGGCTATGCCTAAACAGCAGATCCTTCTGCCCCATCTTCTTGAATGTGGGACTGAGTACAAGTGTACACAAAACCTGTTTCCATAATACCATAAAGAATGCTGGTGCTTGCCGGGTGTGGTGGTGCACGCCTTTAATCCCAGCACTCGGGAGGCAGAGGCAGGCGGATCTCTGTGAGTTCGAGGCCAGCCTTGTCTACAAAGTGAGTCCAAAACAGCCAAGGATACACAGGGAAATCCCATCTCAAACAAACAAACAAAAACAAAAAGAATGTTGGTGTTCTGCCACCTCCCCCCGTTTTCTCTTTCTGTCTTTCTCTGTCCTTGGCACCCCTTTTCTCTCTCTCCTCTCTGCTTTCTCCCTTTCTGTCCTTCTCTACTCTCATGGCTCTGTCCCCATCTTTCTCTACACCTTTACCCTCTTCACGGCCCTTAACTCCTCTCTCCCTTACCCCTCCCGCAAATAAACCTCCTTTATACCAGGAAAAAAGAAAGAAAAAGAATACCTACCGGCTATTGGAGCGCAGAGCACAGTTTCCACTTAATGGAATTATAGTGCCGTGTTCTGGCAGCAGCATTCTTTCCTCTTGTGCCCAAGCCTCATGTGAACAGGTTAAAAGGAAAAGAATGGGGGATAGAGAGATGGCTTATCAGTAAAGTGTTCACCTTCCAAGTACTGAGTCAAGTTTTTAAAAAGGAAGGCATGAGGCACCATGATGGTGCACATCTTTAATCCCAGCACTCAGGAGGCAGAGGCAGGTGGATCTCTGTAATTGGAGGTCAGTCTGGTCTACATTATCAAGTTCCAGGACAGCCAGGACTGTATAGTGAGAGCCTTTCTCAAAAAAAAAAAAAAAAAAAGAAAGAAAAGAAAAGAAAAAAAAAAGAAAGAAAGAAAGGCCAGGCATGGTGGTGCACGCCTTTAATCCCAGCACTTGGGAGGCAGAGACAGGTGGATCTCTGTGAGTTCAAGGCCAGCCTGGTCTACGGAGTGAGTTCCAGGATAGCTAGGGCAGCACAGAGAAACCCTGTCTTGAAAAACCAAAAACCAAAAAAAAAAAACAAACAAAACAAAAGGTGACCAGCACTTGAGGAAAGACTTATCCTCTGGCTTATACATGCAAGTGCAAACACAGGCACACATACCTCCCTCCACCGGCACACATGCACACACATGCACACACATGCACACACATGCTTACACACACAAAAAGAGAATGGGCATGGCCATTCTGAGAGTGGGCCACTGATGACATGCAAGCCAGCCTTTCTGTCTCAATCTCAGAGATCTCCAAGGGTTTGAACCCTGAAAGCACCGAAGAGGCAGCTACCATTGGTTCCTCACAGCATACCAGGCAGCGTTTTTCCCAATGGCACCTAGCCTGGGGCCCAATGGTGTCATCCAGCAAGGCTGGGACACTACACTGGGTCTTTCTCAAGTAAGTCCACCACATTGCAAAAGTCACAGCTTACAGATTCTGATCACACATGGGGACCATCAAATCCTGCCACCATTAGCTCCTTGGCTTTAAATTTTTTCTTTCTTAGGTGAGTTTTTGTTTGGTTTGGTTTGGTTTATTTAGTTATTTTTTTTGTTTTGTTTTCAATACATCCCAAGAGCAATTTCCCCTCTCTCCACTCCTCTCAGTTCCCACCCCTTGGTGGTTTTTATTTTGAAGTATTTTTAGACTTACAGAAAACTTGCAGAATTGCAAAGTAACAGAATTCCCCTGTACCCTTACCCAAGTTGCCCAATGATAACCTCTTATATGACCGTGACCTTTATTAAAATGAAGAAATCAAGAAATGGGCATGGTGGTGTAACCCCAGCACATGGGAAAAAGAGGCAGGAGAATTACCAACAAGTGTAAGGCCAGCATGTTCTACATTGTGAGTTTCAGGCCAGCCAGGGCTACACAGTGAGATACTGTCTCAAACAAACAAACGATAGGGAGCTGGAGGAATGCTTCAATGGGTAAAGATGTCTGATGCCAAGTGTGACATGGATCCCATGTGGTGGAAGAGGGGGATCCAGCCTTGACAGTTTTGCTCTGGCATCCACAGAGAGGCTCTGAGCTACTGATATGTGCACATGAGTACATACACACAAATGAATAAACAAACAAAAATAAGAAATTAGCATTAGTACAATGCTACTAAGTAAGCTCGAGACTTTGGATTTCTCCAGGTTTTTCACTAATGTAATTTCTCTGCTCCAGGGTTTTTCTTAGGTGGAACCTTTGCTTTTCCTTTTTACTTGGAAGAGTTTTTTTGGTTAAAGACAACGTGGTCTAGGATATCATGACTGTCTATACGACACTCCATGATCCACAGATATTGGAGAACACAATGCTAACTCCTAAATCACAGTCTATTTCAGTGGGGACAATCCACGGTTCCTTCCAGTGACCTGCCACTAGAGAATAGCCTAGTGTCCTCAGTCTCTGGGCTTATCCCAAGGGGTCTAGCCCCAATATCTTCTTTGTCTTCAGCTCCTTAGTTATGTTCTATGACCTTGACCACCTGACCAGAACCTTAATAACTTCCCACGAATCCTAGAAAATGGAAATGACTTTCAGTGCCACCCTGAGAACAGCAGTTTCCAGAGAAAGAGGAAGCAGTCGTCTAGTGCAGCTAGCTTCCCAGACGTGGTTAGGAGACAGAGTAGGAAGGAACTGAGTGGAGTGAAGGAATAGAAGAAAAGACAGAGAGAAAAGTACCAAGGATGCTTCCTTCAACTTTATCGTGGTCCTTGGATGATGCATGTATGGTAACGCCCAGGTAGAGACACCCCTGACCCATACCCACTTTTCCTTTCTGCTTTTCCTCTCACCCTCCTTTGCCCTGCTCCAAATCATTCACAGGTGGTAGCTGATTTTCCAAGAGTGGCTGAGTATGTTTGAAAAAAGAAGGCCAGAAATAGAGCTTGGAGGAACCCCAGCACCACAGGCCAGCCAGAGGAGGAAGGGCAGTGGAGGGGACTGAGGGCTGTTGGGTCAAAGAAGGGGGATGACCCAGCAGAGACCAGGTGGTGGCAATTCAGAGGATCCTGCACTGAGGAGGAGGCATGTTCTTCAACTTCTCCAAGTCCTGTTCAAGTAATATTGTGCGAAGTCATTTTCAAGTTTCAAATCCTCATTTTCTTTCTGAGACAGGGTCTAATGTATCTAGGGTCGGCCTCTAATTCACTGAGCAGCAGAGAATGGCCTTGGATTTCTGATCACGTCTATTCTCTCTCAGCTCCTCAAGTGTTGAGATTATAGGCCTGTGCCAGCAGCGGGGCACACTAATTTCTAACTGTACTAGTTCTCCATGACTGTAAAGCTCTCATGTGATGGAAGTTTAGATTTCTTTGGAAACATGGTTGTGTTGAATGAATGTGTTTTTCTGTTTTGGTCTTGAGTATGGGATGTGAAGGTGCTTTGTCCATTGCTGAAAAGCAGACTCGTGAGAGGGCCATGCAAAACATCCTGATGGAAGAGCACGTGACGTTTAGTCAACCAGAAATTGTCACGTGCAGGGAACATGCTTTTGGTTGGAAAACATCCTTTGATGGATGGACTCCTGGAGAACATGTGATCTTGGTCAGCAGGAAATACCTTGCTCAGAGGACAGGAGGTTGGTCAATTGAAAACCATCCTTGTGCAGATTTTGAGGAGGTATAAAATGGAGCCCCCAGAAACTTGGAGGGGAGTTTTACTTGGCATTGCTTCTCATCACTTCTGATCACCTGCTTTGCTTTGAGACTCCAGACAAAGCTTTGCTGAAGTTTGCTGCTGCTGGGACTTGCTGAAGATCTCTGCCCAGGTCAGACTGAGCCCAGGTTGGGCCCCTTTTGGGGCTGCGAAAGCCTCTGCTTCCTTGGCTGTCCTTACTGGTGCCCCTGGCTACTATGTTCCCGTTGCTGCTTATATGCTGATTTGGCTGGACTGCTGATTAATTGATTGCCCCAAGGATCTACGACTAAAGAGGTCTACACTAGGGCTGGGCATGGTGGCGCACGCCTTTAATCCCAGCACTTGGGAGGCAGAGGCAGGTGGATCTCTGTGAGTTCGAGGCCAGCCTGGTCTACAAAGTGAGTCCAGGACAACCAGGGCTACACAGAGAAACCTGGTCTGGAAAAACCAAAAAAAAAAAAAGAGCTCTACACTGTCTCTGATAATATGCTTTCTCCCATACTTCAGGTCGGTGAGTTGGAAGGTGTATAGAGATATTAAATGTTTAAAAGTATGCCTTCACTCTCAAATTCCCTCCCTTTGCCACACCCTTAGCTAAAAACCCTTTCTAGGGCCAACCACTCAAGGCTCTACAACTTCCTGGGAAGCTCCTCTGCTACTCTTTCCCTGTTCATTCTCTCTATAGTGATGTCTCCTCTCTTAAAGCCCTTCTTGATTGTTTTTGTTTTTGTCTGTGTTTGTTTTTGTTTTCCAGACAAGGTTTCTCTGTGTGGTCCTGGCTGTCTTGGAACTTGGTCTGCCGATTAGGCTAACCTGGAACTGCCTCTGCCTCCCAAATACTGGGATTCAAGGTATGCACCACCATCCCTGTCTCATTTTTGTCTTTGAGACAGGTTTTCAGTACTTATATGACTTGTAAAACAAGTTGTGGATTGTCCTGCAACTTGTTATGCAGTCTAAATTGGCCTCTAACTCACTGTCCTCCTGCCTCAGCCTTCCAGGGGTTGGGATTAGGGGTTCAGCCTTAATCTTTCCATCTAGATGAGATGGCTCGGCAGGTAGAAGTGGTTGCTGCTCAGGCCTGATTACCCAAGTTCAACCCCAAGAATTCACAGTGGAAGGAGAGAACTGACCCCTGAAGGTTGTTCTCTGACCCCTTATAAGCCCCCCTTCCTTGCACATGCATGTCCACAATCATATGCACACACCATGCCCCCCACAGGATAATAATAGTCTTTTAAATTTTTTATTTTATACGTACAAGTGTTTTGCTTATATATGTACTGTGTGCATGTCTGCTACCTGTGAAAGCCAAGAAGAGGTGATTGGACCCTCTGGAACTGAAGTCACAGATGGTTGTGAGCTGCCATGTGGGTGCTGAGAATCAAACCTGGGTCCTCCACAAGCGCAGCAAGCTCTCTTAACCGCTGAGCTGTCTTTCCGGCTCCAATTCATTTTTTTTTTTCTTTTAAGGATCTCAGACTCCTTGAGGGCAGAGGTCAAGGCTTGCTTTACCTCATTGACCTTAGAGGGTGCTGGCCAGCATGTGTGGAAGGGGTCTGTGTTCTGCAACTCACAGGCTAGTGTGTGTTAGTGTGATGGGTAAGTGGTGCACATACGTTATCTTATCTGCAAGTGAAAGCCAAGACAAGGGCAGCCTGGGGAGGGAGGGTCCTAATGCAAGTTTGTAGGTGTCAGGGTGCTGCTCTCTGCTGGCAACTCAGACTGGGACAACATGCTACCGAAGGTATCATTCTGTAGTACATTCCAGAAAATATACTCAATCTGTCCCTTCTTGGGAAGAAAATCATGAGAAGGGACTTGTCAGACTGTTGTGAGAAAAGAGAGGTTTCCTCCAAAGCTACAGGGGCTACGAGGAGAGGAAGATAGATAGAGTCAGAGAACTCAGAGCTCGGAAAAGAACAGAAGGATGGTGAGGAATGCTAGTGAGGTTTTTGGGGTTTTGTTTGGTTGAGTGGATGGGATTTTTTTTTCTTTTTGGGGGTGTTCGTTTGTTTATTTTGGTTTTTTGAGACAGGGTTTCTCTGTGTAGCCCTGGGTGTCCTGGGCTCACTTTGTAGACCAGGCTGGCCTTGAACTCACAGAGATCAGCCCGCCTCTGCCTCCCAAGTGTTGGGAATAAAGGCATGAGCCACCACGCCTGGCTGTTTTTTGGGTTTTTGTGTTCGGTTTTTTTTTTGTTTTGTTTTGTTTTTTTGGTTTTTGATTTTTCAAGAGAAGATTTCTCTGTGTAGCCCCTGGCTGTCCTTGGCTTGCTCTGTAGTTCAGACTGGCCTCAAACTCAGAGATCCACCAGCCTCTGCCTCCTGAGTGCTGGCATCAAAGGTGTGCGCCACAAGCACCCAGCTGAAGCCAACTTTTTTTTTCTTTTTTTCAGATACAGGGTTTCACTGTGTAGCCTGGCTGTCCTGGACTCTCTTTGTAGACCAGGCTGGCCTTGAACTCACAGAGATCCATCTGCCTCTGCCTCCCGAGTGCTGGGATTAAAGGTGTGCACCACCACAACTGGCCAGAATGCATTTTTACATGTTAAGGATAAGTATCTTCTTCTGTTTCCTGGTTTGTTTGTTTTTTGCTTTTTCTGAAACACATAGCCTAGTCTGGCCTTGAGTTCTCTACAATATAGCCTGCCTCCACCCCCAGAGTACTGGAATTTAACATGTGGTATCAGTCTCTCCTTCCTCCTTATGCAGGTTCCAGGATGGAACTCAAGTCACCAGGCTTGTGTGGTAAGTGACTTCACCCACTGAGCCATCTCACTGGCCCTAACCCTGACAGTATCTCACATAGTCCATGCTGGCCTCAACCTTGCTGTGTAGCTGAGGCTGACCTTGAATTTCCGGTCCTGTTGTCCCTACCTTCCAAGTGTTGGGATTATAGGTGTGTGACAATACACCCATTGAGGCCTTTTCTGTTCGTTTTACTAATTATTGAAACACTGGCACACAAAAGGCACCATTATTATCCATTTACCAACAGAGGCTGAGTACATTCAAAATTTTTAGCCAGTTGATGGAGAATGGGTTTTTTTTTTTTAAGATTTATTTATTACATACACACTGTTTTGTCTGCAGGTATACCTGAAGAGCAGAAGAGGGCACCAAATTTCATTATAGATGGTTGTGAGCCACCATGTGGTTGCTGGGAATTGAACTCAGGACCTCTGGAAGAGCAGTCAGTGCTCTTAACCTCTGAGCCATCTCTCCAGCCCGGAGAATGGGTTTTATCCAGGTCTTTGTATGACATCTAAACTTGAACTGGTCTTGTAAAGGAATCCTCAAGACTAGTAAAAGCAAAGCCATATTGCTGGAATTGTTTTGTTTCACACAAGGTCTCTTTAAATTTATTTATTTATTTATTTATTTATTACAGGCAGGGTCTTTCTACACGTCCCCAAAGGTTTTGGAACTCACTGTGTAGACCAGGCTGTCCTCAAATTCATGGAAATCTGCCTGCCTCTGACTCCCTAGTGCTAGAATTAAAGGCAAGTGCCATCGTGGCTGACTAAAATAAGCATTTTTTTTTTGAGACAGTATCTACTGTATCTCAGGCTAGCCTCCAACTGCCTATTAGAGCTGAAGATGACTTCAAACACCTTTTTTCTGCCTCCACCTCCCTTCATGTAGCTGGTTCTAGAAATGAGCATAGGATTTTCTGTGTGCTAGGGTAGCATTCTACCAAATGAGCTACTTATTTTAAATGCATGAGTGTTTTGCCTGTTTGCGTGTGTGTGTGTGTGTGTGTGTGTGTATGTGTGTGTGTGTGTGTGTGTGTGTTTACTGAGTGCATGAAGTTCCCGAAAGAGCACTGGATCCCCTGGAACTGGGGTTACAGGCAGTTGTGAGCACCATGTGGGTGCTAGTAATCAAACCCAGGCCCTCTGGAAGAACAGCCAGGACTCTGATTTCTTGAGCCTATACAGTCTTACTATGTAGCCTAGGCTGGCCCTGAGACCTGTGGGGTCTCAGGTATTCAACCCATAATCATTTTAATCTTTAAAGATTTATTTATTATTTATTTTATATGTATTAGTATTTTGCGTTATGCCTGTGCACCCCATGTATGCCAGATGCCCACAAAGGCCAGAAGAAGATATCTTGAACTGGAGTTACAGAGGGTTGTGAACTGCCATGTGGGTGCTGGGAACTGAACCCGAGTCTTCAGGAAGAGCAGTCAGTGCTCTTAACCACTGAACCATCTCTCCACCTCCTTGATAAGTAATTTTTGAGCATTTAAAGCTCTTTGTAGAATATAGTATACCTGCAGAACAATGGGTATTCATTCCTGGGTCTTTTTGTTTTGCTTTTTGAAAACAAGGTTTTTCCATTTAGGCTTGACCCTACCATGAATCCCAGGCTGAACTCACAGTGATCCTCCTACTTTTTCCTACCATGTGCTGGGTTCTAACATTATAGGGATGTCCCATGATGCTGGAGCATACCTGTGGGGAGGGTTACCCTATTTATATGTATGTTCCTATGTGAGTGAACCCATGTATGGGCAGGTGTCTGAGAATGCCGGGCTAGGGCTTTTGTGACCTATGCTTGCAGCCCAACTTATCCCATGTTCTTGGGGACACTTACTAAGCATTGTCATCAGGTGGGTGTGTGGTATCCACTTGAGCTCTTTATTGATCTGCCACATCTTCTGATATGTGATGGTTGTTTTGGGTTTTCAAAATGAGGTGCCCACTCAAATCTTAGGCCATTTTCCGCTTGATTTTGCCACTTAAAAATATGTGTGTAGGGGGACTGGAGAGATGGCTCAGAGGTTAAGACCACTGGCTGCTCTTCCAGAGGTCCTGAGTTCAATTCCCAGCAACCACATGGTGGCTCACAAGTATCTAGGATGAGATCTGGTGTCCTCTTCTGGCCTGCAGGCATACATGCAGACAGGAAGCATACATAATAAATGAATAAATGAATAAGGTGTGTGTGTGTGTGAATGTGGAAGCCAGAGGTCTAGCTCAGGTGTAGTTCCTCAGGCACTGTCTTAGGTAGGGTTTCATTGCTGTGAAGAGATACCATGATCATTTAATTGGGACTGGCTTAGTTTCAGAGGTTTAGTCCATTATCATCATGGTGGGAAGCTTGCAGCGTGCAGGAGGAGCTGAGAGTTCTACACCTTGACTCTTAGGCAGCAGAAGGAGTCTGTGCCACTGGGTGTGACTTGAGCATATATAAAACCTCAAAGCCTACCTCTATAGTGGTATACTTCCTCCAACAAGGTCACATCTAATAGCGCCAGTCCCTATGGGCCTAGTACAGACATTGTTCAGTTTCCTTTTTTTTTAATTTTTTTTTTCAAGACAGGGTTTCCTCTGTGTAGCCCTGGCTGTTCTGGACTCACTTTGTAGACCAGGCTGGCCTTGAACTCACAGAGATCTGCCTGGCTCTGCCTCCCCAGTGCTGGGATTAAATGAGTGCACCACCACACCCTGCAATTACAGACAGCTGTGAACTGCCATGTGGGTGCTGGGATTTGAACCTGGGCCCTTTGGAAGAGCAGCCAGTGCTCTTAACGGCTGAGCCACCTGTCCAGCCCCAGTTTCATTTATTTTATGTCATTTATTTATTTATTTATTTATCTATTTATTGTTTAGGTTTTTTTTAGACAGGGTTTCTCTGTGTAACAGCCCTGGCTGTCCTGGACTCACTTTGTATATTATTTATTTTTTTTTAAGGCAGGTTCTCTCATTGGCTGGCCAATGAGCCCCAGAGTCCCTCCTGTCTCTGCTTCCTTAGCATTGGGACTATAAACAAGTGCCACTAAGCCCAGAGGTTTGACATGGGTTCTGTGGGTGGACCTCAGGGCCTCATGGTTGAATGCAAGCACTTTACCAGATGAGCTATGCCCCTAGCCCATCGTTTTACTATTTTTTCTGCAGACAGTTTGGTTACAAGTTTTTTGCTTGTTTGTTTGTTTGTTTTTTCCGAGACAGGGTTTCTCTGTGTAACAGCCCTGGCTGTCCTGGACTCTTTGAAGACCAGGCTGGCCTCAAACTCACAGAAATCCACCTGCCTCTGCCTCCCGAGTGCTGGGACTAAAGGCCTGCACGACCATGCCGGGCACTTACAAGATTTTAGAATTTATTGTGTTTATCTATTTAGATTTGTTATTTATGCATATCACATGCATATCCCTATTCTACGTCTTACCTTTTCTTTTCTCTTATTATGCCAGACCCTGAGTGCCCTGCACAATTTACCACTGAGTAATACACCCAGATATGTTCGCTTTCTTATTGGTGTCTTTTGATAAGAGCTTAGAGTAGGACACTCAATGTTTTTGCCTATTATTAAGGCTTTGTTTAAATTGAGAGATGTAGGTATTCCCCATTGTTGTCACCCAAAACGTCACTGCTTCCTTCATTTCAGGTCAACAATTCTCATGAGATTTACTGTTGTGCTTGGTGTGACTTAGAGAGTTTTTTATTTTTCATATTTTTCCATATAAACACAGAGGTCCGAAGTCAAGTAGGTCCTTTCCCCTACTCTGTTGTGCTATTTATTATTATTTAAATTTTATTTTTTGTGTCACTTTTGTTATAAACTGTCCATTGGCTCTCTATTCTGTTCCATCGGTATGTTTATCCATCTGGAAATTATCTTACTTACTTTACTGTACAGTTGACAAGCAGCTTTATTCTCTGGTAACACAGTGTCCCTTCTCTCACGCCTTGATGTTTTTGAGGCTGGGATGGCTCATTCAAACTGATCCATTCAAATGTTATAAAGAGTGCGTGGGTCGGGTTGGGAAGAGACACGCTTAGAGGAATAATGGGAGAGCCGAGTGAGGCTCCTTTTTGTTTCCATGGCATCTTCCCAAGGTTGGGAACCTATAGCCACGGTGCCAATCACTCTGTAGGGAGACGATAATGCGTCAGCAGGCTCCCTCGTCACTCACCCCATAGGGACAAATACGTCTCAAACCGCAGATACGAATCCAGAGAAGAATATAATTCTCCCTGTACACATCTTCCACCCTATCGTAGAGGTACGCCTTTTCCCACAGGTCCCACGCGCGCGCGATGCTGCTGGAGGAACCCTTAGTGATTCCTGTCCTCCGCTCGGAGAAACACCCCATGGACGGTGAGAAACAGTCCTGACCAGTTATCCGTTGACCAAGGGACCGCTGTCTAAATGAAAGCCAAACCTCTCTGGCTGAGCAACGCAGAACCAAGACCAAAAACACGGGTTTGTGACCCCTATACGAATCAGCCTCCGGGAACCGTTCGCTTGTGACCAATCAGAGGTCCCGCTGGCACCGCTTGCCCGCCCCTTGGCCCTGTCCGGCCACTTCATTCGCGACTCACAAAGCAATCTCGCCGCGTGTTCTGCACACTAGCCAATAAGAAAATAGAGGGCGGGGACTTCCAGGCGCGATGGACCCAGGCAGGACAGCCTCGGGAGCCTTCGGGTTATTTCGTTTTCTCTCCAGGGTAAGGTTATGTTCAGTCTTCCATCAACACATTTATTTTTCCGCCCGACTCGGCGCGCCTGCGCAGTGCCTCCCAGCCAGGCTGTTCCTGAAATGTAAGCGCGTTGAGACCCAGGGAGGGAAGCTGAACGGTCGTCCTGCAGGTCAGTGCATCCCCGGGTTGGTTGCTACTTCCTGCAGGCCCCAAAACAGGGATCCTAAGGCCAAAAAAAAATTTTAAAAAACGTTCAGTGAGGTCCCACCGAGATTTGAACTCGGATCGCTGGATTCAAAGTCCAGAGTGCTAACCATTACACCATGGGACCGGCTGGCGGCTTTAGGCGCCCGGCAGCCTTCTCAAGCCACATAACGTTGGGCAACCTTTTCTAAGCTTCGCTACGCTCGGTGTGGACGCCTGGCCACAGCGGCTGACCTACAGGGAAACACCGAGAGTCCCATGTCCGTTCAAGTTCCAAACGTTCCTGGGCTCCGAGGTGTCACCTCTTCCGGTGCTCCTCTAGGGGTCTGGGCCCTCGCTCCCCAGTCCGAGTTACGGCGGGTTGTCGGGTCGGACCAAGTCCGGAAAAAACCGGCTCCGTCCCCGGACTCGGGAGCGGGAGGTTCGGCTCAGGCAGCCTGGGCTTTCTGCTTGTTTCATGTGTTTTTTTAGGCGGGCTGTGGCCGGGACTTTGGCTCAGCGGGGGAGGGACGCGGACTGGCACGTGGTAGCATCCCCCGCCCGGCTCCCCGCCGTTCAAACCCAGGACGCCGCTGAGATGCAAGCGGGGGATGCCGGAGAGTGCGCCCCACCTGGTAGCCGCAGCCCCCGCTCCCCGCTGTACACGTTATCTGTAGGAAAATTGGCGTTTCCAGTTCTGCGCTTCCGCCCGCGCTTGGAAAGCCGGGACTGCAGAAACTTCTAGCGTTCCGATCCTTAGAAAGCTCCAGTCAAATCTGTAACAACAGACGCCCCCGCCCCCCCCCCCAAAAAGGCAATTCTGTTTTCTCTCTCTTTTCACTAACTCTAAATGTGTTTCTGCAGGTCAGTCTAGCAACAGTTTGACTCAGCAATTTCACCGTTGGGCGCTATCCTACTGGACATCCATCTGTGCCAAGAGGCTCATTCAAAGAGACTCTGGACTATATATTGTTTATTATAATACAATGAGAACTGGCCAAAAACAAACAAAAAAAGGCTATTCGATACAAGAATGTGTGGGCAAGGGACAGAAAGTTCTTGAGCTCACAGATAAGCACTAAGGAAACCAGTGATGTTAAATACGTAAGGTTGTCTCTTCAATGGGAGAGATGTTTAACCAGAAGGCTGAGGCTGGGAGTGGACATGGTTACTATAGCCTGGTGACCTTTGCACTATCTGTCTGGCAGAGACCAAACCACTTACTCCTCCAGACCCTCACCATTCAGCATGTTTTTCTCAGTCTTTAGAAACTGTCTTTATGGAAGATGTCACATGTACTTTACAAAGTTTCAGTGTAGAGACACACACACACACACACACACACACACACACACACACACACACACGAGACAGGGTTAACAGATCCTGGCTGTCCTGAACTCACTTTGTAGACCAGTCTGGCCTGGAACTCACAGAGGTCCGCCTGCCTCTGCCTCCCAAATGCTGGGATTAAAAGCATTTGTCACCACGCCCGACTTGGAGCCACCTCTTAAACTTTGTTGTGCACATGGGATTGGATTAATTATCACCAGGAAAAAATTCACCAAATTGTGCCGAGCTTAAATGTGCCTAAACTACTTGGGGACAGACTCACGAAATTTGAATCAACACTGGCTGCTGAGTGGTGTTGAATTAAATTACCTTCTTGCCTCCTGCAGATCATTACTTTGCTGGCCTTGGAGTCATAGAGACACCCCAACTCCACCCCTTGCAAACATGTGTTGAGACAAAAGAAAAACCTAACAGAACAACTCTGCTTTCCACTTCGTATGCATAAGATGCCACACATGTGCAAACAGAAGAACTATACCCTAGTGCAATCTATTTGCTGTGTGGTGTTGTATTAGTCAGGGTTCTATAGGGTAACAGAACTTATAGAATGAATATATATATATATATATAATATATTGTGGGTCTCCCCTTTTCTTGTGGACTGTTGGCCACCAGTCCATGAGGTTGAGGGGAACAGAGATGGGTTGTGTGTGAAGATGACATTAACAAGCTGGGACCAGTGTCAGAGGGGCAGTTCAACTTTATTCAGCATTAACAAGGGTTATATAGAACTCTGGGGAATGGGAAGGGATTTCTAGGTTGAGTGTACATTATGTTGGGGCTTAAGGTACGGGGATGGTTCATGTGCATGGAGTGGTGATGCAGTGATCTGAATCCCACGTGATTGCTGAGCAGGTTCTTATCCGGAGAAAGGAAGTTGAGCCTGTAACTTCCTTAAGGATCATGTGACAGTCCTCAGGTAAAGGATGTGGGGATTCGGGCTCTCCAGATCAGGCAGAGAGGAGGGAGCTCCGCTGAGAAGGGGAGCCCCGCTCAGAAAGGGAGCCCCGCTCAGAAAGGGAGCCCTGCTGAGAAAGGGAATCCTCCATTTGGTGCTTAGTTCAGGAAAGCTGTCCAGACACGGTAGACTACAACCTTAATAGTAGGGTCCCACAGAATATCATATTCATATGTTACATACAAACTCGGTTTATATAACTATATCTACATAATAAATACATTAAAGGTTATGTCTTCCCACCTCAAGATCTGGATTAGAAGTGGATCTTTCTATTTCAAATTAAGCAAAAGTCTCTGACCTATTGACCTCAGTGCTGTAGGGCAGCCATGCCATGTCCGCTGGCTCTTCAAGTGGCATGCCAAGCAAACTGGCCTTGCAGGGTTCCTGGTTGCCTCAGGCCCCTGGATTCCTGGGCACTTTCTTGAGCTTGTTTTGGCCATCCCTATAGGCATAAGGTTACTGTGTAATTCAAATGTTGAATTCTCTACTCATATGTTTGCAATCCATATTCTGAGAATCTCCTGTCTCAATGTGTAAACACTGCTCCCCAGTTGTCCCTTGATAATGCCAGTGAAGTAGCTTACAGCCAATCACTGAGCAAGGGAGAGAATAGGGCTGGACTTCCTGCCCTCCAGGGGAAGAGGAGTAGGAGAGTGAGTCAAAGTCAGAGGTCCAGGAGACATGAGAAGGGTTTAGCTGGAGCAAAGAAAGAACTAAAAAGCAAGTAACTTGGGGACTTTAACAAAGGGAGTTAGAATAACATAGTTAAGAACAGGCTTAAACTGCTCAAGATTGTGCTGTAAAACCATGTTAAAATAATATAAAGAGTCTGTAACAGTAAATTTTTATTTTTACTTATATATTTATTAATAC
Source organism: Lophiomys imhausi (assembly GCA_907164525.1). Taxonomy (NCBI): domain Eukaryota; kingdom Metazoa; phylum Chordata; class Mammalia; order Rodentia; family Muridae; genus Lophiomys; species Lophiomys imhausi. The sequence continues at coordinate 2,065,302 of CAJQZJ010000103.1, read as the reverse complement.
TTAACAATTACCTATAAAGTTCCTAAATTCTAAAACCCAAACTCTTAACTCTAAAACCTAATATCTTAAACACCCTAATACCAGGGCTGGAGAGATGGCTCAGCAGTTAAGAGCACTGACTGTTCTTCCAAAGGACCCGGGTTCAAAGCCCAGCACCCACATGGCAGTTCACAGCTGTCTGTAATTGCCGGAATCCCAGCACATGGGAGGCAGAGGCAGGCGGATCTCTGTGAGTTCAAGGCCAGCCTGGTCTACAAAGTGAGTCCAGGACCACCAAGGTTACAGAGAAACCCTATCTCAAAAAACAAAAAAACACCCTAATACCTATAAAACAAACACTTAGCATTAACCCAAAGTTTCTTAAAAGGATATTTTCTTTGGTTAATTCTCTGGGTGTAGACCCGTGTGGATGGATGGTCTCAGCAACTTTTCAATCTTAAAGTCTATGATTCTTGTTCGTCAGATCTTAAGGCAGTTTATAAATTTAATCTGTTTGACCATTGAAGTGGGGTGTCCCTTGTATCAAGCAAGATTTGCCTCTGAAGTCCTAGGGCCCAATTATTTGCAAGATGAAATGTTTCTTAGGCTCTCCATTCAAATGCTTTGGGCCTCCAAGGGTTCTGCTCCAGTGCTTTGTCCAATCTGATGCTTTTGGGCTCTGAGGGGAGATAATTCCCCGTTTAGATGGCCTAGAGCACAAGGGAGGATTTGCCTTTAGATTCATGGCAGATTGGTACAAGATGGTGATAAGCAGCAGAATGTGGTGAAGCCTCTCGGCAGGATGAGGAGAGAGGGCCCTCAAGGCCTCGTGGGCTTGTGATTTAAATCCTTTGTGTTGTAAAGAGTCTCAGTGAGGATTCCGGTCTCTCGTTGCCATGGTTCCTGGCGGGCTTTTTAAGGGCACGCCCTGTCCAAAGTCCCATAATTAAAGACGTCATCTGCTTATCACAGGCTTTCAAGGCATGCCTTTCAATGGTAAACATGGCCGTAATTGGACACACCCATCTTTTTCCTGAAATGCCAAATTTCCAAAATCCTATGCTGGCAGATGCTACACTACCACACTAACTCTACCACAAGAGTCTCAATTATTTGGATGTTAGCCAGGTTAAGAGAGAAACTGAGAAGCAAACACAATTACTAAAAATGCCATTAACATATCCTCTTCCACTGCTCTGAGCTATCTACTATCGTTTTGGTAAGTTCCTCCCCTGTATAATGTATGAGATCCTTTACCTGAATATCCAGTTAACAACATGGTTAGCCCAAGCCCAAAAGGCTCTGTTGGTGACAGTTTGATAGTTTGTCTCTGGGTAGTGAATGTCTAAGAACATTTCTAGCAGGGGTGGTGGTGCATGCTTTTAATCCCAGCACTCAGGAAGCAGAGGCAGGCGGATATCTGAGTTTGAGGCCAGCCAGGACTGCACAGGGAAACCCTGATAAATAAATTAATAAATATATAAATAGAAGAGAAAAATAGTTTGTAACTCTTGCATACTATCAGAAGAAACATTAAAGACTTTCCGTTTTGAGGAATAAACCAATTCAACCTTGAGCTTCTGTTAGAGCTTAACTTCCTTCAAGATTGATCCTGAATGTCAGGCATTTCTAGACCTCGGTTTTCTTGCTTATTTCATTCTTACAAAGTCCCTATGAGCTGGACTTAGTGGCACAAACCTTTTTTCTTTTCTTTTTTTTTTTCCAAGACACAGTTTCTTTGTGTAGCCATGGTTGTCTTGGACTCGCTATGTAGACCAGACTGGCCTCGAACTCACAGAGATATCAGTGGCACAAACCTTCAATCCCAGCACTGTGGGGCCACAAGCAAGGTGTTCTCTCTGTGAGTCCCAAGACAGCTAGAGATACATAGAAAGACCTGCCCCTACCATGACCATCAAATGGTCCTATGACTCATGCAGGACATAATAACAATCTCTCTCTATCTCTGTCTTTCTGTCTCTCTCTTTCTCTCCAGAGTTTCACAATGTATGTCCCCTGGCCCCCAACTTGCTATGCAGACCAGAGATCAAAGGCATTGTAGCCACAACTGGCCTGGTGTGGTTTCTCAAGAGCTACTGTAGGTCGGTATTATAACCCTACAGTTTATAGGTGACAGAGCCTTCTGTGTTACAAGGGTGACAGTGACTCTGCCCTTCTAGCCCCATTCCTCCCTGCTCAGGTTTGTCCTTCACATTCCCTCCACCTTTCTTATGACTGACACCCTCCTTGCATTCCCCGGGTGGCATTAAAGCATTGTTTCCCTTGTCTTTGCTTGCTGCAGGTACTAGGTAAGAGGAAAGGGATTCAATTTTTCCCACCTACTCTCTCACCCCATTTAGTGTGGCTAGGAATTCTGAGTAGTCTCTGCAGCTCACTGGTCTTTAAATGTGGCTAGTGTCTGTGGTAGGAGTTTATTAAAACCAATTGTGAGAATGTTTTTGTTTTATCCCAGGTGGGCTGCTTAAGACACAGGTATAAAGTATTAACGATCTCCTGAGCTAGCAGGGGTGTGGCTTAACCAGCTGACCAAGTTTAACTCTGAGGATTTGGGAGACAGGACTAAAAAGCCAGAGCCCCTAGAAGGGGGCTCTACAAAGAGAAAAGGGAGAAGGAGCTCCACAAAGAAGTAAAAGAGAATGGGCTTTATAAAGAAGTAAGAGTAAGTAGGCTCTACAGAGAAGTAAGAGAAAAGGCTTTACAAAGAAGTAGGAGAAAGCTCTACAAAGAAGAGAAAGGGCTACAAGGTAGAAAGTGGTTGCTGCTCTCCCAGTTGTTGGTGCTCCCCCAAACTGTTGCTTGTTTTTCCTGCTGCTGTCTCCTGATTTGCTGTTCTCCTGGTTCGCTGGTTTGCTGGACTTCTAATGAGACTGGTATTACCCCCAATGAATCCAATGACCCTAATCATCAGGAAGTAGTTCAAAGAGACCTATGTCCCTTCTGCATCTAACCTTTCTCTCCCACCTAGGGTTGGGGGCATTGAAGGGAATGAGGGGTGAGAGGGAGGTAGAGGTATTAAGTACAATAAATTAAGTACAGTAAAATAAAGTGGAATGTATATATTGGATAATTAAAAATACTTTGTCTACAAGTGTCTTGCCAGGCTTGGACACTGAACCACTCGCTAGGGACATAGCACCCAAAGGAAGAAATGTTCCAGTTTTGTGCTCAGAGACTTTAATATCACACTGTCATGTGACACTACCCTTGGGAAGATGTGAACAGTCATCTACTCACTCCAATTAAGGAACCAATGTCCAAAATAAGGACATCACCCAAGTCCAACGTAGTGGACCAATGAGCTTTATCGGAGTTACTTACAGAAGTATGGGTGAGGGATTACTATAGGAGCAGAGAGGACTCAAAAGACAGCTGTACCATGACAGCCCACCCATGTCACAAAAGCAGTAAACATGGAACCCTCTGTATACCTTGCAGTCAGCTCAACAGGTTGGAGAATGTCTGTTTCAGGGAGCTCCACTTGCCTGAGAGTGCCTCTCACCAGTACATACTTGGGAGGGAAGGGTCCAGTGTGTCTAGTGGGTTTCAGAGACTTCCTGAAGCTTTTGAGTTGAATTTCACATCTCTTTAAAACATCCTGTATTCCTGGGGAATAGGGGGTTACTAGATCATAGCAACCTCTCTACCAAAGCTCCATCTTGACTATTTCTCTCTCTTGGAGAGATAGTTCTAGATCTTTTTTTTTTTTTTTGTGTGGGGGGGGGGGTGGTTGAGACAAGGGTTTCTCTGTGTATTCCTGGCTGTCCTGGACTGGCTTTGTAGACCAGGCTAGCCTCGAACTTACAGAGATCCACTCTCCTCTACCTCCCGTGTGCTGGGATTAAAAACATGAGCCACCACACCTGCCATTCTTCTAGATCTTGAAGTAGAGACGAGACTGTGCTTGAGCATGCTGATGATAACCCTGTCAAAAGGGAGGATGTTACAGTTGCTGTGAGTGCCTGGAGTGACAGACTGGCAGCCACGACTTGCTTTGTGTTCTGAACTCAAGTCCTCATGCTTGAGTGGCAAAGGGCTTTAGCCCCTGAGCTATTTTCTCAGCCCTGATTTGCATTTTGCTTTTGTTTTTTTGTTGGTTTTTGTATGTTTATTTGTGTTTTTTCGTTTTGTTTTGTTTAAAAAAAAAAAGGAGCTCACTATATAGCTCTGGCTGGTGGATCTCTGAATTCAAGGCTGGTATTAAAGGCCCATACTACAACCAGGGGTGTGTCATTCCCCTCCACAACTCCTATTCTCCCCTTTGGTGTTTCGCTTCCTGTGGACCAGCCCTGAGCAATAATTATCTCAGGAAATAAAAAATAAAGTGTAAGTGTGTTCAGAGTGTCCAAAACTTGCCTCAAGGGTAAATTGGAGTAAAAATAAACTTTAAAATTAGCTTTACTTTTCATGAGTTGAGAAGTTATTTTTATCCTAGACTATTCTATTATTTTAACATTTATTTTAATATTCCATTAAAATTAAAATACAAATATAACATGTATCATATTTAAAAGTCAAAGTTTCAAAACTTAAAATCAAGCTCAAGCCAAGAATGTTTTCTCACACCTGATATCTCAGCACTGAGAGGTGGAGGCAGGAGGATTGCCATGAGTTTGAGGTCATCCTGTTCTACATGGTGAGTTCTTAGCCAGGCCTCCTTGACAAAATAAAATCAGAATTACTTGGTTAATATTTGTTGACTCACTCATTCCTTCCTTCCTTCCTTCCTTCATTCATTCATTTAGTTCATTAGTTATTTTTGTTTTTCAAGACAGGGTTTCTCTGTATAACAGCCCTGACTGTCCTGGACTTGATTTGTAGACCAGGCTGACTTCAAACTCACAGAGATCCACCTGCCCCTGCCTCCCAAGTCCTGGTCATTTATTCATGTTAAAGGTATTTTATTTTGTGTGCATATGTGCCTGAGTGTGTGTACCATATGTATGCAGGAGCCATTGGAGGCAAGAAGATGCTTCCAATCCCCTGGAACTGGAGTTACTGGAGCAAGTTACAGACAGTTGTGACTCATCATGTGAGTTCCCAGTCTCTGCAAGAGTACCAATTAAGCTGGGCATGGTAGCACACACCTTTAATCCTAGCCTTGGGAGGCAGAAGCAGGTGGATCTCTGTGAGTTTGAGGCCAGCCTGATCTACAAAGAGGCCAGGACAGCCAGGACTCTGTTACACAGAGAAACCCTGTCTCAAAAAACCAAAAAAGAAAAAAAAAAAGATACCTGCCCCTGCCTCTAGAGGCATTGCAGATGTGACTGCTATGTCACATGTGCATCAGTAAGTGGCAGAGAGGAGAGAGGCTATATCTACATTCTATGTTCTGACCTATGAACATTTGAATGAATAGTAGCCTAATATTCCTGGGGGGGGGGGAAGCAAGCTGGATACCAACACCACTTTGGTGCCATGGGGTAGCCTGTGATAACTACCAGACCAGTACTAGGCAAGCACTGGATGGGCTCCCAGGACAGGAAACAAACCAGAAACTAGAAGAACTCTGCCTGACCCCAGATGTGGGGGCTGTGGGTGAGCCAGCCCTGAGGGAGTGAGTGTGGGAGAGCCACCCTGCCTTCTGTCTGCTATGTGGTGGTGTTGGCTAGGGAGAGATGACCTCCCTTCCCTTTTGCCCTCACCACCATTGGCTGACAGGAGATCTGGCCAGAAGGGGTCACAAGAGCAGGAGAGCTGTTCCTGCCCCTCACATGCTGCAGCACTCAGGAGAGCAGGCCCTGCACCTTTGCATAGTAGAGCTGGCCATGCAAGTAGGGGTTGCAGGTCCAGAACCAGGGCTTTGAGTTGGTCCACCCATACATCTACCCCATGGAGGAACTGCTGGAGAGCAAGAAGAGGCCAGTTCCACAACCCAGGACTGCAGGTTCTCCATGACACAGGTCAGTTACGGCATATCTGAGAGGAGTTCCAGTGAGGTTCCAGTATTGATGGAGTAGCGGAAACCAGGGGCTTGTACCAGACCAAGGAGTCATTTTAATGAACATGTGTAGACAAAGGGGAATATTGTGGGACATACTGAGATACACTGCAGCTTCCACAATGAGCTGTTATTTTTTTTTTTTTTGGTTTTTCGAGACAGGGTTTCTCTGTTTAACAGCTCTGGCTGTCCTGGACTCGCTTTGTAGACCAGGCTGGCCTCGAACTCGCAAAGATCCGCCTGCCTCTGCCTCCCAAGTGCTGGGATTAAAGGCGTGTGCCACCACCGCCCGGCTTGAGCTGTTATTTTTTATGTTGGGACAGATTGCAAGGGTGGAGGGTAGGTCTGGAGGGAGGTAGGAGATGGGATGGGAGGGAACAGGATGCATGATGTGAATTTCACAAAATATGATATAAATACTGGGTAAATAATTTAATTAGCAATATTTTTTTACAAATGTCCAAGGCCAATTGTCCTGTCAAGGTTTTCTATGCTTCGTTGACTACTAGGGAACACAGAGAAACACAAAGCAGCCAGAATGTTTTAATCTCCTAGGGAGTAACTTGGCTTTTTTCAGGAATTGAAAGACATATAGTATCCCAGGAGCCCTGAACTCTAATTTGAAAAACCTATGACATGTTTTTAAGTCCAATTAGAGACAGAACTATATCATGCAAGTCCTGAACATCAATAGTCAAATTGTCAGGTAGCCATCTTTGCCTAGGGAACAACATAATCATGAATGGGAGCATCCAAGTCCTAAAATTTATTTACATAAACAGGAATAGTTAAAAGTGAAGCATAGGAAGATCAGGCAGATACTCCCAATATGCTTTAGTGGTGTGAAGATTATATATAAACTGTTTTTATAAAATCAAAATAAAGTGTATTTTTAAAGAGTGAAGTCAGAGAGCATGATCATAATTTTAGAAGACAAAACCAAGTTTTAAGAATATAAATTTAGTGTCTCTAAAATCAATATCAAGCACATTATTTTGATGTCATAAAGTTTGACTATCAGCAAGAAAAAGTATTTGTGTATGAACACATGCAGGTGCAGCTTTAATACCTCATTAATCAAGCATAATCCCAAACCTTGCTATAAATTAAAAAAAAAGGATTTGAAACTATGTCTGTTCAAAGAGACATTGTTAGAAATTATATAAAATTATATCCCAATTTAAAAGTATCTTTGGGCCGGGCGGTGGTGGCGCACGCCTTTAATCCCAGCACTTGGGAGGCAGAGGCAGGCGGATCTTTGTAAGTTCGAGGCCAGCCTGGTCTACAAAGCGAGTCCAGGACAGCCAGAGATATTCAGAGAAACCCTGTCTCGAAAAACCAAAAAAAAAAAAAAAAGTATCTTTGGAAGTCTGTTTCTTTGGGTGGTTCATGCCATTTGTTGTTGCCCAGAATGGCTCCAACCTGAAGTTATGAGTTCAGTTAACTTTGTTACAGACATTACAGACTCTTAACTATATCCAATAATTCATGAGTCAATAATCTATAACCAACACATACATGTGGTGGGGTTAGTGATAGCATTTAATAGCATACGGATCTTGGAATAGCAAAAGCCTGGACTTTAAGGTAAAAGATTTCCGACATGGCATGTCCTTGGGAAGCCGTCAAGGATGGATGATGGTTATTTTGATCATGGGGCTTGGTGGGGGGGGCATGGCCTGAGGCGACCGCCAAGATCCATGGCAACAGATCATGGAGGGACACATCGCCCAGGGGCATGACTTGGAAGCGTGTGAAAGCTTCTGATGAAAATCATGCTGCCAATTCATTACCATTATGACAGGTGAAGAGATTTAAGTCAAGATTCACACGAACACAGGTCACTCCCTCTCCTGCCTCACTCACAATCCTCTTCGTGCGGCAGAGAAACTCACATCACAATCTTACTAGGAGGCTTCACCATCTTGTATTCACCTGTTGCAGGTTTGGGGACGGATTCTTCCTGGTATTCTGGAGTGTCCAGGTGGGGAGTTGTCTCCCCTCGGAGCCCAGGGGCATCGGATTGGATGGAGCACTGAAGCAAGACCCTTGCAGGCCTAAAGAATCTGAATGGTGAGCCTAAGAAACTTTTCATTTTGTAAATAATTGGACTCTAAGATTGAAGAGGCCATTCTAGCTTGATAAACTGTCTTAAGATCTGACAAATGAAATTCAGAGACTTTAAGACTAAAAGATTTGATGAAGGCCAGCCATCCATAAGTATCCACGCCCAGAGGAAAATATCCTTTTGAGAAACCTTAGGTTAGTGTTAAATGTTTGTATTATAGGTATCAGGGTGTTATAAATTAGGTTTTAGAGTTAGGGTTCAGGTTTTAGGATTTAGGAACTTTATAGGCAATTGTTAGGTAATTGCTAAGTATTAATAAATATATGCTTTATAAATAAAAATTTACTGTTACACATACAGAACATTGTAAGTTTATATATTTAAGACAAGTCAAAAACAAGCATGTAGTGGCCATTTACATTTTTATATTTAAAACAGACAAAACTTTTCTTATTTCCTCTAGTTGTAACTTCAAGGGAAGAACACCTTGTTACCTGCTGAATCCAATTCTCATGAAAACAGAGGTTGCGTAGCAGGGCCAGTCATCAGCTTCCTTAACAGAGAAGCTGAGAAGCTGCCTGTGCCCCTTTCAGAGCAGCTTGTTGCAGGGGCAAGACTTTAAGGGCCATGCCAGGTTATCTGCATTTTTAGCTGCTTTTCTCTAAAAATCCTTGAAACGAGTTAAAACTAAGCCAAGGGATAAACAGCCAGCAGATGAAGTTTGGCCTTTTCCCCAGAATATGAAACACAGAGCAACAATCAAGCAATTACACAAAACTACAGACATAAACTGACAGACAGGGACAGAAAGGTGCATTAAAGACAAAACCAAGTATCAAAAATGGACACAGTGCTGTTTTGGGGCTCTCGGATGAGAGTCCCACCCAAGTTCAAAGGGGTGAAATGAGAGGGCCTGGAGAGATGGCTCAGTGGTTAAGAGCAATGGCTGCTCTTCCAAAGGACCAGAGTTCAAATCCCAGCACCCACGTGGCAGTTCACAGCTGTCTAATTGCTGAGCCTGGTGGCGCACACCTTTAATCCCAGCACTCGGTAGACAGAGGCAGGTGAATCTCTGTGAGTTCAAGGACAGCCTGGTCTACAGAGTGAGTTCCAGGACAGCTAGGGCTGTTACACAGAGAAAGCCTGTCTCAAAAACAAAACAAAAGTAACAAAGGGGTGGAATGAGAACCCACTCCCTTCACCAAGTGGAGACACAAGGCATCCCTCATTTTCTCCTGATACAGAGATTAAAGTGGCTGCGGACTGCCTCGCTCCATTGAGTCACCCAAGAAACTAGACAATTACCTCCCATGTGGAGGTTTTGCAGCATTCACTTTGGGGTGGTTGAGGGCAGGAGGGCTAAGCCCCCAAATGTTATGGGTTCAGGGATACTGACCACTGGAGCGCCAGACTGAGTGGTGGAAGTTTATTGAACGCTGAGCCAAAACTGACTGGTCAGGGACCCCAATCCTGGATTTCTAAACTAGTACTGAGTCCCTGAGCCATTCCCAGAGTGAGCTGTTAAAGGGAAAAAAATCATAATCAAGCAGGAAGAAAGGAAAATTCATATCATCTCTATTCCAGGTATATTGTGTTTAACCAAGCAAGAAGCACCAATTTTAGACTAGGTACATCATGCCTAGGCAGTTAAACAAAACATTTTAAGCTGGTTGTCTTAAATTTGGGCATTGGGGTAGGAGGGGACTTAAGGAGAACAGATAACAAAAGCTAATGTTTAATGTCAGGCTAGCAGAGCCTGAGAACTTGAACTTAATTTCACCTTATGATTAAGATGGAGACTAAAGACAAAAATGGCTGCAGTCGTGCTAAAAGCGGAAGCAGGCCTCAACAGAGAAACTTTAGTTAGGTTAAAAACTTAAGTAGGTTTCAACACCACCATTTTTTGTTGCCTGCAGCCAAACCGGTTATTGGGTTTCCTGTTCCTTGTACTTTTAGGTGGAGCACTGGAGTCGGTTTTTGAAGTACTGCAGAGCTAACTTGAACTGGACCTGAGACTTGGTGTTGGAACGGAATGTGGCATAAGACTTCTCCAAGGCATTGAGCTCTGGATCGTTTGGTGGTGTCCGTGTTTGGTGCTGTATAGTCACCTCCTGGCAGGAGCCCACCAACAGGCTCCCCAGCCCATCAATAAAGAACTCTGCAAAGAGAGGAGGAACAGGAGACAAAAGAGAGCTGCAGTCAGACAGGCAGGCTGTTTCCCACCCTCACTTGTGGGGAGCTCCTGGTTCCTAGCCATAGGGAAGTCCAGCCACACACCTGGCTCCAGGGAGCCATGGAGGAGTTGGAAGGAAAGAAACAGATAACCTCTTTTCTGGGATTGGAGTGTGGGCAGCGGGTACCACTGGATTCCGATAAATAGTGCTGTGGGCTCCAGAAGGAGTGAAAGGGGAGAGAGGCAGAGGCGGTTCCCTAGGTGTAGTTTTAGGTGGAAAAAAACTTCCCGAAAGAAGAATGTGAAGCAGGGGAAAGTAAAGGACAGAGCTGATAGGAAGGAAGGAGTGTGGTGTCTCAAATGGGCAGAGGCAGCCTAGGGAAGACACAGAGAGGTAATGGTGGCAAGAGGGACCCTGAGCTCCACGGTCTGGGGAGAAAAGGGAAGAAGATCTCTGGTGGAGCAAGAAGCGGTTTCCCAGGAGGACCTCCCTTCTCCACTCCCTGCCTCACCCCTCCAAGCCTCCCACCTGAGTGAGCCACTCGCTGCAGCTTGGGATCAAAACCAACTCTTCGGAGTTGTTCTGTGTGAGCCAAGAAGAAGTTTGTAACACCACTGGTCACCACGCATCCAGGGAAGCCATCAAGGGCCTGGAACCCTCCCCACCTCTGGTGAAGACAGTTCCCGTTCTCACTCTGCTCCAACAACAGCCTGAACTGGAAAGAATTTCCCTGCACGCTGCCGCCCACCTAGTAAGCAAACAGAAACCTGGGTCTGAGCATGGTCAGTACTCCTCCCACTAAGAACCATCACTGGACTGCCTCTCCAAGAGAATGGAAGTTGTAATCTATGGATCTAGCCTCCAAAGGTCCTTCAGTGACTCTGCCATGCGGCCACATTGTTCCCACACTGCTACTGGGTCCTCTGGATCACTAAATACTCATCTACACATGCAGGCCCGCACATACAAATGTTCTACACATACATACACACTTGCTTTGCAGCTGAGGCTGGCCTTGAATTCCCATCACCCTGCTTCTACAGGCATGCACCCCAACACAGAGTTTATGTGTTTAGGGATTTGGTTTTTGTCGTTGTTGTCTTTGAGATAGAGACTCACTCTGTAGACCATACTGGCCTTGAACTCACAGAGATCCTCCTGTCTCTACCTCCCCAGTGCTGGGATTAAAGGTGTGCATCACCATGTCCAACTGCATTTTTTTTTTTTGGTTTTTCAAGACAGGGTTTCTCTGTGTACCAGTAAGGGCTGTCCTGGACTCACTTTGTAGACCAGGCTGGCCTCGAACTCACAGTGATCCACCTGCCTCTGCCTCCCAAGTGCGGGGATTAAAGGCATGTGGCCTGGTTTGAACTGTAAACTTCTTAGTGTGGTGTGGTGGGAGTTAGTTCTCTTTAGTTTTCTTTAGTGAATCAGTAAGCAGTCCAGCCTGGGATCTGGCAGCACATAAGGAGGAGCTTAGCGTTGTTTGGACCTGGGGCTGAGATGGGCAGAGCCCAGTTGAGGCCACAGCTCTGTGAGAAACACAAAATGCCTTGTTGAAGGGGCATGGCTAAGAAATCACACAAGCCGCAGATGACGCTGGCTGCCTCAAGAAGCCACGGAGGCTGATGGATATCTGGAGAGATCTTGTGGGCCGAGACCACCAAGGATCATGAGATGATGCTATACATAAGCCAGAGGGCTCCATGTGGCTGCTCTCTTCCTCTTGCCCTCAGACTGAGAAGACAGCGCTGCTGGAGAAATGTACAGCAAGGTATGCCATTCATCAGCAGTTAGGCCTCAATAACCTGAAGCACATCCTGTAAGCTGGTTTAGGAAGGCTGGCAGAAAAGGCATGGCATAGAACCCGCTGAGAGAGAGAGTGAGTTCTTAAAAATTGGGCACTAGCCAGGCGTAGTGGCACATGCCTTTAATCCCAGCACTCAGGAGGCAGGGGCAGGTGGATTTCTGTGAGTTCAAGGCCAGCCTGGTCTACAGAGTAAGTTCAGGACAGCCAGGGCTACACAAAGAAACCCTGTCTCAAAAAAGCAAAAAACAAAACTGGACACTACAGATATCCGTTCAGTCCCTGATAGTGCCAGGAGATTGAACAAGGCATGTGGACTTTGGAGCCCTCTGTGAAGACCATACAAACAGGCAAAGTTAGGCACAATAAATGTTAAGCTTGAAAGGGACTACCTGCTGTGACTGCCAGACTGCTAAAATCAAGTTTTCCCGCACAGACCTACACTAAGAATATTAATATCCTTTTAAGAAAATTAAGATAGGGTTGGTTAGTTGTTCTTAGATAGTAAATGTTTATAGGTATCAGATATTAGGATATAGGTTGTTTTATAGGTGTTCGATAAGTATTAATAAGTATAAGTGTTTTAGATAAAAAATTTTCTGTTACAGTGTGGGGTATGAAATTTGCTCAAAGAAAGCAACCAAAGAGTCAAAAAGCAGAAGTCACAGGCTCTCCAGCCTGGGCGTGAGCCCCTCTCCTGCCCGTCCTTCCCCCCTGCTCCTCCTTCTCACTCCAACATTCCTTTCTCTTTGTCCACCCTTCCTCATAACTACAGATTGCTGCCAGCTGAACTTGGTCATTGTCCCTTACCACATCCAGTTCAGTTTTCTCCAGGACTTCCACCAGCACCTCAATCTTGGTCTTGTCATTGAAGAGAAAGTCATCATCTACCCAGAGGACATATTTGGTGGTCACCTGTGAGATGGCCAGGTTCCTACCAGCAAACCAGCCCTGCAGGCATGGGTTTGGATCAGCAGTTGTCACCTGGGGGGTGGGACTTCCTGAATTCCCAGTGGCCAGGCTGCCTCCCACCATGGGCCAAGTTGGAATCTGTGGGATTCCATACTTCAGGCAAGAGATGACAACTATGGGGTCAAAGGAGTCTGCCTCAGAGAAGCACGGCAGGGTCAGCAACTTTCTGGATCAGAGGCTGAGACAAAGACAGGAAAGTCCCTCCTTGGTCCAGTGGCCTCGGGTGGACTCTACACTGGAGTCCTTTTCTCACCGCACAGTTTCCTTCTATCTCCTGGGAGATGTTGGTTTGGGGAACATCTTATCAATGGTACCCTTCCCTCTTCTATCCTTGGTGGGAGATGGTAGGGAAAGAGGGAGGAAGGGAGAGCCTAGCTTGGGCACAATCACAAGGAACAAAAGGCTGCCCATACCCCACATATCACAATCAGCTGTCAGCTCCCTCGAGTCCCTTACAAGAACCCCTGCCAATTTTCACATCAAATAGGAATGAAGATGGAATAAACCAACACTTCATTAACGTGGAAAATGAGATCGATCCAACTTCCCTCTGCACCTGAAGAAGAGAAGCCCTGACCCCACTCCCCCCACGGGTCTCTGTTCCCTAGAGAAGAATCTGGGGCCTTCCTGTCCTGCGATCTAGGTGTCCCCAGTCTGAGGGGGACATACCTTCCCAAAGGGCATGAAGTAATACTCCACGTGGTCATCTTTAATTTCCAGGGGCTGCTTGCTGTCATCAGCCACAATCACCGTTAAGTCTGGGTAATATTTTCGAATACTCTGAAGCAGGATCTTAAACTTGTGGGGACGGAGGAAAGTCTTGGTAGCAATGGTCACCAGGTTTCTGAGCTTCCTCTCTAGAGAAAAAAAAATGTAAAAGTGGATGCTAGCACCTTCACTCTGGATTTGCTTTATTCATATGGGGTTTGCTATGTTTTGTTTTCTACCAGGCTGGGGATTTGAACCTATGGCCTCATGAATGCTAAGCAAACATTCCACCAACTGAGTTACACTCCTATCATCTGATGGCTTCTCTGTCCTCTGACCTGCCAGCATTGGGGACCCTGTGCCTTTTGTTCACAGGAAGTGCTCAATTGGGGACCCCATGCCTCTCTACACAGGAGGTGCTTAATTAGATTAAACTCTGGTTTCTCTTATCAAATCTGCACTGGGAAATAAAGACATTATAAGGTTACCCAACTTGTTGAAATCTTTTTGTCCCTGGTTGGCTTTGCTGTGCCATTTTCTGCTTGCCTGTTAGCAACCCCTTGGACCCTACTTCCATCTGACCACTAGAAGTTGAGATGCCCAGAGCTTTTTCACTAACGAGGTTTAAGATGAAAGGTTCCAGAGCCCAGGAAGAGAAGAAAAGGTCTAAAGGCCTCAAGACCTACCCTTGCCTTCAGTTCTAAGAAAGCTTCCTGGAAGTCCCCTGGCCTATACTTGAAGACCAGAGGACCTGGACCAGGTTGTTCACTGTAAAGCACCTGACTTGTAAAAAGAAATAAAAACCTCACAAGACTTGGAGAAGATTAGGAGATGCTCAGTGGCTGAAACAGTTGTCACTCAAATGTGCAGTTCTCCAAGATCATAGCCCCAAAACTCACGTAAATTCGGGGGGGGGGGTACGGCACCATGCCTGAAAGTCTGGCTTCAGAAGATGGACTCAGGGGGTCCCCAGAGTAAGCTAGCCAGGGAGACTAGCTGTATTATCGAGCTTTGGCTTTGACTCAGAGACCCTGTTTCACTGAACGAGGTGGGAGAGCCACAAAGGATGACTGTAGACATTAACCCTGGGCCTCCACATGCACGCCATACACGTACGTGTACAAGTGTTCATACAGACCACCTACACACGGTGCTGACACGCAAGCACACGTGTCCACACACAAGTACAACATACATATGCATTAAAATGGAAAAGGGTAAGTAAAAAGCAAAAAGCTTGAAAAAGAGAAAAAGTCAGCTTTTCCACAGAAAAGAGGCCATGATACAAACAGCTGGAGCATGAGCACCCGCTGCTCTTGCGGGGGACTTGGGTTCAGTTCACAGTGCCCACTTAGTGATACACAACCACCTGAAACTGAAATTCCAGGGCCTCTGATGCCCTCTTCTGGCCTCCACGGGCTCTAAGTGAGCACATGGTACACATACATATGTGTAAATGAACACATACAAATACATACATTTATCTTTTAAAAGATTCAATGTTCATTAGTAAGAATTTTAATTAATATTCTTAGATAGGAAATAGAAAATTGAAAGTAGAAATGGAAATAGAAGGAAGAAGGGAGTTTGTTATTCTGAAACACCTGCCACGTGGTAACATAACATGAACAGTATAACGCTAGAATGTTGTTCTTTTTTTTTTTTTCGTTTTTCGACATAGGGTTTCTCTGGGTTTGGCTGTCCTGGAACTCACTCTGTAGACCACCAGGCTGGCTTCAAATTCAGAGAGATCTGCCTGCATTTGCCCCCCAGAGTTGGGATTAAAGATGTGTGCCACCACACCCAGCTTAGAATGTTCTTAAAGTCAGGAGCAAACAAAACTGCCCGCTGCTACTATTCTACACCGTGGTGGAGACTGTACCCCATTATAACACAAGTAGCTCAGTCACTGTTCCATTGCTGTGAAGAGACACCATGACCAAGACAACTTCTCAATGAAAGCATTTAATTGGGGACTTATTATACTTTCAGATGGCTAGTTCATTACCATCATGGGTGGAAGTGTGACAGCAGGCAGGCAGGCAAGGAACTGTAGCAGTAGCTAAGAATTTGAATCCTTATCCACAAGTTGCAGGCAGAGAGAGAGAGAGAGAGTTCTGAGACCTGGCGTGGGCATGGCATACCCCAGTGACACACCTCCTCCAAGTCCACACCTCCTAACCCTTCCTAAACAGTTCCACCAACTGGGAACCAAACATTCAAATGTATGAGCCTCTAGGGGCCGATCTCACCAAAAAAAAAAAAAAAAAAAAAAAAAAAAGAAGAAGAAGAAGGAAAAAAAAAACACATCGTAAAAAATGGGAGGAGATGATTCTCAGCATCATTCGTCTAAGAGGCGATGCATGTTTTAAAAGCCACTGAGAAGCCGGGCGGTGGTGGCGCACGCCTTTAATCCCAGCCCTTGGGAGGCAGAGGCAGGCGGATCTTTGCGAATTCGAGGCCAGCCTGGTCTACAAAGCGAGTCCAGGATAGCCAGAGCTGTTAAACAGAGAAACCCTGTCTCAAAAAAAAAAAAAAACAAAAACAAAAGCCACTGAGAAATGAGTTGAGATTCATCCCCCCTCCCACCACTAGGTGAGCAGTGACATGCTCCCACTGCCATGAACCCCCTGGGAGTGTTAAGTGTGACTGTCAACTTGACAGGATTTGGAATCATCTAGGCATTTCCAGACACGCTTCACTGAGGTAGGAAAACCCACCCTGAATGAGCGTCACTAGTCCATAGGCTGTGGTCCAGGACTGCACGAAGTAGAAAGAAAGCAGAACACCAACATTTATTCCTTTCTGCTCCCCAAGTCCAGGCACAGTGTGACCAGCTGCCTCACATTCCTACTGGCATACATTCCATGCTGCGATGGACCGAACCCTCAAACCTTAAGCCAAATGAACCTTTTCTCCCATAAGCTGCTTCTGTATTTTGTTATAGCAATGAGAAAAATGACCTTCAAAACCATTAGCCAAAATCAGTCTTTCCTTCATTGAGAGAGAGAGAGAGAGAGAGAGAGAGAGAGAGAGAACTAGGTAACAGGCTCATACCTGTAATCCCAGCACTTGGGAAACGGGCTGAAGGATGGTGAAGTCAAGACCAGCCTAGGCTGTATAACAATATCCAATCTCACAAGACAAGACAAAAAAAAAAAAACATTAAAACAAACAAATACTTGGGGCTGGGAAGATAGCTTGGTAAAGTACCTGTTTCACAAACATGAGGATCTGAGTTCAAATCCCCAGCACCCATGTAAAGCTAGGCTCAACAGCCCTATCTGTAGCCCCAGTGAGATGGGAGATTGGGACAGGAGAGTCTCTGGACAGTCTAGGGCCAAGTAACTTGGCATATGCAGTAGCAAACAAAAAAAGAGGAGGAGGCCCTGCCTCGGATAAGGCGGAAGGTTAGGACCAACACCTGAGATTGTCCTCTTATAGGGGTTAGATAAATTAGATTTAGAAAATATATAGGAGTTTCTGATACTGTCTCTTAATTCGGGGCCTGAAGAGCATTATCAGCATGAAGTCAGCAAAACCAGGAAAGACTCAATAGACTGAAAAACAAGTTTGAAGTCAGGAAAACAGGAAAGACTCAATAGAACTGAAGAAACAAAGTATCTGGCCTGACATTGTTTTCAGCTGCTAAGTGGGCGGAACCCAAATTAAGCTGAAACAGAGTTCCTCCTATTTGAGGACAGTGCGTGGAGCCGAGAAGAGAAGAGGCCCCTGATGCTAGAGAGCTCCAAGAGTCCTGCTGAAAAAAGTGCTGGCCATTGATGGCCAGCTCTCTCCCTGAAGCAGAAAGAAGTTGGTGAGCAAAGAAAGCCTGAGCAAGACACCAAAAGGCCAAGGACTGGACCCTGTGGCTCAGCTTTTGCCTAGAGGGGTTTGATCTGTCCAAACAGTGGCCTAAAGGAAACGGTGCCTGGCTTTAAGGACTGAGGCAGAGCAGCTGAGTTCCTGATTCAAAAGAAGTAAGTTGGCCTGCAGACGGCTGGGGTCTCCCACAGAGAAGAAAGCATGAAGCCTTATTTAAGGTGAGACTACAATAACCAACGACCCTGACGAACCTGCATCTGAGAGATCCAGAAGAAGGACTGCTAAGTGTGTTAAAGAATCTACAACAGCCGGGCGGTGGTGGCGCACGCCTTTAATCCCAGCACTTGGGAGGCAGAGGCAGGCGGATCTTTGTGAGTTCGAGGCCAGCCTGGTCTACAAAGCGAGTCCAGGACAGCCAGAGATATTCAGAGAAACCCTGTCTCGAAAAAACCAAAAAAAAAAAAAAAAAAGAATCTACAACAAAGACTGTGTTCTTGACGACTGAGGACCTGTCCCAGAGACTGTATCATTCTAAAAGGTTATGAAAGTAGTTGTTATGATTATCAATAGGTTTAGTGGATAGGTTAAAGGGGTTGTAGGAATTTATAGGATTAATAGTTAAGAAATTGTTGGTGTTTGTTATAAGTGAATTTAGTAATAAATAAATAAGTGTTAAATAATAATTTAAAAGTTCGGTTACATCCTCTGAACTCATATTTCCACTGTGGCACAAGTATATGTATGCACACACACACTCACACACTCACATGCACGCACAATCACTAATTGCCTGTAATCTCACCACTAACAAAGCTGAGTCCACAGGACTCATACACCAGTCTAGCCCGGAATACAGAAGGGATGGAAATCTACCTATTGGTAGAACACCTAACCTAACACACCTAAAGCCCTAGGTTTGATACCCAGCAACTGATTTTGGTGGTGCATGCATAAAATTCCAGCACTTGGGGAAATGAGGTTAGGAAGTTCAGAAGTTCAATCATGTTCTCAACTATATACATTGTCTGAGCTCACCCTGGGCCACATGAGACCTTGTCTCAGAAAAAGGGCCAAGGTCTTTGCAGTTAAGAGCATGTGCTGCTCTTGGGGAGGAACAAAGTTTGGTTCCCAGCATCCGAGTCAGCCGGCTCACAACCACCTATAATTCCAGCTCTAAGGAGATCCGAATTCTGGCTTTTGTGGGTACCCATACACAAGTGTGCACGCACACACACACACACACACAAACACACAATTAAAAGTAATAAAAACGAATCTTAGAGAAAAAGTGAATGCTCTGTCTTACTTCTTTTTTTAGGTTTTTCGAAACAGAGTTTCTCTGTGTATCCATGACTGTCCTGGACTCACTCTGTAGACCAGGCTGGCCTCGAACTCACAGTGATCTGCCTGCCTCTGCCTCCCAAGTGCTGGGATTAAAGGCGTGCACCACCACCACCCGGCCTTTAGTTACTTTTCTATTGCTGTGAAGACACACCATGACCAAGGCAGCTTATACATAAATCATTTTACTGGGGGCCTGCTTACAGTTTCAGGAGGTGAGTCCATGACCATCAAGGCTGGGAGAAAGGCAGCAAGGACATAGGCATGGCACTTTGGAAGTAGCTGAGAGTTTACATCTTATTCACAAATTTAGGATGGAAAGAAAGCAAGACTAGGTCTTGCATGAGCTTTTGAAACCTCAAAGCCCACTCCCAGTGATACACTTCCTCTAACAGGGCCACAACTCCCAAACAGTTCCACTAACTACAGACTATGCATTCAAATATATGAGTCTGTAGGAGCCCTTGTCATTCAAACCACAACACCCTCTGAATTTCACCCAACTTGATATAATCCTTGAGCCTCAAGAAAAAGAGCCTACCAGGTCCAGGGTCATACAACTTGGGTACAGCAGGTTGGTTGATGGTCACTGGAAACTTGGCCACTGAGAACTTAGACTCCAAACTCACTAGAAGGAAAAGAAAAGTCAGAGGCTAGGCAGTGTCAGATCTGATCAGACCCTGATGCCCTGAGGAAGCCAATGAGGCTAGCAGCTACAGGGAGAGTCCCGGCTGGGAGAAGTCTGAGGACCCATGTAGGCTGTGGCATCCTAATTCCTGACTTGCTGTGCATCCTTGGGGCCATGTGCTGTGAGGATGTGCTGCTGAAATGGGTTGGAGATTCAAAGATCTGGATTAAGTTTGACTCTGCCGTGACCTGTCTGAAGCAAATCCCTCTACGGTGTCACCGATGACAAAACCAGGACAGTAATATCCACTGTACCTTATCGCACAGAGCCCTTTTCTGAAGGAAGATCCTTTCAAGTCTGAAGGTGGGGAGGATGTTCACTACAGCTGTGGAGGATAACTTAGGACCTCTAGTACTCCTGATTCCACCACCCAAGTGCTAGGGTTTTAGGCATAGCACCCCCATTCCATTTCATGTGGTGCCAGGACTCGAACCCAGGGCTCCGTGCATGCCAGGCAAGTACTCTGCCAACTAAGCTGAACTTTCATTTGTCTGGTTTTTTGTTTTGTTTTGCTTTCCCGTTGCTGTGCTATGCAGCAACTCAAAAAGGAAAAGGGCCTGATGTGGATAGAAAGCGAGGCTGGCCGGGCGTGGTGGCGCACGCCTTTAATCCCAGCACTGGGAGGCAGAGGCAGGCGGATCTCTGTGAGTTCGAGGCCAGCCTGGTCTACAAAGAGAGTCCAGGACAGTCAGGGCTACACAGAGAAACCCTGTCTCGAAAAACCAAAAACAAAACAATAACAACAAAACCAAAATGTCTCATCAGGTAAAGGCGCTTGCTGCCAAACCTGGTGACCTGGGCCCGATGACCTGGGACTCACATGGAAGAAGGAGAGGACTAACTTTTACAAGGTGTCTCCTGGCTTCCATATGCCCACTGTGATATGGTAATGTCCCCCAACAAATAAGTGGATGGAATTTAAACAAACAAACAAATATAAAAGTTGTAGAGAACGACTAACCAAATGGGATAAGGCTATCTGGGCATAGTGATGTATGGCTGTAATCCCAGCATCATGGATGCTGAGGTACAGGAACTGGGAAGTTGATACCAGCCTGGGATACACAACAAGATCCTGCCTCAACAAATGGACAAGCAAGTAACCAACCAAACAAAAAATAAGCAGTGTACGGTGGTACCCACCTATAATCCCAAAATTTGGGAGATGAAAGGAGGAGGAGCTGGAGTTCAAGACCACCCACCCACAACTATAGAAGAGTTTGGAATATCCTGGGCTACATGAGACCCGATCTCAAATAATATGGCTGGGGATATACCGCAGTTAGTAGAGTGCTTGGATCACACAGGAAATCCTGGCTCTGATTCCCAGTACTGTATAAATAAACCTTACTTGGAGGAGCGTTGCCTATAATCCCAGCATCTGGGAGGGTGAAGCAGGAGGGATACAAGTTCAGAGTGTGAGGTTAGCCTAGGCTATCTGACACCCTGTCTCAAGCAAAACAACATTCCATCGATAAAGAAAGAATTGGATGGTGCTCTCTATGGTCCCCAGAGGTCCACATAATGTAGGTATAGGCCACCATGGGGAGGTGGAGCCCTTAGAAACTAGGTGTTCAGGTCCCTGTGGTCATGTCTTTAAGGTGACAGCTGGACCCACCTGCTGTCCTCTTTTTGTTTGCTCCCTAGCTGCAAGGTGAGAGGCTCTTCTCCATCATGCAGCTGTCTTGTCACAAGCAAAAGAACCAGTTCGCCACAGACTGGAGCCTCTAAACCTGTGAGTCGGAGGAAACCTTTTCTGTGTAATCTCAGGCATCAGCCACAGTGACAGAGCTTTGACTTGAAAGGTAAACCGGCCATACCAATGACTTTTCTCAAGTCACCCTGTGGGGTCAGTGGCAGCCGAGGGACACCCTTGGTTGCAGTAAATAGGAAAGTACTTGTCTAGGCTTAGAAACTGGCACACAGGAAGAATCTCTGGAGTGTGCTTGCTTCCCAGAGGAGGAAGGTCTTGAGGGGGCTTGGTGGCTCTTTTCCAGCTCCCTCAGCATTTTGCAATCAGAAGGCAGACTCTCTCACCCGTGTCCACCTTGTGGAGATGGTACACCGTGCTGGTGTATGTCATGTGCTGAAGGATGAAGTTCAGGACCTTCCGATTACTGGTAGAAATGGTCAGCTGCTTCTGGCCTCTGCCCTTTACCACATTGTCTCGGACATCAGCAAGGGTGTTTAGTATCCCCAGAGAAGCCCTCAGGGTGACCTTGGGGTGGCATAAAGGGGACTCATATTATTGTACAGTCACCCCTGTCCATATCTAGAGGCTCTTTATCCCACCCAATGAAACCTTATACCTACCTGAATGTAACTCCCTAGTCTCCCATCCCCCAAACCCTGAAAGATTCTAAATGCCATTCATGGAGAATAGTCCATTCACAGGAAGGGCAAGTACCCATGATGCCCAGCAGGGGGCAGAAGCACCCAGGGCAGAGAAATCCGTCAGGAACTAGGACAAGATAAGGCCAGTTCTAAAGGGAGTAGATACTACAACTAAGCCCTTCTCCCTCACCCCCAAGACCTAGAGACTCATGGACTTAAAGGATTCATTCTGCAAACATCTCTGTCTTTGTCTTTATGGGACATTGTCCTTCAAGACTTCTAAAACTAGGCCGTGGTGGTACACAAGTTTAATCCCATTACTCAAGAGGCAGAGGCAGGCGGATCTCTGTGTCCAGGCCAGCCTGGTTTACAGAACTAGTTCCAGAACAGCCAGGGCTACACAGAGAAACTGTCTGGGATGCGAGGGAGACTTCTTCTAGATTTCTTCTTCCTTCTCTTTCTTTCTTTCTTTAAGATTTTTCTGTGTACCTTGGCTGTCCTGGAACTCACTCTATAAACCAGACCAGCCTTACAGAGATCTGTCTGCCTTTCCCTGCCAAGTGTGCACCACCACGTCCAGCCATTATAGACAGTCTTGAAGTGCCACATGGGTGCTGGGATTTGAACCAGGGTCTTTTGGAAGAGCAGCCAGTGCTCTTACCAGCTCCCCTTTTTTTTTTGGTTTTTCGAGACAGGGTTTCTCTGTTTAACAGCTCTGGCTGTCCTGGACTCGCTTTGTAGACCAGGCTGGCCTCGAACTCGCAAAGATTCGCCTGCCTCTGCCTCCCAAGTGCTGGGATTAAAGGTGTGCGCCACCACCGCCCGGCTTTACCAGCCCTCTTCCTCCTCTTTCAACAAGGTCTTTGAGGTCTCACTATGTTGTCCAGAGCAGCCTTGAGTTCTACAGCTCAAAATATCTTTCTGCCTCCTGCCACCACTTCCCTAATGGCAGGGACTACAGATGGGGCCACTCTGCCTTGCTCCCCTGCTGCTCCTGCTATTAACTTCTGTTTGTCAATCACTCTGGCTCCTCCTCCCTCTGATGTCTGATGGGAGTTTTCCAGGGATTTGTTCTGGGTCTTTTTCTCTTATTGTAATACAACTCCCTACCAGAGGATTTTATGCATCATGAAATAAATACCATCAGTTTTGAAGTGATTTCAGAATGTTTATCACACCCCAGTTTGGTGGCACATGCCTTTAATCCCAGTACTCTGATGTCTGTGAGTTTGAAGCTAACTTAGTATACAGAGTGAATTCCAGGTCAGAGTGAGGTAGTCTTGTCTCAAAAACAAAAAAAAAAGCCGGGCGGTGGTGGCGCACGCCTTTAATCCCAGCACTTGGGAGGCAGAGGCAGGTGGATCTTTGTGAGTTCGAGGCCAGCCTAGTCTACAAAGTGAGTCCAGGACAGCCAGGGCTACACAGAGAAACCCTGTCACGAAAAACCAAAAAAAAAAAAAAAAAAAGAAAAAAGAAACCAGGCATGGTAGCACACACCTTTAATCCCAGCACTCTGGAAGCAGAAGCAGGTGGATCTCTGTGAGTTTGAGGCCAGCCTGGTCTACAAAGTGAGACCAAGACAGCCAGGGCAATACACAGAGAAACTCTATGTCAAAAAAAAAAAAAAACAAAAACAAAAAGAACAACAAAAAAAAGAACAAAATGTTTGCCTCTGACTCATCCCATTGTCTTCACCATGTCCCCTGTGTGGGTACTTTGATTAAGAACAACTCCTAAAGGCCCATATGTTTGAGTACTTGGTCTGCAGCTAGTGGAACTGTTTGGGAGGGATTAGAAGGTGTGGCCTTGTTGGAGGAGGTGTGTCACTGGGGCAGGCTTTGAGGCTTCAAAAGCTCACTCTTCCCAATGTGCTCTCCGCCTCTTGCTTTCAATTTGAGATGCAGCTCTCAGCTGTTCCTGCTGCCATGCCTTTGCTCGGCTGATATGGACTCTAACCCTCTGGAACTGCAAACCAACTAAACACTTTTATAACTTTCTTTGGTCATGGTATTTTATCACAGCAGTGGAAAAGTAACTAAGATATAAATTGGTACCAGGTTCATGGGATATTGTTGTGACAGATCTGACCATAGTTTTGAAGGACTGTGGAAGATCTGGGGACACTGGACTAGGAAAGTGGTTAAATGCTGTAGGCAGAGCTTAATGGGTGGTCCTAGTAGGAGCTTGGAAGACAGTAGTTCTGGAAGCTATGTGGATTGCAGAGGCCCAGGTCAAGAGGTTTCAGAGGGGAACAATAATAGCAACTGGGCTAGAGACCATCCCTGTGATAACTTGGTAAAGTCTGCTTTCTGCCCTCATCCTCAGAACTTGCCTGAAGTGAAGTTAAAAAGTAATGGACTAAGCTGGTCAGTGGTGGTGCACACCTTTAATCCCAGCACTTGGGAGACAGAGGCAGGGGGATCTCTGAGTTTAAGGCCAGCCTGGTCTACAAAGTGAGTCCAGGATTACCTTTTTCAGCAGAGGAGATTTAAAGAAAGCCTGATATTGACTCTGTCATGTGGTTATTAATGATCACTCTTAAGCAGGTCTACAGTGAAAAAGAGCAAGCCAGGAAGCAGCGAACTTCCCTGGTTTCTGCTTTGGTTCCTGCTTCCAAATTTCTGCTTTCACTTCCTGCCTTGACTTTGACAATGAACTATGGTGTGAAACCATAAGCTGAGACAAGCCCTTTGTCCCCAAGATACGTTTGGTTGTGGTATTTAGCACAGCAATAGAAGCCCTAACTAAAACACCCTGCTAGGAAGGCTTGCGTGCAACTCAAAGTCAGTCTTTAAAAAACCAAACTGCTGGGCTGGAGAGGTGAGATGGCTCAGCTGTGTCATCACAGAGACCAGAATATGGAGCCCAGGACCCACGTAACAAGCTGGGCATTCTGCAAAAGCCTATAGTGTAGCTTTAGCTCTGAGAGACCAGATGTCTCTTCTGGCCTCTGTGTGTAGTGGCCTGAGTTCAGTTCTCAGCACAAATTAGATAGATATATAGATGTATAGATAGATAGATAGATAGATAGATAGATAGATAGATAGATAGATAGATAGATGGATGGATGGATGGATGGATGGATGGATGGATGGATGGATAGATAGATAGACAGACAGATAGATAGATAAAACGAAACCTGCTAAATCAGTTTGTCACTAACAGAAGTGTAAGTGTAAGCCCATCACGGCCTCTCACCTTAGTCTTCTCCTGATGTGTAGAAGACACTTGCTTCCACTCTGGCCCTCAGATGCCCAGAGTGGCCAGTCTTGCTCCTCATACCTGCAGCCCACCTGGGAGCAAGTCCTGCTCCTTAAGTCTACCTGAAGATGCAGCTGGAAGCAGGCTGCTCTCCATCCCCACTGCACTAAAGGCTGCTCTCCATCCCCACTGCACTAA